>JAJMHJ010000005.1:256037-340955 GCA_030583035.1 Yamadazyma taylorii | reverse complement strand
GAACCTACTAAATCAGTTAGGTATTGCTGATCAATGCTCACAAAATGAGACCCTTTGACTCGGACATCTGTTGGTTTTGCAGTGGTCCTGTGAGACAAAACTCTTCGCGGATGGTCAAGCAAGTTCATCAATTGGATTAATCCTCACGAGTCATATCCTATTCCACCTGTTTCTAAACCATGCTAGTGCCTCCAGATAACTTTGGATTGGTTGAACCTGGTCTTTATAGATGTTCTAAATTGGAAGCTGACCATTTCCCATTCCTCCAAACCTTAAAATTACGATCGATTTTATTATTAGATGCAGAAAATCCTCCCAGGAATTTAAATAATTTCATCAATGAAAACAATATTGATTTAATTAGCTTGGGTGGATTGAAAGTTGCTAATCATAATCATACTGGGACTAATAATAATAATGCTGGTGGTCATAGAGATGACGATAAAAATAGTTTACATGATACCATACGACCTTCTAAATCCAATTCAAGTTCAAGTTCAATATCTAGTGCTACCTCCAAACATTCTGGCTCCAGTTCTCCAAAGACATATTACCTGTCACCCGTAATGAAACCATCAGCCCCAGCCCCAGCCCCAGCCCCAGCATCGGCATCAGCATCAATGTCGGCATCAGAATCAGCATCAGTACCGGCATCGGCATCAGCATCAGCATCAGCTGCTACTACTTCCACTACTTCCACCATTTCCACCACCACTGGCCCCAATGGCCCCACTGCCGGTAAAAACCACAAGGAGATCAATTTGCAACTCATAAATTTAAATAATACCACCCGAAAGAATGATGAGTGGATGTTAATAGAGAAAAATCTAATTAAAAAGGCCTTTGAAATTCTATTGGATAAGTCAAAGTATAACATCTTAGTAGTGGATAGTACCTCAACTTTAGTGAGTATATTAAGAAGAATTCAGAAATGGAATTTTAATTCGATTGTTAATGAATTTAGAATTTACACCGGGAACAGTGCTAAGAGTAATTATTTTGCGGAGAATTTTCTTGAATTGATTGAAATCGAATTGATTCCTTATGAAGTTGATCAATTAAATCAATTTGTTAAACAACAACAACAATTTCAACAACAACAATTACAAAATTCTATTGATGGAAGCGTTTCGAAATCACCAGAAATGTTTCGAATGCCATGGGGTAACAATAACAACACCAACCCTCACAGTCATAAAAACTCAATTGACGAAGATAATGGATGGTATAATAAAGAAATGATTGATGATGATGATATAGATGATGATTTATTATCAGCGTCCCCACAAATTCCAGAAAATTTATTGAAGATTGTCGAAAATAAGAGAAATAATCTGACTGAATTAAGTGATGATGATAAACTGACCCCAGGATCATCACCAAGGCATTCAATCACTGGATTTAATATCAGTAGCAATAGTCCTATAAGTACAGATGCTATGACTACAGCAGCTAAACATCATTTAGAAAAAAGAAGACCATCTATGGATTCAAAACTTTCAAGACCTGTTTATAATAGCATTTTCAGAAATTCCCTTTCTGGTGGCCAAGGAATCCAAGGGATCCAAGGAATTCAACTGCCAAATTCAAATTCTTATTCTAATCGATCATCATTTGATAACTATACTAATTCTCCTCAACTAAGACGATTATCAAGATCCGAAAGAAGATCCTCATCTAAAATTGATGATTTAAATGATTTTGATGAAAAGAAGATTCGGGAAAAATATGATTTCAAATATTATAAGAATTTGAATAAATATTCTATAAATTTTGCTAATGTGGGATTAATAAAACTTAAGTTACCACCTAATAATAAATTGCCTAATTGGTTTATTAAGGGACGGGATTTTTGGGAGTATTATTATCGGAGGAATCAGAAGATTGAAAAAGAAGAAGGGGAGTATCAGAGATGAAGGGGAGTATCAGATATGAGAAGGGGATGAGATGATGAGATGATGAGATGTATCCACCAGTAAATAACAAATATATACGAATGAGATGGTAGCATAATATCTATGAGAGTACCAGCTGCAACACCATCAACACTGATGGCTTAGCTAGGAACCGCGTGCTCAACCCACTGCGTAGCATCCCATTCTACCCCACTGTAATATAATCATACAATAAAGCCATAGAATAGTACCCTAACATAGAATAGTACCCTAACATAGAATAGTACCCTAACATAAAATAGTACCCTAACATAAAATAGTACCCTAACACAGAATAGTACCCTAACATACAATTGTCTCTATATTCTTTCCTATTCCCCCATATTCACCCCACACCTCCCCATTCCCCCATTCCTTTCCCTTTACAACTCTCGCTAGATTCTTCATTCGAATTGCAGCCTCATTGAGCCACCCACGTCAAATCAATTTTTTGCAACTTTTCGGTGCGGATAAATGGTGGGGGAAGACTGAATTCATTAGCATCAACATGAGTAAATAATGATGATATAACCAACAGAAGATATGAGATTCTGGGATATCTACCGTTAAAAGAACCGGCTATGAATACAGAAATCAAACTCTCCAAGGCTTGTGATTCTTGTAAAAGGAAGAAAATCAAGTGTGATAAAGTGCAACCATTGTGTGGATATTGTAGTAAGCATAATCAACCTTGTAATTATAGTGCTACTAAGAAGCCCGGGTTAAAGACTGGCTATGCCAAGCAGATTTCCGAGAAGTTGGAAGCATTAGAGCAGTTTGTCAATCAACATCGCCTGTCGATAGAAGAAATAGGAGTGTTGAAGGAGAAGTATCTGGTGTTGGAGGACAAGTATAAGATCCTTCAAGCGCAAGTAGATCAGGATAAGGACCAGAATCAGGACCAGAATAAACACCAGCAGAACCAACCTCAGAGCCAACACCAGCAGAATCAACAACAGTCCCAACACCAGTCCCAACACCAAGATGGACCAGGAAACCTATCCCACTTTCAATCAACCGTACCTCAACCACCTCCACAACCACATCACCACCCCGACTCAGATAATCAGGTTCTCCCACAGCAAAATACCTTAGAAGCTCTTGTACGTCAATATATGGAAGAGGTCCATAACACTTTCCCCATCTTACACCCCATCAGATCAATTCCTGGAATCATCGCTTCTATCGCTCAAGACCCTTTACCATCAGTTTATGGGATTGTCATTTGCTCATTAAACTTTGGACAAGATTCATTCATAGATCCTCAAAACCATGATAATCTCTTCAATTATTGTAAGAATCAAATCATTAGTCGATGTTATAGTATTCCAGACTTAGAGAGTTTAAAAGCCATGACCTTGTTATCATTGAGACTTCTAATGGATAATAATATCAATGAGTTCCAACACATATTTTCAGCCGTATGGAATGGAAGTAAACGATTAAACATATTTTATGAACCAACTAATCCTCAACATAGGAAATGGATTGATTTAGAAGAAGAACGATACGTCTGCTGGAACATTTATAATGTTTATTGTATGGGAGTGATGTTCTGTTATAGTAATGTTCACCCACAAGAATTACTGGTGAATAGATTATTACCATTATCATTTGACGTATCGATATCGAAATTTGGACAATCTAACTTTGATATGCTGCTACAACGTCGTAGTTTGAATAACCCTAATTACAATGGTGACATGTATGATTCCATTAGTTTCACCACTGAAATCATTTCTCGAATAACCAAATATTACTGGACGATTTTAAAAGCTCAAAAGGATGTGAACAAGCCAAATAATCATGAATGGTTTAAAACTGAAACATTGAACGCTCGAATATCGTTGAATGAATGGGAAGACAATTTACCGGATAATTACAAACTTCTCTTAGAGATGAATGACTTACATTCTCAAGATAATATTACGGTTTCTGATATCCTTGTTCATGGATGTTATCATGTGATGAGACTAGGAATTATTGGTAGTGGACTATTGAATGGAGGACTTAATGGAGGAATAAATGGAGGAATAAATGGATTTGACCTCACTGAGTTTGACCTGTCAATTCAGAATATTCTTATGGTTTATCATAAGACCAAAACCATCTTTAATGATCCCAAACTGACCAGATTTGGTTATGTGTTTATATTTATTCTTTGTGTAACAGCCAATGCTATCTGTTTAGGGTGCTTTATTCAGAATCAACAATTATCAACAGATTTTGACTTGATAATTGATATTCTTGCAGAGATGGGTAATACATGGAATATTTCTAAACAGAAATCCAATTTACTAATTGAGTTGAAACAGAGCTTTTTCTGTAATAGAGAAGAGTTGGTTGATTTCTATACCCGAAATGATGAAGGTAATTTGGGGGTCTATGAACTAAGTTCTGATAATAATACTGGCATAGGAGCAACCACTACATCAGAAGATTCTAATATGACCTCATCACTGGAATCACCAAGTTCAAGTTCTGGGACTAGGTTGATGGAAAGTTTTTTCTATCGACCAGAAGCAGCTACCAGCACCAGCACCAGTACTGGTACCACCACCAAAGGGCCTGGAATGGGCCGGGGGATAGGTCCGGGAATAGGGCCAAGGGTTGGTGGTATTGATGGTAGTCCTGGGGCCTTACCAGCTAACTCGAGAATTATTAATATATTCAGAATTACCTGATAAGGTACGGACACCGTTTGGCTAAAGTCCGACACGTCAAATGTTGAGGTTGTGTCGCAACCCGCTACAAAGATGTCCCGATAATCTGGTTAACATTGTACACATGTTACCCCAGTGGTTTGATAGACCATTTGGGAGTTAAAGCCAATGAATGTATATGAAAGAACAATAGACGAGGGGAAAAGGGGCATCAACATCTGATGTAATTACAATGCTTATCAACTGCTACCACCCACCAACTGCCACTACCTACCAAGTGCTACCACCCACCAATTACCACCTGCGAGGGTTCCCCACCACCAGATCTTCCCGCATTAGGAAGGTGTCAAAATGGGGGACAACATACCGATCCACCTAACTCCCAACCTTACCAAAATCAATATTTAAACACCCTCATATCTTCCTAGTCAATTGAAATTATTTATCAATTTATCTAGTAATCAATTATTTATCAACATGAGTAAAGTTCAAAAATGTACCACCGTCTTCAATTTATCCAATGGATCTAAAATCCCTGCCATTGGGTTAGGAACTTGGAAAGCTGAAGACCAAGAAGTTTATGATTCAGTTCTTGCTGCTTTAAAAGCTGGTTATAGACACATTGATACTGCTTCAGGATACGGGAACGAAGAACCAATTGGTAGAGCCATTAAAGCTTCAGGAGTCCCTAGAAGTGAAATCTTCATCACCACCAAGCTTTGGTCAACCTTCCATAATAACCCTGAAGAAGCCTTAAGAACTTCCCTTAAGAAATTAGATACTTCATATGTTGATCTTTACTTAATGCATTGGCCAATCGCATTAAACCCTAATGGATCTCCAGCAAATATGCCTCTTAAAGCTGATGGGAAAAGAGATATTTTATTAGATTGGAGTTTTGTTAAAACTTGGACCTTGATGGAACCATTAGTTGAAAAAGGATTAGCTAAATCTATTGGTGTTTCTAACTGTTCAGTTAAATTTTTAACTGAATTATTATCTTTCCCAGATTTAAAGATTAAACCAGCTGCTAATCAAGTTGAACTTCATCCATACCTTCCACAAAACAAATTATTAGCTTTTGCTAAAGCCAATAATATTGTTCTTGAAGCTTATTCTCCTTTAGGATCATCTGATGCTCCATTACTTAAGGATGAAACTCTTAATGCTATTGGTGAAAAATATGGGGTTTCAGCTGCTACCATTGCTATTTCTTGGGCTGTTTGGAGAGGTACTGTTGTATTACCTAAATCTATTAAACCTTCAAGAATTGAAAGTAACTTCGAAATCGTTGATCTTGCTGATGAAGATGGTGAAACTTTGAATAATCTTTATAAAAAGATTGGTGGACCAAAGAGATTTATTCATCCTGCTTGGGACCCAATTAACCCATTTGGTGATGATGATTAACTAGAAAGTGATAGTAAGCTTTAGATACAGGTGTATATCCCGATATTATATAACACAATATATAAAAATATATTCATATTACCTATATAAATAAAAACGTCATAAGTGGGAATTAAACTATTCTTCATACATATTTGCACAAAGAATCTCTCTTTTCCCCAAAGATCTCTGAATACAATTCTCCATCAATTTCCCATATTCTCTACACACTTGTGAATTACAACCACTGTACCGATCCTTCAACAACCTCAATAACCCCACCGTATAATGTTTATTAGTAACTTCATCCAAACATCCAGCATAGGCCTTAAATTTTTTGGAACTATTATCAATATTACCACGACTATCTTCCAAATCAAATCTTTTTCTAATTCTTTGTAAATAAGTATATCCATTAAGTTTCTCGGGTAATCCCCAATTAGTCACCACTGAAATTGATTTGGAATTATTATCAATGGGTAATTCATTAAAATATTCTGCTTCAGCTCCATAAAGACAATAATTATAATCCCAAATTAAGAATAATGCTGATGCCACAATATTTGGTCGATAAAATATAGGATCTTTATTAGGGTCATAAGTAACAGGAATATGATTACCATCATCATCTTGACTCATTAAGATCTCACAAAGAAAAATATAAGCATGAGTTACTGACAACTTCCCATTGAAAGAATGGGCCCATTTTTTAACTCTAGCTTGAACAATTTGATAATCATTAGAATTAGCTTTAACATTCATTCTAGTAGGAGCTCCAGCATAAATAATACAATCATATTGTGATAATCTTAAAAATGCTTGAGAAATATGATATACGGAAAATTTACAAGTAGTATCATCAGGTTTTGATAAATTTAATGTCAGAAGATCAGCAGGACAATAATAAGCATTCTGTAATTGACAGCAAGTTTCATCAATAACATTATCAAACCAATAATCAAGAGTAGCTAATAAATCATTTTTCCATGAAGATTTAAGATTTTTCCATTGAAGGGATTTACTTTGCATATCATTTTGTTCAGTTTGAAATACCAAGCTTATTAGACCTGCTAATAAAATTTTGCTTATTAATGGAGAAGTTTTAATATTTTTTCTTCTTAAGATATTGGTAATCACCGATAAGAATTTTTCATTGGTAAATTGAGTAATTAAATTATTATTATTATGGTGATCGGTTTTATCGATAGATGCCATTTCCCATAGTTCTTCTGATGCCGGTAATGATAATTTTATATGATGACTATAAAGAATGGTGTCATGACCAAAGATAATCCCATTATAAGTGTCTACTAAAAAGGCAATATAAGCGCATCTTTTAAGTGATTCCAATTCAATCCAATTCTCCCAAGCCCCAGTTTCTGATCCTAGTTTATTATCATTATCATTTGATCTTAAAGGATCACCTCCTAATAAGGGACTTCTTCTTAATAATTCAATTTTAAATCCATGATGTAAATGAGCTCTTCTATGGAATCTTCTATTAGAACAAGTGATTTCAAAACATTCTAAAATCAATAAACTTTGAATGATCCAAGCACTAACAGTTGGTAATTCTTCACAGCTTGAACAAATTAACCATCTAAGAGGTTGGGCAATGGCTTCTGATACTTCAATCATTTGTTGCATTTCATTTTTATCTGACGTAGTTCTAGATGAAAGAGAAGCTCCAATAGTTATCATACTTAATACTAGTAATGGATTGGCTCTATCAGTAGAAAATGTAGGTCGATGAATTATAGGAAATTGGATATGATATAAGCACCAAAAATTATCAAGATATTTTTCAATATGATCAAGATCAAAAAGGGGGTTATTTTGTAAAGTAGGTATGAGTTGGGTTAATTTTAATACCATTTCTGGTGATATTTCACTCTGAGATGTGGAGTAGATAAAGTCGGGAGTTCCTCCTAATAAATCTTTGAATGATGAGCTGGGGGAATAATCAAGATATTTATCGGAATATTCTTGGTTATCATTTAATAGCCATTCAATCAAGTTGGGCATTTCTAGTTCATCATTAAAGTCTTCCAACATCATGGAGTTTTGAGAGATCATATCATCACCTAATCCGGCATTCATGACATAATCGATACTGGATTTTTCATGTCCTTTGTCTATGGTATAAGCATCCAAGGGCTGGTTTGGTATAGGAGGATTGGTCATGGGCTGGTTGGTCATAGACTGGTTGGTCATAGGATGTGAAGAACCATTTGGTACAACATTTTCACCATCTGGTACCACTCCATCTCCAACAGTCATCATTAATTCACTGTTATTCTGAACATCATCCATACCTCCATCGTCTCTATCGGCATCGGCATCACCAGATGATGCACCGCCGTCTGTTTTCGTTCCCTTCGACGGATTCTTTTGACCTCTAACCGAATCAGGTGTATATATTTCAAAGAATTTGATTTCATTTTTATTCCCCAACTCGTCTTGTTTCAACTTCAACTTATCTTCCTTAATAAGATGTCTCTTCAAATGCTTCAGTCGAACATCCTTCCTAACAAAGGATTTCTCACATCCTGGCCAAGTACAAGGATATGGAGTGATATTTTCATGATTTTTTTTATGCCTTAACAACCGATCAGATCGTTTGAATCGTTTAAAACAACCAGGAGCATCACAAACGTAAGGGACTTCAAGCTTGTCATTATCGTTGATATCGTTGTCATGACCATGGCCATGTCTATGACTTTGGCTTTGGCCATCACCTCGAAGTGGTGACGAAACTTCCATCATCTTTAATGTGGTTAGTTACAAGATGATTTAAATTGATGTCAAAAATGTTCAGGCATTTTGAGGTGCCCCGCAGAAGGAATGGTCTTTTGTGGAGGAATGCGGGATTACCCCGGTAAAAATTATTGGACTGTCTGCGAAAGGATCTGGAGGACATTTTGGGTGACCTGAGATACAGGAGACCGGACCACAGTGTGCGTAAAGGGTTGAGGGTGGATGGGTGGGGGTCGAAAGTTGTGGTTATAGAAGAGACGGACGGCTGAGGGTGGAAGGTTGATAGACTATTAGTATCGTAAGAGCTTGGTGTGTATACGAAGGGTAACTGGCAGTCACCGAGGGTAACCGAGTGGTAATGAATTGTAGAGAGTGTGTATATTGACTATAGTAACTATTATGTAGAAGAGATATAGAATGCTAGGTACCAAGGGAATGCTAGGTACCAAGGGGATACTGGGGAATTGAACCATCTAAGCTGGTCTAGCACCTGTTCATAGGCTGGTAATAGGCATCAGTTCTGTTCCAAAGTATCAGACTTTCCTCTAACTACCATGGTCAGAATCAGATCATCTGTATACACCACATCGTTAATGGGCCCACTGGACTCACAACCCACTCGACTTACTGGACTCACTGAACCCACAACCCACTGGACTCACTGGACCCACTGGACTCACTGGACCCATTGAACTCACTGGACCCATTGAACTCACTAATGTCACCACACTTGTTCAAATCATAAACCATATCGTCTATTCTAACGTTTACCCCAGGTGGCCTTGGAAGATCCTGACCCTCCATTCCCTCCAGGGCCTCCAGTCCCCCTATCATTAACTACATTATTTAATCCAGTCATACTTCCACTACTATTCAACATCCGTTCTCTTAATCTACTTCCTGAAGTAGAACTGTTAGATCTATTAGGCCCTTGATTCACTGTATTATACCCTCCTCCTGGGGTATGCTGTTGTCTTGACTTGTTATACATATCTTGTAATCGACTAGAAGATCTTGGTTTATAGGAGGCTCCTTGAGCAGGAGAAATCTGTGGTCTTTCATCATTCATCGACATTTGTGGTTGAGGCTGTTGGGGTTGTTGGGGTTGATATTGCTGTTGACCTTGGGGTCTAGGACTGTTATAACTGGTATAAACCGGTTGGTATTGCGAGGATCCAGTCGAGTTATTGGTTCCATTTCCGTATGCTTGGTATCCATTGGAACCACCAGCCCTGGGCTTGGTATTAGGGACTCCGAGCCATTCAGGATATGGCTCTCCTTTAGAATCAAAATATTTAACAAATGCGTTATGAATCAAGGTGTCGGTTGGTGAATTTCCATCTTTATCAACATAATTCGAAGCTCTTTGGATGCTGGAAGTAAGCGACAAGTTTCCGAATTTGGAACTGTAATTGTCTTTAATCTTCGACAAAAATGTCTTTTGTTCTTCTGAACTTCTGTTCTGGTACTGATTCATGGTGATGGGACAGTAGTGATGTGATAGAAGTTGATAGAGTGGTAGTTAGATAATGATAGTTTATAGTTTCCATTTCGCGATGGTGTGTGGTGAGGGATGCACACTGATTGGGTCGTGCGACGGTGTGAAAGCATCAGTTCAACAGTGGCTGCAAAATCTGGATATTTCAAACAGCAAGGGTGGATGATTGGTGAATGGTTGGTGAATGGTTGGTTAATGGTTGGTTAATGATTGGTATATAAATGGAGAGATAAAAGCAAAGGAGTTATCATCCACTGGTGAGGGAAAAATGGTGTTATCAATGATGGGATAACCATGGGACAATGAGGGTGGCTCTGCGCTTGGTCCGTTCCAAGTCCGTGCCGGTTCCTTTAACACCTGGTACACATGTTGCACTTATTCTGCCTTTAGCACCACTTTAATACATCTGAAACACAAAAGCTTTTCTCCTAGTGCCACTGTGACTTCATACCACCCATCAATAAACCCATATACCATCACTATATCTCCAAAACCCAGACCATATCTAACAATGAGTGTCGCACGCACGCATCACCACTACCACCACCGCCGCCCCAATCCCCAGACCCTCATCTCACAAAATTTTCACTATCATTATCTTACCATTTAAACATACTTTAAATGATTAAGAGACTATTACCTGTAGTCAGAGTTAATGTCTCTGGATATTCATCCTTCTCTAGATGTATCCCATTTACCCGCTGTATATATGGAGGTGATTCCATCCGAAATTTCCATGGATCCGTCGTCCGGAAGCTGGATGAATCAGACCCAGAAAATACCTTAGGAAGATTAAAAGATAGTGGAAAGATTGATCCAATTCTTTTACAGACCATTGATAATTTGAAGTTCAGAGCATTAACAACAGTCCAAGATTCGTCTATAGTACCCGCTATTGATAGTGAAAAAGGACTTGTGGTTAGGGCAAAGACCGGGACTGGTAAAACCTTATCATATCTTATTCCAATTTTGAATGATTTATTTCCTAGTAGAACCCATAGTTTAAAGAATAAACATAGGGTGTTTCATTTAATTGTGGTGCCTACAAGAGATTTAGCTCAACAGATTGAAAGAGAATTTACCTTATTTTGTAAGGGCCACCCAGAATTGAAAACATTTTTATCCAGAATTGATGTCTTAACTGGTGGTACCAGATCTCATTTAGAATCTCTTTATAATCCTTCAGTAGTGGTAGCTACTCCAGGAAGATTGATTGCTACTTTAAAAAATAAGAGGGTTGCTAAAAAATTCAGAGCCGTTAAAACGGTGGTGTTAGATGAAGCTGATCGATTATTAGATAAAGGATTTGGTCCAGATATTGAAGAAATGAATGAATTATTAAAAGCTATTAATATTGGACCACAAAGAGGTGATGAGGATTGGACCTTCAAACAATTATTATATAGTGCTACCGTTGATGAATATGTCTCAGACTATGCCAAAAAGCGTATTGGTGAACGGTTCGAATACATCAATTGTGTTAATGAAGCTGAAACTGAAGCTCATGAAAATATTCATCAAACTTTGATTAATACCCAATCATTAACAGAATCGGCTGTTGGAGCTATGGGACATTGTATTAAAGGATTACAACAACACCAAGATTTCAAAGCCTTATTGTTTTTACCCACCATTAGATCAGTTGATTGGTTTCATGATACTCTTAAGAATTCTATTGAAAGACCACTCAATAGAAAAGTATTTAAAGTTCATGGACAAATGACTCAAGCTGCTAGAGATAGATCATTATTAGCGTTCAGAAGAAGTACTGGAGGGTTATTGGTGTGTACTGACGTTGCTGCTAGAGGATTAGATTTCCCTGACATCACTACTGTGGTCCAATGTGCTGCTAGTTCTGAATTAGCTTCTTATATTCATAAAATCGGTAGAACTGCTAGAGCTGGTAAAAAGGGAGATGCTCTATTCTTTTCAACTCCAGTTGAGAAAAAATATGTTAAAGAACTTGAGATCGAGAAGCAAATTAAATTTAATACTATTAAAGATTATGATCCAGAAGAATTTGATGCAGATAAATCTTTAGTTAGATTCCGTCCGTATGATGATGTGGTAGATGACGCTCTTCAAAGTTTGTGTTTGTTTTATTCTCAGGTTGCTAATACTTATAGATTTAATAGTCTTGCTTGTTATGAACAAGTATTGGGGCTTGCTAGAGTGGTTAAACAAGACCCTGACGTTAAATTGGATGTTGAGCCAAGATACTTGAAGGTTATGGCCTTATCTAGATATGAAGCTGAGCCAATTTTTGAAGTTCCTGAAGGATATAATTATTTCACCAAAGCACATAACAAGGGGGGTGGTAATAATTATAAGGGTAATAGATTCAATAAATTTGATAGGAATTCTGGGGGTAATTTCAAGAGAAGTGGTAATAGAGATAATTACTCCAGGGATAGAAGCACTAGTACCAGGAACAACTACTCCAGAGACAACTACTCCAGAGACAATTACTCCAAAGACAACTACTCCAGAGACAATTACTCCAGAAACAGCCACTCCAGAAACAGCCACTCCAGAAACAAGTACTCCAAAGACAATTACTCCAAAGATAACGATAGACGTCAGAATAGATTCTCCAAATATTAACCCCTCTAACCCATTCACCTTTTTAATTTTAATGACCTACTATGTAAAAAGATTTCATTAAGAATATCCCTGTAAATAGAAATTTGTTTAATTATAATACATAAGTTTTTTTTTTTATAACCGATGTTTTAATTTCTTTCTGTATTTCTTCTTTGTGGCCCCCACTTTAAATTGGGGGATGGTTTTTTGTTTGGGAATATCCAAAGAGATTTCATTGGATATGGCTATAAAAGTCACTAGAATCGTTAAAAGAATGAAATTGATCAACAATAACTTCTTATAAAAGGATAAATCATTAGATAAATTAGAAATTAATCTATTTGATTCAAATGCTTTAAACTGATTGAATTGATTTAATCGTAACATTTGTTCACTAAAGGTCTGATTAAAATTCCACATTAGTCGATCTAATTCATTAGCATGTTTCAGTTGTAATGTTTGGAATGAATCCGATAATAATTTGCTCTGTTCTTCAATGTATGATAATGAAAGACTAGCATTGGATTCTAATAATGATAATCTCTTGATGATATTTTTATAGATGGAATCCTTGGGATTAGCTGTGGTTATTTCTTCTTCTTGAACTTCACAGTATTCTGGCCGACTGTTTAAAAATTCATTAAGTCCTAAATACGGTATCGCATTGGTGGTATTAACTTTACATTCATCAATTTCGTTATCATCATCATCATGAGAATTGGGATTAGAATCTTCTTTAAAGTCTTCGAGCATGGTCTTTCCATAAACTTTGATTAATGAAATTGGACAGTAGAATTCATTCCCATAATGATCCAAGATTTCAATCTTAAGAAATTTAGCCCAAATTATTGGATTTATAATTTTGAATTTCTGTAAATCTCTTGAATTGGATGCTTCGAATTCTCCAAGAATATTCCAATTATCTTCATCATATCTCTCATTAACACTGACCTTAAACCGTTTAAAATTCGAACTAAAGAATTCAAAGTTCCCTATTTCAATATGATCAATGAGAATATCTTGACATAATTCAATGATGATGAATTGATCTTTAGCTGAACATTTATTGATCAAATAACTATCTTTATTCTCTTTTAACACAGAATTGGACTCTTTAGCACCCTCATTGGTCTTGATAATTTTAGCTGCACAGTCTACTGAGGCAAAATTGTATCTATTCTCTTCTTTTTTACTTAAATTTATCTGTGAAATGTTTTTAAAGTTGGTTTCATTTTTGACTTTTAATCGTTTCCATTCTTCAAATGGCATAAATTCACTGGCATTGTTGACACCGTTGGTGTCATTTTCATCACCAAAGACTAAGTGCAGCCATAGGAATAGTCCTATCCATATCTTAATGAATAGGATTGGTATCATATGGAAGGGATGGTGGAAAGGAAAGAGGGAAGAAAAGAAGGAACCGATTGATTTTCTTTGGATTCTCTCGGTCCTTGATCGCGACAATTGCAGCTTTCGCAGCTTTCTCAACTTTCGCAGCTTTTGATGATGATTGAAAATTTCTTCAACTATTAAAACCACCATAATTATGATAAAGTCAATCCCTATACTGGCCAAAGCCACTGTTTCATCGATCAAACAACCAAAAGAATTAACCACATATAATAGAGATATCGATGGGAAATATATTTATGGAGCAGAGGTCGATAACTACTACTATTTCCCTGACTCTTTCATCGATAGAAATTATGATCTTAAGGCCGGAATCTCCAATTTTAAAAAGATTCCTGAAGAAGAAAACTTGGGAGATTTCAAATCGATATTGAATGCTTTGATAGAACATGAAAAACAAACAGGTGTCAAAGTAGAGTCCGATATAATCTCATTCAGAGGAATTATGACCAAGTTATTAACTTTACCTATCTTGAAAGAACCCATGAGTCTTAAGATTATTACCTATGATGGAACCATCATGATGAAGAATAATGATGAATTCGAACTTAATAAGCGATCTAGTAATGGCTCACCTCCTAATGAATACCAGAAACAATGTGAATACTCTGGCTATAAATTTGAAAAGTTGGTGATGTTACCCAAGCCATGGAGTCATTGTACTAGAAGTGAAATTGAAAATAGACATAAGGAATTAGTCAATAACTATGAGCAGTTGCTTAGTGTTGTCCGGACAAGTATTGGAAAAACTAAATTGATATTAGCGGGAGAAATTGACGGGATCTTTGATTATAAAGAGACCAATAAGCGGTCTGGAAATTTATCCCATTATATTGAACTTAAGACCAATAGAGTTTTAAGTAATGAGAATCAAATGAAGACATTTGAAGCCAAATTGTATAGAACATGGGCTCAATGTTTTCTCATAGGAATTAAGAAGGTTGGAATGGGATTTAGAGATAATGATATGTTATTGAGAAACATTGAACTATATGAAACTGATGAGATTCCTTTGTTGTTAAAGGATAAGATCAATTGTTTAAGTTCACTTCGATTCTTTGGAGCATTTATTGATTGGATTAATGACATTGATAAATCTCAAAATAAGAGTTATACAATGGTGTTAGAGAATGAAAAGGTTGTGCTTCGGGAGAGTGAAGAGAGTTTTGAAAGTGAATTCTTGTCAGAGGAGTTTGTAAAATGGAGGACTGAAGGAGTTTGATTGATGAATGGGTTTGTTCATTATGTATATAAACTGGTGAATCGAAGTGTAAGCAGTGTTTATTAAGGATCCTGTGGATGGTGTTCTGGGTGATGGTGCCCTGTGTGATTATCAAAGGATTGTTCATTTCTATCATTGTCTCCTTCTAATGCCTGGTAACGAAATGGTAATAAACTATTACTTACCCCCAATGATGGGTCATTCTGAAGATTATCTAAAGTGAACAAGTTGATTTCAACCAAGTTTTGTTCAGTGTTTGGAGATGCGACAAATGAAGGGATTTGTAAATTTGGATCCAAGTTACCGAGGGTGAAACTGTTTGTAAGGTTGGGTGAAGGGTGGATTGGTGTGTGGTGGGAAGTATTATGTAACGGATCAGGATAATTGCCTCCAAAACAATCACCTTCATCAACAGGAGATGATTTCATAATAATAACATCCTGTACTTTTAAATAAATATTTTCGGGAATTGTAATATCACTTTTATATTTAGATACCAAATTGAACATGGTCTGTAATAAAGATAAGTCATTTAAATTATTAGAAAGATTAATAGAATCAGCAACCCCATTGGCAATTTCTAATAATTTCACACATAACCCCGGTCCATTTGATTCAAATGCAAATTCAGTAAATCCTTCAGTATCTTTTAAAAATTGCTCAGCAATATGAATTGGATATAATATAGAAAGATGACTAGTTTTTATATGATTTGGGGATAATAAATTAGTTTGTTGACTAATATTCCATACTAAAGATCTCATCCAATGTTTGGATACTACCACATTCATCGATTGAGTTTCTCCCAGAGCATAATGGATTTCAATGTTATTTAAATTCTCATGGATTTGTTTAATCCAAGATTTATTTGGAGTCCAAGAATCTTTAGTTAATTTAATGTTGGATTTATTAGAATAATAATTTGTTAAGGTATCGAAAAAATCTCGAGTTGGTAAAGCAAAAGTCTTGACCAATTCATTAAATCCTAGTAATAATGAAGGGTTTTCATCGATGGTTAAATCAGGAAATGGAATTGAATAACTTAAGCTGACAGGCAAATTTTGTTCTATACTCATATATCGTTCAGATACTAAAAGCATATAATAAAATTTGGTCAAGGTATGGATTTCCCATAAGTTTTTGGATTTATAAATATTTGGATCGTGTAATCGTAACAATTGAGTGAAATTAATGGCTTCTTTCATATACATTAATCCACAAGACATTCCATCTTTAATATTTACATAATAAATATAATAAAAGAATGAGATCAATACATTGTCTATGTTTGGTTGTAACCGATAATTCATTAGATGACGAACTCTTAGACTCTCTTGGATATATTTTTGAGGTTTATGATTGGTTAAAAGTTTCAGATGGTTATAATTGATGGGATTTTTAGATCGTAGGAATGTCAATTGATTAGCAATGGCTCCTGCTACTGAACAACATAAGCAATAACAAAAGAGGTTTTCTTCGGTGGCTAATGTGTTGGTAGAGGGATTTAAGGTATGTAATCGTTTGATTAGTTCATTTGTAGGGAGAATGGGCCAATTACCATAGTACCAGATCCGATATATTTGGAGGAATGGGAGAAGTTCATTCCTGGGAATGATTTGATCTTTGGTACCTAATTTAGGAGTTGGTACCAGTGGTGGTGCTGCTACTGTTGTGTTGGCAGTGCCTGGAGTAACGGGAATAGTATTTATATTATCACCTATGTTAGCACTCGGCGTGGTGGTTGATGAACTTGTTGGTGTAGGGGTAGTTTTTGAGGTAGCGTTTGTTGTAGCATTGCCCGTACCATTGGCTGAACTGTCGGTGATACCTTTTGGGGTGTCATATACGGTCCCACCTGCTACTCTATCAGTTGTACCATCCTTTGTACCATCCTTTGTACCATCCTTTGTACCATCCATTGTACCATCAATAACTTCATCTATGGATCCATCTAACATCCTTCCTCCCTGACTTCTCTTTCTACCCTTCCTAAACCTCATAAGTGTACACTCATCCTTTCGACGTACGCATCGTGAGCAAGGGATTTGGGAATCACATTTAATCTTACTGGCAGCACATTGATCACACGGTTTCGTATATCGTTTTCGTTTATTCTGGGGTTTGTCTTGATGGAAGTTGGATATGCTTAAGCAATTCCAGGTATTACCCCTTTTAAATCCCGACGCCATGATGTAAGATGACTGGATCAACACAGATTCTTTTAAATATGAGATTTGACAGATAGGATTCCCTTTATAGAATTCCGAGATCTGTGAGGGACAATTACCCCACAAAAATTAATATGCAATATGCACAAATGAAAAAAAGAGATTTCCCACCTCTAAATATCCGGATATCGGAATCCTAAAATGGTAACCTGGCTAACACTCGACATCAGATTAAAGTGACAGGCTGTAAGGAAGAGTGTTCAAACAGATTTAGTGGGGAGAGCGGAAGTGGGGCATACAATATGGTTGAGAACCTTTCGAATGAGGCTCTTACTATACAATCACATTTTAAGCCAATTAACTCTCCACCGCCCCCTTCCTTTGTTGGATAATAATTCTCTTTGTAACATTTTGTTTCTTTATTAACCCCTGCCTTATAATTGTTAACCGCATGATTATTTGATGCTTAAAGCCCTTGGATGCAGATCGCCAAAAAATATTTATTAAAAACCTCTTCTAACAGTATATGATTCCCCCCAATGGTTGCAAGCAATTCCGCTAATGCATCTATCAACAATTCACAATCCTTTACGAGTTCACTTACTTTTCTTTCGCATATAAAAGACCAGGAATATGGCTGCAAATTGAATCCAAATCAGAAAAATTTCCTCAGTCTTATCATGAACTCTATGGAAGACCCTAAGCACGAAGTCAGTCATTTAGAAGTATTAAGTGATCATGAAATGGATCATGATAGGGAAAAAGATGATTACTCTGATAAGTTAAGTTTGGACAGTAGATCAAATGATTTGCTTCAACAAGCTAAAATCGCTACCGCTGAAGAACATGAATTGGGGGCCTTTCAAGCTTTAAAGGATTATTATCCATCAGTTATTTGGGCTTTTTTTATGTCGGCAAGTATCATTATGGAAGGTTATGATACGATTTTAATTACTAGTTTCTTTGCCTATCCATCATTTCAAAAGAAATATGGACATGAAGTTAGTCCAGGAAGTTATCAATTAGCAGGATCTGATCAAAGTCTTTTAGGTTGTGCTAGTAGTATTGGGATTATTATATCTCTTCTTTTCAATGGATACATGGTTGAAAGGTATGGACATCGGAAGGTTGTATTGGTTTGTTTGGTGTTCTTATCAGGATTCATCTTCATTACTGTATTTGCTAAAAATGTAGATATGTTAATTGCTGGACAAGTATTAAATGGATTATCATGGGGGCCATTATCAGTGATTGGATTATTTTTTGCATCTGAAGTAGCTCCTTTACCACTTAGACAATTTCTTACTGCCTATGTGATGATGTGTTGGGCTACTGGTCAATTAATAGCTGCTGGAGTATTAAAAGGATTGGTCAATAATACTACCCAATGGTCATATAGATTACCATTTGCTGTTCAATGGGTATGGATTCCTCCACTTTTCATAGCTACTGTGTTTTGTCCTGATTCTCCTTATTGGCTTGTTCGTAAGGGAAGATTGGAAGATGCTGAAAAATCTCTTAAGAGATTATCTAGAAAATCAATTCATCATAAGATTAAACAGAAACTTACATTGATGGTTTATACTAATGAGTTAGAAAAAGATCAAAATGCTCATAAGGAAGACAAGTATAAAGGATGGCAAGCATACCTTGAATGTTTCAAAGGGCCAAATTTCAGGAGAACAGAAATATCAGGAATTTCAATAGCTGCTCAAGTATTAGGAGGTAATAATTTTGTATATTCCCCATCATATTTCTTTTCTCAAGTAGGATTATCAAGTGCAATAACTTATGATTTAAATCTTGCTATTACTGGGATTGCATGGCTTGGTACTTTTATTTCTTGGTTTGTAGCTGCTAGAGTAGGAAGAAGAACCATCTTCTTAACTGGACTTTCATTTATGGTATTATTCTTATTATTAATTGGGATTTTACAAACCCCTGCTGACAGTAATCCCAATGTTGGTTGGGGTCAAGTAGCTTGTACTTTTGGTTGGGTCGTATCATTTGTATTGACCTTAGCTCCTTTGGCTTATACTATTACCTCAGAAATATCTAGTACTAGATTAAGAGCTCAAACCATTGCCATTGGTAGAAATACTTATAATATCTGTCAATTAGTAGCCCAAATCATTCAACCAAGATTCATTAATCCTACGGATTTGAATTTAAAGGGAAGAACTGGATTCATTTGGTTTGTGACTGGGTTTTTAACTTTGGTATGGACTTTTTTCAGATTACCAGAGACTAAAGATAGAACTTACGAAGAGTTGGATATCCTATTTGAGAAGGGGATTCCTGCTAGAAAGTTTACTAATTATAAGGTTGATCATGAGACTAGAGAATTGTATAAGGTTAAGTAAGTAGGGTGTAGTTATTGATGAAATGAGCAAATGAATATTGTGATGAAAACTTTGGGGTGAAGCGATGGGGGGAGGGGGGGCTTCTGATAATCGTAGAGTGATTGGTATTGGTAGAGTGGTCCTGATAAGTTATAATCGTAGAGTAATTCTAATAATCGTAGAGTGATCCTGAATTCATAGAGTGATCCTGAATTCATAGAGTACCTGATGGTTGAATGGAATACCTTCATCCCCGCTATTCTCTAAAACCTGTTATAACCAGATAACAACATTAATGAACATTAGCCATGTCCACCCGAAATTCAAACTGGTACAAACCTCTACCGATCCTCCACCAAGCCCCGCCGATAAAGCCTTCTCTTTTTTACCCCCTTTCACCCTCATTACTATCCCCATATATTCTTACAATGAGCTCCTGCACCTTTCCTATGACGGTTTCCTGATTTGCAATCCGAACATTTCGGAAACTCTCAACTAACCATTTTATCGGGACTCCCAATATAGTAACCGAAATCCGCAAACTAAAATCCGCAAACTATGGGGTAAGCTTATATGAAAAACCCCCTTTTATTGATTAATGACTGTACAATGACTCTTTGAACACCTAGATCAACTAGTAATCACCTCAATTTCTCTTCTTACTAATATAAATACCCAATCCCCCCCTCCCTTTAATATTGAAATACTTAATATTGAAATACTACCATAAATAAAAATACCCTTTTTAATCATGTCTGCTTTGATTAATGACACTTTCTGGAATCAAAGAATTCAAACCGTAGCTGAAAACACCTTACCTTCAATGCATAATGTGTTGAAGAAAACCGGAAGATGGGATTTCTTTGATTTTAATTGGGATAAATCCAATCCGGATATCATCCCTCATATCTTTTGGGATTCAGATATGGCTAAATTCTTAGAAGCTGTTTGCTATACCTTGAAATATACCGATCGGAAAGCTCCTCAATATCAACAATATTTGCAATGGATTGACCAAATAGTTAAGATGGCTCAGAAAGCCCAGCAACCAGATGGGTATTTGAATAGTTATTTCACCCAGATTAAGCCTAAGGATAGATTTAAAAATGTTAGTGAAGAACATGAATTATATTGCTGTGGACATTTAATTGAAGCAGCAGTAGCTCATTTTGAAACCACCGGATCTCGAACTTTGGTGGATGTAATGTGCAAATATCTTGATTTGATTTGTGATACTTTTGGTAAAGAAGATTCAAAATTACATGGATATCCAGGACATCAAGAAATTGAATTAGCTATTGTGAAATTACTCAAGATTGTTCCAGAACAAAGATACTTTGACCTTTTAGACTATTTTATAGAACAGAGAGGTTACAACAATGGAGAATTCTATGATCAACAAGCCAGACAAAGAGGAATTGATCCTGATAAATATATTCCATTAGGTGAATATGATCATTTACCAGACGGGTTTGACTATGAATCTGTATGGCCTGCTCCAAGAAGTTATTGGTATTTTCAAGCCGAATCATTAATCAGAGATACTAAGGAAGTCAAGGGCCATTCAGTTCGTCAAGTTTATTACTTAACAGCAGTTCAAGCCTTAGCTACTTTAAAAAATGATCAAGGGTTAAAACAAGCTGTTAAAACCTTATTTGATAATATGATCGATAAAAAATTCTACATTCATGGAGGTATTGGAGCCATTGCCAGATGGGAAGGATTTGGAGAAAATTATGATTTAAGATGGGATGGATACTCAGAAACTTGTGCTTCTATTGGGTTAGTGATGTTATGTGAAAAAATGTTAACTGATAAATTGGATGCAAAAGTTAGTTTAGCCATGGAAAGAGCTCTTTATAATGATGTCTTGGGAGGGGTTAGCATTAAGGGAGATAGCTATTATTATAATCAACCAATTAGTGGAGAAGCTGGTTTACAAAGACAATCTTGGTTTAGTGTTGCTTGTTGTCCTCCTAATGTAGCTAGACTTTTCAATAGTTTAGAGAAATATTCCATTCTGACTTTACCATCAATGGTAGCCATTCATTTATATATTGGAGCAGATATTTCTACTGATTCTTATAAAGTCAAAATGACCACTGAATATCCATATGACGGAATGATTAAAATCAAAGCCAAATCACAAGTAGCTATTGCATTAGCTATTAGAAAACCTGAACATGAATTTAAATGTTCGGTGAGTGATTATGTCATCAAGGATGGTTATTTAATATTTGGTAAGAAATTATGGGAAGATGAAACTATTTCTATTACTTTTGATATTCCGGTTGAAATAATTGAAGATGATCCAAGAGTGGAAGCTAATAAAGGATGTTTAGCAGTTAAGAGAGGTCCATTTGTATATGGATTGCAACAATCCGGAATTCAAGGAGGGGCTAAATTAGATGATATTTCCATTTCAAAAACCCAACAGTTTGAATCTAAACTTGAAAAGTATCATAATGCTGAATATATCAGTCTTTCAACTACTACTAAAGATGGTAAACACTTAAAATTTGTGCCATATTTTGTCACTGGTAATGAAATCCCTGGTGAAGATTTTAGATTATGGGTTAAAGGATGTTAGACAGTAACAAAACCGGTTTTCATTGATGAGAGCTATCATGGGGCCGCTTGTATGGGTGAAAGGATTTCGTTTTTGTTCTTTTGCTTCTTAGTATATATCTATATTGACTTATATATATGTTACATTCATATATGTTCTGATTGGCTCTATTGCATTTACTAATCATCTCCAAGTCTGGACCTGTGGAGATATCGGAGCCTTGTTATTACACAAAATTCTGATGGCTACCAAACCCCAGATTTTCATTTTTCGCCGGTCGTGCAATACCCTCGTTTATCTCATCATATGAATTTTTCATGTCTGACAACCGAGTAAAAATACTACAAAGACTGTAAAACTAATTCACCGCCCAAATATCAATTACTAAACCATATATGTATTCTAAACAACTGTATCCAATTATGAATCATCACTCCTATGGGCCATCAGGCTTTTTCTCTGTGATTCACCTTCTCTAAAAGTTAAATACCTGCCATAACCCTTATAATTATTAATCTCGAGTCTAGACATCGTTGGGGGTTAGTAATCTAACCTGTAAAAACCCCGTCATCCCCTCTCCCTCGGTTACGTTGAGAACCAATAAAATACCCTTAAATGACAATTATTAATAAATTCATAATAACCCCTCTTGTAAGGATTGTGATTTTATATAAAGCAGTTGAAATTTCCTAGCAATTACGGTTTTTAATTTTTCTTATTAGGTTTAATTTTTAAGCACATAATTAACTGAAATAACTTATAGTCATCATGGCCCCAACTTATACTAATTCTAATGGATGTCCAATTCCTGAACCATTTGCTACTCAAAGAGTTGGTAAACACGGTCCTTTATTGTTACAAGATTTTAATTTAATTGACTCTTTAGCCCATTTTGATAGGGAAAGAATTCCTGAAAGAGTTGTTCATGCTAAAGGATCAGGAGCTTATGGAGAATTTGAAGTCACTGATGATATTACTGATGTTTGTGGTGCTGCCTTTTTAGATACCATTGGGAAAAAGACCAAAGTTTTCACCAGATTTTCTACTGTTGGTGGAGAATCAGGATCTGCTGATACTGCTAGAGATCCAAGAGGGTTTGCCACTAAATTTTATACTGAAGAAGGTAATTTAGATTTAGTTTACAACAACACCCCAATTTTCTTCTTAAGAGATCCATCCAAATTTCCTCATTTCATCCACACTCAAAAGAGAAATCCTGAAACTCATTTAAAAGATGCTAATATGTTTTGGGATTATTTAACCACCAATCAAGAAGCTACTCATCAAGTGATGATTTTATTCTCCGATCGTGGTACTCCAGCCAGTTATAGAGAAATGAATGGATATTCAGGACATACTTATAAATGGTCTAATAAAAAGGGAGACTGGTATTATGTTCAAGTTCATTTCATTGCTGACCAAGGTATTAAAACTTTAACCAATGAAGAAGCCGGTTCATTAGCTGGTTCAAATCCAGACTTTGCTCAAGAAGATTTATTTAAAAATATTGCTGCTGGTAACCATCCATCTTGGACTTGTTATATTCAAACTATGACTCAAGAACAAGCTAAAAAGGCTCCATTTTCAGTATTTGATTTAACTAAAGTTTGGCCTCATAAAGATTACCCAATGAGAAGATTTGGGAAATTCACTTTAAATGAAAACCCAAAGAACTATTTTGCTGAAGTTGAACAAGCTGCATTTGCTCCTGCTCATACTGTTCCATATATGGAAGCTAGTGCTGATCCAGTGTTACAATCAAGATTGTTCTCTTATGCTGATACTCATAGACATAGATTAGGTACTAATTATACTCAAATCCCTGTCAATTGTCCAGTTACTGGAGCTGTGTTTAATCCTCATATGAGAGATGGTGCTATGAATGTTAATGGTAATTTAGGTAATCACCCTAACTATTTAGCTACTGATAAACCAGTTGAATTTAAAAATTTCAGTATTCAAGAAGAACAAGAAATTTGGGAAGGTTCTGCTTGTCCATTCCACTGGAAATATGATGAAAAAGATTTTATTCAACCAAGAGCTTTATGGGAAACTTTAGCTAGATATCCTAACCAACAAGCTCATTTAGCTCATAACATATCTGTTCATGTAGCTGGTGCTGATGCTCCTATTCAAGATAGAGTTATTGAAATGTTCTCTAAAGTTCATCCTGATTTAGGAAACTTGATTAAGAAGGAAACTTTATCATTATCCCCAAGAAAATAAACTAGTCAACCCATTTAGCTTATTTAGTATTTTTTTATTATTATAGTTGGGTAAATAGCTTGGTAATTTATTTATTATGAGATTGAAGCGTATAGAGGCTGTAGGGCTGTAGGGCTGTAGGTGGTGAGAGGACTTGGTTGCAAGATTCGTCATACATTAATTTTTCTACCTATTTACATTATACCCATTTATAATTTTGTAGTATTACATGAAGCACATTGACATGATGATCCACACTTACAAGAACTTCCACAACAATTAGAAGTCCCTGAAGTCGTAGAGCTACTACAACTAGAAGTATTGGAAGATTTAGAACCAGAACATGAATTTTTTCCACACATATTTATTGAATAAGATTGGTAAAGATTGAAAATTAAATTTTGACCAACAGCGATAATTTATAGTAATCGTTATCTATTCGGATTGGATTGCCTAAACAGGTATTACCGGCTGCGACTTTTTAATAACCTAACCTGTAAATTGACCCTGTGACTGCGACTGCAAAATTATAGAAGAAACCATGTAGACAACTTTCATTACTCTTGTCCCTGCCTGAACAACTCTTTCGACTCAGTAACCCCTAATGAATCCCTGTCAAGTTATGATTATTTACATGTGATGCCATCCCAAAATCTATGATAAAAAGTCGTTCATTATGATCGCAAGGAATATTCCTTGAAGCAATATCATTATGGGAAATTCCATTTTCATGAATCACCGCTAGCTGTTCATCTAGTTGCTTACACATTTTATCATCATGACGTAACTGTATGGACTCAATAAACTCACTTATAATACACTACCCGTGAACCGGCTTAGGTAGTAACTTCATATTGACCACTAACTCATCGAGATCAATAAAGCAGCTATTAAACCATTGATCGTGAGATAATTTTCCTATACATCGTCTTTCCTGCTCATGGGTTTCCTTGACTTGTTCAAAGGCACTAATGATTGCAAAGATGTTTCAATGTTTCCAATAGATCCCTCTATTGTGGTGATCTACGTCCCTCTATTATGGTGATCTACGGAATCAGGATTTATCATGATTTATCCGAGAATTAGTTTATTTGCGAATTTGGCAAGTTTTGCAACTCAAATCATAAAATTAGCTAAGCCCTGAAAATTACAAACCTCGCAAGAACCAACCAGGAACCAACCAGGAACAATTCAGTATATTCAAAATCACTGAACACTGTGGTCCCAACATACGTCGTACAAATGTTTATTTTGACACCTTCACAACTACCAGCGAACCACACCCAATTTCATAACAACTCTAATAATGGCTCTCATAAAGGCTCCCAACCATTAGATTCTGTGCCTCATAATGACTTCAGAAATTGTGGCCCTAGAGACTGTAGGTTCATAGAACATTGGAAGTTGATAAACTATTATGGGTTTAGAGATTAGATTCATAGAGTCTGCAACGATAGTCAAGGGAAGTCATTGACTTGGGTTGTTGTTTCCGACGTGTTGCACACACACATACATATACACCTATACGCATACACACATACACACACACACACATACACCTACACACCTACACACCTACACACATACACATTACCCCTATTATTAACCCTCTTTTAAGGGGTACAGGGCTGTACCACCATCACACCCACGTCCATATGCCCCTGTCAATTTCGTTTCTAATTAATTTACCCCTTTAGGTCATTTGGTAAATCATTCCATTGTAATCTCAGCCCTCACACTCTCACTCCTTTGTTAGCGAGCTAGCCTCCCTGTACTGCCCTTAATGTCCCTTTCTCACATGGAGAAAAATGCTACTATTTTTATCTTTTTACTGCACAAAATCCCCAATGTCAATAGTGCACTTGTTAAAATTAGAGTGTAATGACAGGTATAGCAACTGTCATAATGTCATAACCATTAAATTTCATCATAATTTATTGTATTCGTCAAACTCATATTTGAGAGTCAGCTCTCTGTTTATACATTTGGAACCCTTTCAATTACTTCCGTAAACTATATATAGGGGTACCAAAATCCTAATTTTAATCAAATTTTAATTCTTTAATAAGAACATTTGTGTTTGATTTTAAACTAATAATAATAAGAATTTGATATATATTTATAATGGTAAACGCTATTAATTACGCTGTTGCTGATGTTTTATCTGGAGCTGGCTCCATTGTTGATGCTGCTACTGCTGGTGCTGCTTCAGTAGCCGGAGCTGGAGTTTCTGGTGCCGGATCAATTGCCGCTGCTGCTACTGCTGGTGCTGCTTCAGTCGCTGATGCCGGTGCTTCTGGTGCTGCTTCAGTAGCTGGTGCCGGTGCTTCTGGTGCTGGATCAGCCGCTGCTGCTGCTACTTCTGGAGCTGCTGGTGCCGCTTCTGATGCTGATGCTGCCGGTCAATCTTTAGTTAGTGGAGCCGCTTCTGGTTCTGATAGTGGTCCTTCTGCTATTTTAGATATTTCTTCTGATGTTGCTTCTGCTGGTGCTGAAGAAACTGGATCCGAAGAAACTGGATCTGGATCTGATTCTTCTGCTTCTGAAGAAGCTAGTGGATCTGGATCTTCTTCAGAATCTGGATCTGATTCTTCAGAATCTTCTGCTGCTGCTGGTCATTTTGAACCTGGTAATTGGAAGAGAGCCACTGCCATTGCTGGAATTATTGGTTTCAGTTTTGTGTTTAACTTAATGTAATTATAGGTTTAGATCATTTAATGAATGTTATGTAGAATAAAATAAAATAAAGTTGATAGGTTTAGATTTATCGTAGGTATTGCAGCCAGTGTAGTAGGAGCGTTGGACATGGACACCACCCGTACTACTGTTGTGTGCCGGTCGTTGTGGCTGGTCGACTTAATCGCGACATTTGTAAGTAACAACTTTCAACTCTCAAGTCCATCTTATCTCATCTCATCTCATCTCCATATTAATGAACTCACCTGCTAGATTACAAGTTGACCCCAACACTCTACCGGATGATAAACCCCCTCAATCTGGTAATGTCTTCAACGTTTGGTATTTAAGATGGTCTGGTGGTGATGGGTCAAAGCAAATCGTTAAACTGAAATTTAGAGTCAATATTAAAAAGGATTCTGGTTATACAAAGGCCAATAAATCAAAAGGGAAAACCTCAACTATATGTTTATATTTCAGTAAAGGATGTTGCTATAGAGGTGCCAATTGTCAATATCTTCATAGGCTTCCCGATAAGACCGATTATTATCCTCCGACACAAGATTGTTTTGGTAGAGATAAAACAGCTACTCATAATGATGATATGAATGGAGTTGGAGTATTAAATAAGATCAATAATACCCTATATATCGGAGGTTTACACATAGCAAATGTGTCCAAAAAACACCAAGGTGATCATACCGAATCCATTCTTTCCAAACATTTTGGAGAGTTTGGAAGAATTGTCAAAATTAAATTATTGCCAACTAGGAATTGTGGCTTCATTACATTTAAAGAAGAATTTGAAGCTCAATTTGCTAAAGAAGCCATGCAAAACCAATCTCTTGATGATAATGAGGTTTTAATGGTGAGGTGGGCTAATGATGATCCTGATCCTAATAGTCAAAAACAAGCACAGAAGCATTTAGAATCAGTGACTATGGAGACTGTTAGAAATTTGTTAAAGAGACAACGGGAGGAAGAGGTAGATAGTGAAGAGGCAGACAGTGAAGAGGCAGATGCTGATAATGTTAAAGGCACCAAATCACACGAGCCAGAGATTCAAGAACCAGAGATCGAAGAACCAGAGGAGGAATCTCCCTCATCTACAAATGATCACCCTAAACTTCTTCTGAATTCAATGTTTAACAAACATTCATTAGATGTTCTTTCTTCCATTTCAAGTTCCAAGAAGAGAAAAGCCAACCCCCTTAAATCACAACCAATGCCATCCAAGACGGTCCTGGATATGTTGGCATATTCAAGCGATGAAGATTAATTGTAAATTAGTGTACATTTAAATATATAAAAGTAGATAAGAAAAGGAGGGGTGACCAAACTCTAGTCCCTAATAACCCCATTGTCATACTTCTCTAACCACTTTGGCACATTTCGCCTCAAAAATTTCCGTAAATCATTAAACAATTCCTTATCAGCATCCTCTAAAAACGTATAACTATTCCCCTTATTCCCAGCTCTACCAGTTCTTCCTATCCTATGAATATAATCATCAAACTTATTGGACATTTGATAATTCACTACCAATGACACATTAGCTATATCAATCCCTCTTGCTGCTACGTCAGTTGCTATTAAGATCCTTTTATTGCCCTTACTAAACTCATCAATGGATCGTTCTCTTGCTTGTTGAGATTTTGATCCATGAATAGTAAGATTATCAAAACCTTTATTACTCAAATCAGTTGATATGTCTTCAACAACTTTAATGTAATTAGCAAAGATAATTATCGAATAGTGACGTGGATTAGTACTTATATGACTAGTAATGACTTTGATCAATTTATTGACCTTATTATCAAGATCTTTAGATGATGATAACAATTCAAATTGTTGATTAATAGTATCAACTTTTTCACCTACTTGACCAATAACTAATCTAGCCGGATCATTCAAATATTTCTTAGTTAATGATTCGATTGAATTAGAAAATGTGGCCGTAAACATCAAGGTGATCTTCTTAGTGATATTAAATGTGGTCTTACTTGATTGGTCTAAATCATTGGGTAAATATTGATAAATTGAATTCAAAGATTTCTCAAATCCCATATCAATCATTCTATCAGCTTCATCAAAGATCATATAATAACAGTTACTTAAATTAATGATTCCTCGTTCTAAACAATCAATTAATCTCCCAGGAGTAGCCACCACAATATGGATCCCATTGGTTAATGAATTAATAGTCTTTTCATAATTATGTCCTCCAATTATGCTGATAGATGTCAATTGTAATTGTTCACAAAATTTACTTAGCTCGGACGAAATTTGATTGGCCAATTCTCTAGTAGGAGCCAAGATTAACCCTAATGGTTTATTTAAATTTGATTCTTGTAAATGTTCATACCGTAAGTAATTGTCATCAATTGATAAGATATAATTTAATAATGGGATGATATAAGCAATGGTTTTCCCAGACCCAGTCTCTGCAATTCCAATTATATCCTTTTCCTTAATGGCTATTGGGATAGCTGCTCTTTGAATAGGAGTAGGGGTAGGGAACCCTAATGAATATAAACCATCAATAATCCGTTGATTAACATGACTTTCATCCCATGTCCGTATGGGATTGATATGGGTTCCTTTGCTGATTATGTTGAATTCATCTTTTAGGTCTCTCCAATCGGTATTGGTCATGTCATCTAAAGGTTTCAATGACCAATGAACTGATGGTGGTTTGGTTAATAATGGGTCATCATTGTCACTTATAGAGTCAAGTTCTACTAGTGGGGTGTAGTCTTTTGTTGTGTCATCATTTTCATCCCAGTCAAAGTTGAATTTGTTTTTTGATTTCTTTGATTTCGGGGCGGATGTGGATGTGGATGTGGAGTTGTTGACATCTTGATTATCATTAGGATTATCAACATCATTGATAGTGGCCAATTTCCGTTTGTTGATCAATTTGACCTGAGGCTCCAGCAGCAGCAGCAGCAGCAGCAGCATCCGCCCATCAGCTTGACTTTTTGGTCGTCTTTCAGACTTCTTTATAAACCTAGGCTTGTCTTGTTTAATCAATTCGTCTATAGAAATAGGCCTGGACATGATTACTTGTGTTTATTTGAGTGCGATGAGCATCGCGTTCAAGTCTATAACATATGATATTCTATATGTCTATATAAGTAGAGAGTACACAACACACACACACACACACACACACACACACCTTAACCCCTGCTCCGGGATCGAATATATCCAAGTATAAGACATATCACAAATATACAAAGCCCACAAGTTATCGAAAATGTCTGTCTATAGCATCCAGCACCTTTAGTACAAACATAATCATGATTATCATCAAATTGAGAATTAACATCGTAAATGTAACCAAATAATTTCGTCATAATAGTTAACCCAAAAGCAGTACTTGAATACATAAACCCCCAGATAAAACTATAATTCTTCATATTAAAAATATCAGATATGATAGCCGGGTAACATGTAAAACTAAATCCATAAGCATAACCAATCAAACATGAAACTATCAGTAAAAATCCATTAATCCCCAGTAAAGTCGAAGCAAAGGTTTTCAATTTCAAAGTATTAAGAAAATGTCCTAATAACATGATCGTTAACCCCATAATTAAATTCCAATGTCTTTGACACCCTAATTTATTGACCAAAATATCTGATTGAGGCCCTGATGATAATCTACCTAAAAATGAAAAAATGGCTATCAATGATACATGTAAAGCTTGTAAATGATTCAATGGAATCAGATCATCATTGTAATAATAGTGAATGGCTTTTAAAATAAAGCCAACTTCAAATATGTACATTTGACCTAATCCTTGAATGATGGAGAAGATAAAGAAATGAAACCAAAACACTGGATGTTTTAGGGATTGAGATAGGGATAAGAGTTTCAAGTCGGATGGAGACTGATGAGGGTGGGATAATAAGGTGGTGGATTCAGTAGCAGTAGCAGATTCAGTAACAGTAGCAGATTCAGTAGCAGTAGCCGATTCAGTAGCAATCCCCCCTTCCTCTTCCTCTCCGGTCTTATAATGCCCATCAACCCTAATAAATAAAAACCCTATAAAAATCATAAGCCCACAACTCATATGTAAGAAATTTAAAAACCTAGATACATCCCCCATAAATATATGGGTAGCTATAAACAGATAAATTAAACTGGATATAGCAAATGATGCAATGGTAATACTTTGTGCAGTTCCTTTAAAATTAGGAAACTCAATTGTCACAGCTTTTATAGCACTGAAATATCCTGCCGTACTTCCAATCCCAATCAAAAACATCGTCACCACCAAGGAGGTCATAGTACTAGCCACTCCTGCCATATACAATTCATATAACCATTTATATCCCACAAAGATAGTAATACAACTAATCAACATAGGCAATTGAGTCCCATAAATATCAGTCACCAACCCCCCTAATAACCCACCAATAGCTGAACCAATCACAGTACTAACATTCAAATTAGCTGCTTGACTAGTACTTAAATGACATCTCTCTGCTAACTGAGTACTATAAACTGAATAAGCAAATAAGGTTCCACAAGATAATGCCACTGGAATTGATGTGATTAAAATAAGCCAGTGATTAGTAAAGGGAAGGTATTTATTGATGAACACAATCGAAGAATGGATCACTCTCATACTAAAGAAATAGCCAATAAATTGTTGCACAATAAGATCCAAACCATTAATTGTTGCAATCTGATTCACCTTCACCCTCACACAGATGTCAAATCAGTTGGTGCCAAAAATCCCAATTCCAGTTGCCATAGCACACGACCAGGTATACCTCAGAAAAAGTCGTGGCCCAAATGAAAAATTTGTGCTCATTGAAAAAGTTTTCGACGATTAACTTAAAAAAAACTAGTCACTACTAAGAAGGGTTCTTTTTTTTTCCTTTTAATCTTAAAGTTATAACCTAAAATACCACATATCCAGACATGCCAATTGATCCAGAAAAATTAGCCAAATTACAAAAGCAATCCGCCAAAAAAATCGGTGGTAGTAGAATCAAAGCTAAAAAAGTCATTAAAGAACAAGATGATACCAAATTAATGGAAACCTTAGGAAAATTCAAAGCCACCAAAATCCCTAACGTTACCGAAGCTAATTTCTTTAAAGAAGATGGTAAAGTTATGCACTTTAAAAGAGTCGGTGTTCAAGGTGCTAATGAACACAACACCTTTGCCTTTACTGGATACCCTCAAGAAGTTGAAGTCACCAAATTAATTCCTGATATTTTACCTCAATTAGGGGCTGAAAACTTAGAAATCTTAAGTCAATTAGCTAAACAAATTCAACAAGGTAAAGCTCCACAAGTTGGTGCTGATGGTAACTTAGCTGGTGCTGATGAAGAAATTCCAGACTTAACTGAAGGTCAAAAATTTGATGAAGTTGAGTAAGTTTAATGAATCATGTAACTTGTTAGTACGATAATACATGTAGATATTTGTAAGACTGCCTATGGTGGGAGGATGTAGGAGGATGTAGATGGGTGTAGGGATGTAATAGAGGAGTAGTTGGGGGTGTAGTTGTTTGTGATGGGTTGGATGCCTGTCATCTATGGTAGGTGATTGGGGACTACTGTGAATAGTAAGCGGTCGTGGGGATCACAAACTGGTCTCAGTCTGAGTCTCTCAGTCTCTCAGTCTCAGTCTCTCAACCACTCGCACCCTCTCAGTCTCAACCACTCGCACTCTCACTATCATTTTCCATAACTCTCCATCCATCTATTCAATAAATCCATTCTTCCTACAATGCCTAGATCCTTCTACGAAGATGATGAAGTGGTAGTAACAAAACCCGGCTACAATAAAGAAATCTCCGAATCCTTGAAACAACACGAAGGCCCCCATGGTAACGTTTCATTCATAGATGGAATGGGCATTAGAACCTTACCATTTTTGGAATCTTATTTAAACTCAGCTAGAGTCTACGTTCATGATAAACTTCTGATCATTGAAGCAGAAATCGATACTCAATTAAGTGCTTTTAAAAACGAAGTTAATACCATCCACTCAAATGTGAATGAATTGATTAAAGAACCAGCATTACCAGGAGTCATTTATATATTAACTGCTACATTAACCGGATCAATTTTAGTAAATAAACGATCACTTCCTTTAAGATTTATTAGTCCAAGTTTATTTGCTATTGGATCCTTTGCTATAGCTATGCCAAATTCATTCAATGCTACTCAAACTGCTATCACTAATTACGAACAAGTTCATTATCCTCAAATTTATCAACAACAATCAGAGATTTTATCCCAATTAAATCAACAAAAAGCTCAATATAATGAATCTTTAGTTAATATGAATACTCAATTACAGCAACAAATTCACAATGCTAGAATGTATTTATCTGACTTATTTAAATAGTCTATATAGAAACAAAGAGAAATAGGTTAGTTTATTTGCTTTTTTGTTGTTACCAGTTATGAGTTACTAATAATATCATAAGTGGTATATACCAATGCACATGCACCAATAATTAATAAAATATAGTTCATTATTGTTAACCAATATCTTCTTTTAATCTCTTTGGCACTCATTGAATCATCAGCATTACAACAACTCTTCAAATGTAACATTGGTGGATACATATAAACCAATGGTATACAAGCAAAACATCCAACAAATGAAACAAATCTATCCAAATTCTTACCCCCATAAAGAGCTATAGTGGCAGTAGCAATTACAAACATACTTCTAAATAAATTCTTAAGCCATTTAATTTTTAATGAATGTTTACCAGTTTTAATGAATAGTTTCAGTTCAATTAATCTAACGGCTGGGAAAATTTGAATTGGAGTTGATAATAATATGGCAATAGAATAAAACAATTGAATCAATATAACAAACACTGAATCTTGAGGTAAATTTAATAAAATAACCGTTTGAATTGATTTCCCATATGTCATATACCCTAAAGATCCAATACCTATCATTAAGGTGGATATAGTAATAATTACTTGAAATAAAACTTTAGGAAAATGATTTGGATAAATCATTGAGTTTTGAATGGGAATAATTAATCCAATCCCTTCAAATGCAAATATAGCAATACCAATAAATATTGAAAATTCTCGTTGATTAAATAAAAATTCAATATCTTGACCTAAATTCCCATGGAAATTTATAAATAAATCTATCAAGATAAAATAAACAATGGTAGCCAATCCAAATAAGATTAAAAAATTGGCTAAAACTGCCACTAATGATAACTTGGTAATATCTCTAATTAATGACAATGGGATAAGAATTACTAATTGTCCAAGTATAAACCAACTAATTTGAATATCATCAATATTAAATGTATTCTTTAAAAATGCTTGTAAGTTTTGGGATGTAAACACAATATAAGTAGCAATGAATCCAACTTGTGAAATAATAATCGATGCAAAAATTAATTGTTGTAACCATTTCCCATATAATTTTAATCCGATTTCTCCAAAACTCGAGACTTTAGTCATTTGTTTACTAAATACCAATATTAAATAACACCAATATGATAATAATCCAAAAAACAATAGGGTTAATACTGAAAACAATAATCCTCCATTGCTAAATCCTTTTGGTAAAAATAATACACCAGTTCCAACAAATGCTTTAACCAATAAGAAATATGCTTTAGTATCAGTAGCCGTACCATTTGGATTAATCTTATTAGGAATAAATGGGTCTTCATTATTAGGGTCATGTTCGTCTAATAATAATGGTGATTCTTCATCAATATTCTTATATCGTTTAGGAATATCTGGCTTATAATGACATGCAATATCATCTTCATCTTCTAATGATTCCCCAGCAAAATGTCCATAAATGGTCAAAAATTCTACAAAATTCTTGGTAAATAAGTTAGCGTGTTGAGTTTGAATTTTATTTTGAACAATAAAATCTCTTCTAAATCCTCCTGGTACATTTATTGAACTTGCCATTGATCCTCTTCTACTAGTTTCAATATCCGACGATGATAAGCTTCTAGTCCTACCAGGTCTCTTGCCAGACGAATTATCCACCATTCTATAAATGTCTCTAGTGATATCACCTCCTTCAGATTGGATATGGTCGGGATTAAGGTATTTGTTGACCAGTTCAAGAGGAGCAGTAGCAGTAGGAGCAGTGGCAGTAGCAATGGCACCAGTAGCAGCAGCAGCCGCGGTTAGATCTTCATCAGAAGTAGCAAAGACATCTTGATCAAGGTATTTATCTCTTAATTTATCTCTATCATTATCATTGGTTGGTTCGTTCAAGTCATTTCTGGAAGAATTAGACGATTGAGTCTCATCTTCATATCGTTTCATAAATTGAACATTCCCATTAGAAAACAGATTTGATTTTGAATTGGCACGAGGGGAAACTATAGGAGATGAAGATAAAGGAGATCGAGTTAATTTGGCAATACTTCTTCTCCTAGAAGTTTCTATGTTCTTGGGCAGTGACATGTATTAAAGAGAAGTTAAAAACAAGTGGAGAAAAATAACAGTGCCGTTTATGAAGATAACTGATAAAGAGCGAGGAGATTGAGGGGGCACGCCAAAGGGAGATGGGGCGAGGGCCACAGAGACATGGGGACACAGAGATATCGTGCCAGATTACCGCAGCATTAGTGCTATAGACCATAGACCATATCACCTTCTTATCATTTACGTTTATTCTATATTCTTTATACCATTATATATAATCAATAACCTCCTTCTAATAACCTCCTTCTACCCCTTCGACACCAGCAATACCACCCTCTTGTTGTGTCATCATCTCTATAGCTGGCCTATACCCCATATCAGCCGCCTGTTGATACCAATACCCTGAAGGCTTCCCAGCATTTCCTAACCCCAACTCAGTTAACTTCCCCATATGAAACAATGCTTCACAAGTCCTATATTCTTTTATAGCCCGTTCACACCATTTAAATGCCCGTTCAGGATTTGGTTGTGGAATATGTTTAGATAAATTACCCGACCCTTTTAAACACCATCTAGATAATCCAATCATAGCATCAGGATGTCTTTTAAAAGATAATGGAGAATTCACCGCTTTTAAATACCATTGGATGGATTTATTAGCGTTTTTAGTTCTATTCAATTCTCCATCTTCATAGATTTTCCCTAACTTAACTTGCCCCAACAAACAATTCAATTTGGCCGATTTATTATAATAAGTTAAAGCTTTAGAGTAATTTACTGGAACCATTTCTAAACATTGTTTGATAAATTCATCATTGATATTTAAATCTCCTGGATAAATCCCTTCATAAATCTTTCCTAATTCATAACATGAATATCCAATGATTTCATTCAATTCATCTTTATCTTCATCAATCAATTCTGATTTCTCAATATCAATTTTTGATAAATCATTAAAGATTTTAATACATTTGGTGGATCTAACGGTGGGAATATTTAAATACAATAATCCCATCTTATAAATCCCTCGATTATATCCTAATTTAGCCGATTGTTTATAATTCATTAATGCTTTGTCAAATTGATCATGATATTCATATTCAAATAAATCTCCTATATTATAATATGCTTTGAAATTTGATGGATTAAAGTGTATTGACATTTCATAATATTTCATGGCTTCGACAATATTTTTATCAATATTAAATGTTTGTCCATAAATTGAATAATGATTTTTTAATAAATTCCCATAAATTAAATAGACTTCTGATTTGAGTTCATTGGATACTTTTTGATTATTTTCAATGGTTTGGATTAATTTGGTAATATGTTGAGTTGATGATTTTATGAATAAGGTTTTGTTTAAATTGATTTGGTCAGTACTGATGAATTCTCCTTTAATATTGATATAAGCAAATAACTTATAATTGGTGGCATTTATTAACATTTTAACCCATTTAAATCTATAATCGTAAGATTTATTCCCGGAGGCAATGATGCTTCTTAATTTTCTGAATTGTTCAACTTTGGTTTTGATGTCAGGATCTATGATTCTTGATGGTTTATTAGTTGGTGATGGGGAGTTATTGGTAGAATTATTCATGGGATATTGTGGGGATCCCATCATATTAGGAGACCCCATCATATTGGGAGTTCCCATCATATTGGGGGATCCCATTTGTCCCATCATAGGCATCATATGCATCATTGAGTTAGGTCCTAATCCATGGCCCATTTGATTATGGCCCATTTGATTCATCATCATCGACCTTCTTTTAGAATCAGCCGTGGCCATACTATGACGTTTATCATATGTCATTCCATTCATACCGTTCATACCGTTCATCCCATTCATTCCATTCATCTCATTCATATCCATTCCCATCATACCCCCATTAAATTGATTAGATAATCCCGATTGCTGGGAATAATTAGTCATTGGGGATAATCTGTCTCCGGGTCCTTGTGGTCCATTGGTATCTTTCCGTCTACTTTTCTTCCCCTTTTTGGATTTACTCTTTTTGGATTTCTTTTCTTTTCCATGTTTTGATTGTTTAGAGTTCTTCTCACCATTGTCATTAAGCCCTGTTGCAACCATAGGTTCATCCAAAAGTGGTCTAGTTATTTTAGATTCTGGAGTTCTTAATCCATTTCCTATACTAGCATTGGAGACATTAGTTACTGGGGTTTCATTTTGTTGTAACCGATCCAAAGTAGATGAACGATGTGATAATTGAAATTTACTTGAGGCTCCACTTTCAATTGAGTTATAACTGGAAACAGAGCTTGTAGAATTTTGACGATCAACTGTATTAGATCCTGGTAGTATTGGTGGTGGTGGTGGTAATTGTTTAGTAGTAGCATCATATCCCTCACCTTTAGGTTCACTAATAACTTTATCACCTTCACCTTTACTTGTTTTCGTTATATCATCTTTTCCAACCCTCTTTTCATCTCCAGTCGTTACAGGCTTGGTATTAAGATCAATGGTATCATCATTATAATCATTTGTATCATCATAATCACCATAATCATAGTCATTAATATAATCATTATAGGAAAAGTTTCGTTGGTTTTGATTATTATCTAGTTTCAAATCCAGTAACCCGTATGCCACTGATTTGATATTTTCAATTTGATCAAATGTCTTAGTCAAATTTGATTCATTTGGTCTAAAATTAGAGTCCAATGAACTTATACGTTTATGACTAGTGACTCTTGAACGAGTTAATTCAGGTTCATTTGATGGTTTCTCATTGGATGACAGTAAAATTGATGACGGTACTGATGGGTATCTATTAGCTTTAATATTTGATTTTCGAGAGTTTTTCACCAATTCGTTTGATTTCAGACTTAATTTACTCAAGGTTCTACTAATAGCTTCTGACCTTGAATCATAGCTACGTTCAGGTAAATTATCTGATTGGTCAGCTGATGGTGATGATGATGACGAATGTATAGGAGTCATGGTCTTATTTTCAACAGGGGTTTTGTCATTGGAATCATGTACATCAGAATCAGATGAAGCTGTTGTAGATTGATTGTGGTTGATGTCTTTAGAACTGGTGGTATTTTGTTGGATATTGTATTGGTCTTGAGTCAAGGGATTTTGTTGATTTTCTGAAGGGGATTGATTGTTGATATTAGCCATTGGGGAACTGATAGAATTTTCTGACGAATTAAAGGGACCTAAGTTCTGTTGGCTCATGTTGGACTGGCCCATACCATTCATGCCATTCACACCATTCATGTTCATATTGTTCATACCATTCATACCATTCATACCGTTCATACCGTTCATCTGGCCCATACCGTTCATGTTCATACCGTTCATGTTCATACCGTTCATGTTCATACCGTTCATGTTCATACCGTTCATGTTCATACCGTTCATCTGGCCCATTCCATTCATCCCAGTCATCATTGGGTTCATCCCATTCATCTGTCCCATGTTCATCATCATTTGCATCTGGTACATCATTTGGGGATTCATCATATAACTCATATATGGATTGTAGTTATACATGGAATTACGGTAAATCGACTGATAGTATTGCCTCCATTGCTTATATGGGTCTCTATTAGCTTCCGCATCATCGCTATCATCACTATCATCACTATCCTCACTATCCTCGTCACTATCTTCATCACTATCTTCATCACTACCATCATCACTATCCTCGTCACTATCAGCATTTTCCCCATCGCTTTGGGTTTCAGCTGGTCTTTGTTGGAAGTATTGGGGATGACTATACAAGGAATAGTAATTCTTTGGAGATGCATTAATAGGATTGAATTCCATTGACATATCTTTCTTTCCACTACCGTTACCATTACCATTTCCAAACCCGTGGTCTGGTATTGATGTATTGTTTGTATGATAACTAGCACTGGAAAATTCACTGCCACTGATCGATGCTGTGGTGTTAATGTGGGTGGTTGGTGGTTCCTTTAACCCACCAGGTGATTGAAACATTGTCTGTAATGATGGATTCTGAAACTTGAAAGAAAAAAAAAAGGATCAGAAATACCGTACAACAGGAAAAATATAAAGCAAAGCAACTAAATTATACACAAAAAATTCATATAACAGAAGGAGTTAGTTGTAGGTTAACCAAATATTTATTCAAGGTTTTAAGTGCTAAATTTAACTACAAGAAAGTTTTCGCAATAGGATTACCCCATTAGGCCATCATCAAAACATTTGCAACCATGTAATTATAAGGGTAACTATGAAAGGAATTATGGGTGTTTGTTCCTGGTGTCATTGAATATCAGGTTTTATTGTATACAATGGCATCATATTGATTGTATAGGCCATTGTATAGGCCATTGGATAGATATATACTTGCTATATCAGGGGGTTAAGGGGCTTGTGACATGTGGGGAGGCGGCTTGTTAAGGTTATGTTGAGAGCTGCGAAGGGGTTTAAGCGAACTGCCCAGTTGCCTGGAACGGTTAGGCCCGTTGCATGGGTAGCAGGAAAGCGTACACTAACTTACATACGCTAGCACCATGACCCTTCGCTCATTCACGTCTCGGCTTATATATTAATTACAAACGTTATCATAAACTCATTCAACTCTAATGACAGTCGACAAAAGAAAGAAAAAAATCGTAATGCTAAAATTAGGGACATTAAATAAAACACTTATCCCTTAATATGACGGTGTCTCAGTCAGTACTATTACTCTCAAAACATGTTCAAATAGGCCCTTAAGTAGTTGGACCAAAATCTAACCAATTCCACAGCTTATCATGGATATCTGTAGACATAATCTCATCATTAATCCCCACAAAACTTGGCTCTTCATGGTCATTTGTACCATCATGATGATGATGATGGTGATGATGATGAATAATCTTATCAGGAATATGCGATGATGGTAATTGTGAAGTGGAATGAGATTCTACCTGAGAATCTATTTCATGATTAAGAAAATGGGATTTATCAATAACTGGAGATTGTCCTATGGTAAAATTATCAGAATGAAATAAATTGAGGTTCAAAAGATTATCAATTTCATCATTAGAAGTTTTATCATCATGGTTAATTCCTAAATCCATCTCAATTTCCAGTTGTTCATTAGGAACGTTCAATCCATTAAATAAATTAATATTGGTATTCAGAATCATTGAGTCATTTCTAATGGCTGGTAATGATTTTGAGGTTGGTCTTGATCTATCGGTATTAAACTGTTGAAATTGATTATTAGAATCTAAAGAATTGAAATTATCATTAGGAGTTCCTGGGGCTATTGATCCATGATTAGTTGTTGATTGATTAGGATGATTATTTAATGGTCTCAACACCCCATGTAACTTATAAAATAACCCACAGGCATTACATAATAAATCACCATTATTAGATTTCCTCCAAAGGGGGGTAGTTCTAGTTTGACAATTGGAACATTGTAGTAATTTTTTAGCACCCCCACCGGTAGTAGAGGAAGCTGCTCCAGTAGTACCATTAGCACCATTAGCACCATTAGCACTACCATTCCCATTCACCATCTCATCATTAGGTGACCTCTTAGAACTTATGGATTTTGGTGGGGTAATACTTTCAAAATTATTGGCACTAGATGAATTTTCATTAGCATCAACGGGATCAGAACCCATGAATTCCGACAAGGAATAATCATTCTTTAATGAACTTTCTAATGAATTTATATATGAAGATAAAAAGTTTTTATTTGATTTAACTGATTTAGGACTTTGACTAGGATTAAAGGTGGTGGTTCCTGAATGAATACTTGTCAAGGAAGTTGATACCGACGCAGGAGCGGGGAATCCTGAACTATTTGCACCTATTGGAGGATGGTTAGTTATAGAAGGATTTGTAGTTGAAGTTGCGGTGGAGGATGATCCCATAGGTGTATGATCATTAGTATTAGGATTGGAAGTTGAACTGGAATTAGAATTGGAATTGTAATTGGAATTAATCATGAATTTGGGGGAACTATTAATATCATCTTGTTGACTAATTCTTCTTATATGAGCCACATAATCAAACTCTTCCACGTTGGGGTCGAAATCTATCAGGGGTTTAACGGCCTTTCGATTTTGAATCCTCCAAGCAAGGTTTGATATCCGTTTATTATGGGGTAGATAGTGCTTATTCCGATACATTTTAAAGATATCCATTGAGGAATTATCTTCATCTCTGATTAGCTCAGCCACATTCAACGGTAAGTTTTTGGGGAGGGATTTATAGGTGAACTTTTTCCGAGTGGTATTAGTCCCCATAGTTCTGATAAATCTTTAATCTTTATTATTCTAATGATATTAAGATCAATAATTATCCTTCTGGGAATCATTTATGATTATTACCTCCCTGGAATTTTTGAGCGTTTGGGTGCGCGCACGCCGTTTCCGTTTCAGGCACGAACATGACTAACGACAAGATTGTGAGAGGATATGCACAGGATATGCACAGGATGTGTAGGATGTGTAGGATGTGTTGGATGTGTGTAGGATGTGCATTAATGGGATAAGAAATTGATCCGAGTCACACGAGAGGAAGTAGGAGGAGAGATACACAGAGGGAAATGAAAGAGAGTGGAAGACGGGTGTAGGGATAGTATGAGGAGAGAGAGGGAAAGAGAGAGAGAGTGGGAGAAAGTCGTGTAGGCCCATGATCAGCGGTAGCAGACCAACCGATTGCAGGAACAATGTAAGAAGGCGGAAGTAAGGGAGAGAGGGAATAGAGCGTGAGGAGAGGGAAGGACTAGGGCTGTCACCAGTAGGACCGTCACCAGTAGGACCGTCACCAGTAGGACCGTCACCAGTAGGACCGTCACCAGTAGGACCGTCACCAGTAGGACCGTCACCAGCAGGACCCATCACCAGAAGAACCACACCTCTTATCACTCTCCATCATGGTTTTTCCTTGAGCCCGTAAAAGCTCTTTGACTTATTCTCTTGCTCATGTGTAGGATATTCCCTTGCTCGTAGACTTCCTAATACGGTATCCTGGCACAAATCACCTACTCATCACTATGTCTCACCATTTCTCATCGCATTTTACTCTCATTTATAAAATCACCTCTATACCCACCAGAGACCACAGCACAGCACACTACACACCACACACACCACCACCACCACACATACACCACCACCACCAACCATGTCAGATAAAATTAGAGACTTTAATCAGTACAATCACCTAAAATCAAAATATATCGGATTAGGTAATCAAGACACCACCAGAGATCAATTTATTAACAGATATAAAAAAGATAGTCTAAATACTATCGTCCAACATAAACCAATATTGAATTATAATTCAATAGTTAAACAACAACATTCCGAATTAACTCGAATAGAGATTTTGAAAAAAATGGCCCAAACATCCTAACCCCATTGTTGTAAGCCCTTTAAGCAACAACATTACTCAAGCAACAAGAGGACTTTGTTCATCCCCTTCCTCAATTCCTTCTTCTTGAACTATAATCTGTTGCTTCAATCTAGGATTAATAAACATACACATCACACTCATCAATGCTAATAATCCACTAATTATAAACGCAAAGATCCATTGTAAGGCAATGACCTTTACAAACAATTGGTTTAATGCCATTCCTAATATTAAGAAACTTAACGTTAATCCAAAAGTATAATCATTAAATAAATACAAAAAGGCCACTCCAATTATCAAATAATCCCAGATGAATACATTTGCCAAAATACGGGTAGCTAAGTTATTCACATGGATCATTAAAGAACCATTCCAAAATAATTGGAAAAATATCCATGATAATGGCATCGATCCAATGGTCATATTGATGATTAAATAATCTTTTAATGGAGTAAAACTATAAGTTTTATTGATCAAGTAATTATTCAAGATGATAAATAATTCAATGATTATAACAATTTCACTCATTAAGTAATAGCGATTCAGAAATAAAATCCCCCACAATAAGTTAATTAGATTAAATCCAATTAAATTCTTGGTCATATTAATGATGTTGGTGTCACTATTATCATTGTTAGTGTTGAGGTTGGTTTGGATGTAGATGATTTGAATTATATAGTAAAAGATCCAATAAATCATTAAAAACACAAGGAAACACAGAAATGGAGTTATACTAATTTCATGAGATAATTTACTGTAGTCTAATAATAAATGGCCATTACCATACATTGATAAGAGCAAGGACCCGATGCTGATGATTTTGTATCTGTAGATATCATCGGAGGAGGACATGATGAGAATGGTGATTAGTAGTGAGTTAGTGGGATATTGGAGGAATGGAGTACTGGAGGAGTGACTTTATGGGTTAAGGTTTTGGGTATTGCTGTAACATGACTTTGGGGGACGGTGTGGAAAAACCATAAAGACAAGGGTGAGGGTGAGAGGTCTCGCCTCGAAAACATATATTAGGCTGCAAACTCGCACACTACATAACTAAAACATAATAAAACATCATCACATCATCGCCTCTACCATCATCACCTCTAAACACAGCATATCTAGTATTCCTCGAACACCAACGGCCCGTTCTAGCACGTCCTTACCAACTCCAATATGCTCCTCGTCCACTCTAACATGTCACTCTACATGCCACCCTAACATGTCCCTCTATATGAATGCTTATGTTTATGATGCCCAGTCCCTGGCTTATCCAAAGCCTTTTGTACTTCCTTAACATCAGCTACCCCGTTAGATGCAATCGACATCAATAATTCATATACCAATTTATTATCCAAGTCTTTAGTCTGTTTCACTTCAATAAATTGTCTAACCGAATCACATGACTTGACCAATAGTTCAGCCGAATCAATTATATCTTGCATCAATTTTTCTAATAAATTTAAACTTAATGATTGTCTAACTACCACTCTTAAAATTTCCTTATCATTTTCATTAGGACTTAAGTGATAATTTGGAACAATAAATCCTTTATTTCTTAATAACATTGAAAGTATACTTTGAGGAATTTCTGGATATTTCTGCCTATATTCTTTACTAAATCTAAAAGCTACCACTGGTAATCCTGGCATGAAATTTTCATTAAATGTACCACTAGAACCATTATTAACAGGTTTATGAATAACCGATAAAACCTCAAAATATCCACTTTTTTCCAAGAAATCAGATAACAATCTTGCATTACTAATACATCCTTCAAAGATCTTGGTATAACCTTCTCTACCAAATGTTAAGAAATTATAATATTGTTGAATCACTGGGAATCCCGGTCTTGAAAAATTTAAATTAAACGTTTCTTCAACTCCTCCTAAATAATCTAATTTGAATCTCAATTCTTCCGGTAAATATTTATCATCTCTCCAAATAATCCAACCTAATCCGGCACTAGTTAACCCAAATTTGTGTCCGGAAGTATTAATGGAAACCACCCGTTTGATTTGAAAATCCCATTTCAAATTAGGATAAACAAATGGGGCTACAAACCCTCCACTAGCTCCATCCACATGAATTGGTACATCAATTCCGGTTTCCTTGTGAATGTCATCTAATAAATCATTAATAGTAGAAACCGGTTCAAATGCTCCGGTAAATGTTGATCCCATAATTACAAAAATCCCAATGGTATTTTCATCAACTTGGTCTCTAATTTTACTAACATCAATTAAATGTCCACTATCTTCAGTAATATTGATCAACCGATTTTCTACATCAAAATATCTAGCAAATTTCTCTAAGGCTACTTGTGCACACGAAGCCATAATAATATTAGGGGATTCAATGGATTTCCCCTGTTGCTTACGCTTATTTTGCCAGGTCTTTTTCATAGCTAATCCTCCCAACATTATAGCTTCTGAGGACCCAGTACAAGCAGTCCCCATAGTAGTAGGAACAGTTTTTCCTATACTCTTATTGAAATGTTTGGGGGCATGCCATAAGTTACTTAAAATTGTAATACATCTTTGTTGAAATTCAATTAACGTAGGATATTCATCATTATCAGCTAAATTCTTAACAATGTTGTCAGCTGCCAATTTAGTGGCATTTGTAGACACTTCAGTATTAACAAATGAGGCCAAATTTAAAGTAGGGTTCCCATCCAATGATAATTCTTCATTCAAATATTTATACACCAAATTGGAATCACTGGAATTCAATGGCATTTCATATTTGGGAATTAATTTATTGGAGTCATATTCAGAAACAAATTCTTCCTTTTCATTTAATGGAGTTTTATGAGCTTTTCCGAACACTGCTTTTTCAACTTGATGGAATTCAACGTGTTTGCTTAAGGTCATTTTGTATAGTTAATGGGGTCAATTGATATTCTGGGGTCAATTGGGGTGGAAATAATTGACTTGGAAATAATTACAGGGGGTAATTTATGAGGGAATATGCCTAGCATTTATATAGATTATTATTTAAGTACGGGCTCGTATTTCTACTTTGACACATTTAGCCGCAAATATTGGCTGCTCATAAATTGCTGCGGTAGCCTGAGAATGAGGGATAGGCTGAGGGATAGAGGACTAATAGGGCATACAACAGAGGACTAATAGGGCATATAACAGAAGACTTATGAGGAGTGAACGGGGAGTCAATGGGTGAATGGCCGTAAATGGCAGTAAATGGGCATTGCTTGTGCCGAGTTGGCCGAAACGTCCTGATACCTATGTGATTTCATTGTCTTTTGGCCTAGTCCCTCGTGCTATGGTTGCTTCCCGATCGGTGCCATTTTTCGACTTCTTTTCCTCCGAGCCCTGCTGTTTCACCGACCCTGTAAACCCTGTAGCTTCGCCGACCTTGTGGCTACCATAAATAGACTATTTGCCCCGTAGACAATTTATGCCCGATCCTACTATTAAGGTTATTAAACATGTCTAACAATGAAGTTTATTCTAATTCACTATATACTTTTAAAAAATCCTATATTACATTAAATGGATATTAAACGGGCCTGTGTTTCACACTCCTAATTGAGTATGGAAATCTTGTTAATTTGGTGATGGAATGTTCTTTTTTTTTTTTTGGTTTTTTCTTTTCTGACTGTTTTACTTTTCATTTTTCATTTTTATGATGTTATTTAGTTATTTTTTTTCTCTTTTCGTTTTCAGGTTTGATACCACTCTGCTACACTAATCATTTAAATAACCCCTTCTTTTTCTTCTTTTTCTTATCTTGATCAGATTTGTTCCCGTTAGCTACCCCACCTAAAGGTTTAGGTGCTTGTTCTTGGGCCGGTACATTAAGCGTAATATCATTCAGATTCATAGTATTTGGAGCATCTGATGATCTTGATGAACTACTAGATGATTCATTCATTTGTGGTGGTTTTAAATGATGGTCTAAATTGCCATTACTGGTTGATTTTTGATGATGTTTTGGTTGTTCTTGAGTCATATGACCTTGAACAGGTGGCATTTGGCCCAGAGTTCCTTGATGTCCTAATTGGCCTTGGCCTGGTGGAGATTGTAATGGAATTCCACTCATTGATTTACGGGCAGTAGCTTTAGGCATAGGCATTCCACCCCTTCCACCCATATCAATACCCGATAAATTGTCATGCATAGCTGGGAATCCTGATCTTCTATTAGGATTGTGTCTTGGTCTTTGTTGATATGGCATCTGTTGAAGTGACATTTGATTTTGCATATGTCCCATTGGCATTTGGTTACCCATTGGACTATTGATTTGGGGCATTGACATTTGACTTGGCATTTGTTGCATTTGTTGCATCTGTTGCATTTGTAAAGGATTCATAGAATTAAGAGATCCCATTGAATTCAAATGTTGTGGTGGTCCTTGATTTTGGTATGGCATTTGTCCCCATTGATTATATCCTTGCATTTGTTGAGGCATCATTTGATTTGAGGCATCATAATAATTATTGGATTGCAATGAGTTTAACCGACCTCCACCATTTCTAGGAAGCCCTGCCATTGATTGACGATGATTCATTTGGTTGTAATATTGGGGGTTTGGGTTTTGATTTCCCATGTACTGTCCATTAGCCATCGACCCATTGGGGGCTTGCCCATTAGCCATAGGTCCATTTGGAGTATTTGGTTTATTCATCTGAGGTTGTGGTTCAGATGGACTATGTACCTGAGGTGGAACCGACCCTGTAGCTGGACCAGATCCTGGTGGGAAATTAGCAACTTGTTGACCTTGAAACTGTTGATTTTGCATTTGCTGTTCCTTATTATATAACTCTTGTTCTCGTTTCTTCAACTCTAATTCCCTTTGTTGTAAATCATTAGAAATATCTTTGGCTTGAACTCCATTGATAGTGTCTCCATATAAAGCAATATCAGTTAAATCAGCAAGATTATCTTCACCCATCATTGAGTTTCTAATCAATTTAGGAGATTGTTTAGTATTACTTTCACTATGACTATGACTATTACTCTTGATTGATTTTGAATGGTTATGGCTTGTCGAAGGATTACTGGTCATTTCCGATTCATTCATTGGTGGGTTTGAACCTTGTTCAAGATATTGTTGTCTTTGTTGTTGTTGCTGTTTCTCCTCTTGTTCTTTTTGAAATGATAATGCTTCCATGTCTTTTAATAAAGAATGGTAATTTATTTGTTCTTGATTAAATTTTTGTTGTTGTTTATCTAAATTCATTCCTAAAGTACTAATTAAAGATTGTTTAGAATCAATATTATTAGCTAATTCATTTCCCAAGATTTCTTTCTCTTTAATAGATGAATTTAAAGATTTTAACTTCAACTCCAATTCATTTATATCCTTTGTTAAAATATCTAATTTATGAAGTTTCTGATTAATCTCTTTATCATCCACTTTAACAGATGGAGATGACCCAATATTCTTGCTATTATTTCTCATGAAAAACATGGATTTTTGATTAGGATCATTAATTTTTATTAATTGACACATAATCGAATACAAGTTTTCCAAGTAAGGAGTTCTAACCCCATTATCATCCGCCAATAAAATTGGTTGTAATAATAACAAGTCAATTTCTAATGGCAATTGATGATAATAATTATATAATAAATTAGGAGAATTAATCAATTCATCATTATCATTAGTAGAAGGATATAAATTAACCCAGTAATTAACCAAATTAGATTCATTTTCAAATCCTTTCACTAATTTACAATCCATTTTTTTAATGATTTTTAATAATTCGTTTAAAATCCCTGTAATTAAAGGTTTACATAAAATTTGTTTAGATAAATATTCAGGAAATTCCAATTCAAAAAATATCAACAATGGATTAAACACAATTCTTGATAATGCTAATTTCCATTGATAAGTCATAAATTCCTTTGGTAAAACTGATTTTAATAAAGCAATTTGATTAGAAGAATCTTGTGATACTAATTGAAATAATCTAAATGTTTTCATAAAAGTTTCATGATTACTTAAACTATTAGGATAATCAATAGAAGTCCCTAAATAAATTCTATTATCTGAATTTCTTATCTTATGAAGGATTGTGTTAGTGGACGTTAATTTAATATCCATTTCATTCATTATCGAACCAATAGCCAAATGATTCCAAGATTCGGTAAAATTAAGTTTTAAAAATGGTTCTAAATTAATATATCCAGTACTTTCAATCAATATAACAGAATTAGGATACAAGTAGGGCAATAATTCATTACTAATTAATTGGAAATCTTGTAAAGAATTACAGCTAATCAAAACAATATCATATTTATGTTTACGAGATAATTGATTGATGGAACTAGTTGATTCATTAGGAACAAATGATTTATGCCCAAATGGTTTCGATTCAATGTTTATAGGAGAATTAGCAATGATTTTATCATTAACAATTGTCACCTGACAAGCATTTGTTTGTTGTAAACGCCAGCCATAAAAAAGTAAATTCGGATTAGTACCGACTAAGAAATGTTAGTATTTATAACCAGAGACGTAAACACATAGGAGTTGTAGGGGTTGGCGGGTCAGTGGGACAGTTTTATGGCTAAAATAAACCGTTTAACACCGGTCAAATCATTAGATCAATCAACATCACAAGCAATAATCATAGGAGGGATTAGGTCAATGATTCATTCATTTCGCCAATCCCATTCAGGTTCAAAGTCAGGAAAGTCATCCAATCATAATAAGCTAATATCTTTGTAAATATCAACCCAGAAATCACCAGTCATAAAATTCGACCAGATCATCAACCATTAGATCAGGTTTGGCCATGTTGATTTGTGTTGTTATTGTGGATCACCCATAAACCATTATATAGACGGAAAAACCCTCAAAAAGTTGGAACAGGGAGGAGTTGTGAATGACCCAAACAAGCCGAAGTCATAAAAGACTATTATATTATAATACATACCAGTCAATACTTGCACCTCTGACATGGTTAAGGCGTATATAAATCAATGAAGTTGTTAGAGTTTAACTGGGCAGTGAGGCGCGAATTTCAAGAGACTAAACAGATGAGAGCAGCAAGGAGTGAAGGAGAGAGGGAGTGAGAGACAGAAAGGATGAGAGTGAGTGAGAGTGAGAGAGAGAGAGAGAGAGAGAGTGTGTGTGTGTGTGTGTGAAACTGAGAGTGAGAAAGGGTGTGAAAGTGTGTGTGACAGAGTGTGTGAGAAAGTGTGTGTTAATTAATAGTTAGAAGTTAGAGTATGACATTCGTTTCTTTGTATATTTAAGCAATAATTTGTGTATTTAAGCAATGATCTCTTCAAGATCTTTCAACATTAGCTCTTTTATTTCCAGACGATTCATCTCCACTACTTTCACTTCTGGACCTTTTATTCCGTGTATTTCTTTCAATCCTGTAAGCCAGTTCCATTTCGCTTAGTGTTTGAGGATCCTGTTGGTGATTCCGGGCTTGGAGAATAACTTTATACAAGTCTTTGACACCATTAGAGTTCTTCATTATCATGAACTCATGAGGTACAATGAAGGAATTCTTAAAATACTCACTGTTTCTCGGAAATTCTTCTACTGATAATTTTAACAAAATAGTGTACTCCTTGTCTCTTAACAAGGAATAACCGGTTCCGTTTATCATCATATAACCAAAAACTTGATCTAAAATGGAGTCAAACATACCAGCGAGACTAGAAATATTTTGATATGAATCTGGTTCAATGCCTTGAAGTAATCCCTTATATTCAATAGTAATGATACGTTTATTTCCGCCAGTCGTAATCATGCCATCGGCAGACAAGTTCGAATAACCCGACACATTGCTCGCATCTTTAACCTCATCTTCATACTTCAATTGCAGATTGAAGTCTTTCTCTGGTATCGACAGGTTTAGGTGATTAATACAATTGTGGAACATCTGTTCAGATGTTTTTTTTTATATCAGATTCTTTGAATGAACTCACATATCTGTGGGAGCCAAATGCCAGTTGAAAGAGCAGGTTAAGATCCAGCTCCCGATGTTCGATCAACTCATTTACTTCACCATCACCGATTTGAAATTTTTTACTATAATCTGAATTATACTCGAATTTGTGTTTATCTTGAAGTGTGTTCGGGCTTCCTTTAGATGGTGTATGTCTACTCTCATTAGACTCATTAAATGCCTTGACGGCCATAAAGACTTCAGTTATTGTTTTCTTTATTCTAGCACCATCAGCATGTTTCCGAAAGGGTTCCAAAACACATTTGAAGTCGTTTACTGCTTGATCCCACCGCATTCCAAAGAGATATCGACTTTGGTCGCCCTTATTGAAGCAGTTAGCCTTGATATAGGATAATATATCCTGTGCTTGGTTTTGCTCTGCTAAGTAGAAAACATGCTCAAATGAGGCTGAACATCTATTCATCATAAATAATTTGTCAATTTTGTCATCAATTTTGGTTAATTGTGGTCGAAATTTGTCTTCAATTTCTTTTACAACTTCGTTTTTAATTTCTTCTTTAAGTTCTTCTTTACTTTGCGAGTTTACATTGCTCATGTCAGTATAATATTGAATGGGAGAAAGCTGTGTGTGTTCTGGGGTTTTAGGGGAATCTGTAGATGTCACAGATTCAGTATCTGAGGAAGCCTCATAAAGTGAAACAGGTGCCATCACAAACAGAATTTTGCAGCTATACGTTCACAAAAGCGAGAAAAAAAAAAAAAAAAAAAAAAAAAAGGAACGGAGAAATTGGCTGTTTTTACGGAAAATTATTAATGATCCAAGATATTTGATTACTATATGGATGATATAGTATCAAATGATTATATTCTATGAATCTCTAGGGTCCTGATAACACCAACGTATCCCAACAATTGTCAAAACTTTAGGAACTGTTAGTATTCTAAGGGTTAAATTCTCTTTAAGAACCACCAGCAGTTAAACAAGTTCAATTGGTTTAAAATATAAAGGAGAGAAATGTTAGGTTAGAGAGTGGTAGAGGGATATATATATATATATATATAGATGTAATATATATATATAGATGTATATAGCCAGTGGCCCCAACAGAATAAAAAGGGTCATACTATTGTTGCCTTTTTCGCAGTCAATGCTGCAAAACGATGCGCGTTTAAGCGGCCGTATTTGGCTTAAGTTTTCGAAAGTTGCTAATGACTCCTAACATCCCAAACTCTGGCTTCAGATAGGAAACTACACCCAATAATGTGAATCGAACCGCAACTAAAGTGAAATTAATAGACAACCAGTTTTTGGCGATGTAAAGAATGAAGTAAAGGTTAATTGGAACCGGGACTGAAACTAAATGGCAATGAAAAGAGTGCGACCGTGGAATATGAAATATTAGTGTGAGACCGTGTGAGCGTGAGACCGTGTGAGCGTGAGACCGTGAGACCGACACGACATAGGTTGGGGTGGTGGCACTAGTGCGTGAAGTGGGTGGTAGCATCAACCACCAACGGGTCCCAGCCCGTACCAGCTCATACATCATCTACATCCAATCTAAAGCAATGCGACCTCTTCAAATCCTATACGCGTAACAATAAGTCCCCATTCAATCCACCCCATAACACCCATGAGAGGTAACCTCATTTTAATTGAAGGTCTAGATAGATCAGGAAAATCCACCCAAGTCCTGAAACTTCATACTAAAATCCCCAACTCTAAAATCTTGAAATTCCCCGACCGCTCAACCAATATTGGGAAAATCATCAATGAATACTTAACTAATGAAAATTTCACCTTACCAGATCAATCGATTCATTTACTCTTTAGTGCCAATAGATGGGAATTATATCATCAGATGTTACAAGATTTAAATAATGGAATCACCATCATCATTGATAGGTACATTTATTCAGGAATTGCCTACTCGTTATCTAAGCTGAAATGGAATAATATCGGTGGTCAAATGGCCAATATTGAATGGCTTTATAACCCTGATAAAGGATTACCTAAACCCGATTTGACATTGTTTTTAACATTATCTATGGAAGAGATCAAGGCTAGAGCAGATTTTGGTAATGAACGGTATGAAAATTTTGATTTTCAACAAATCGTTAAATCAAATTTTCTTGATTTATTAGATCCTCTTAAAGATCAATCGATCAAAATTTTAGACGTTAATAACAAAAATATCCCCCAAGTTTCTGAAGATATTTGGCAAGTGGTCCAATCAAATAAAATGGATCAACTCACCACCAATCCCATTCAATTCTTTGATTAACGTTATATTCATTCATCTATACATTATGATCATTATTTAAGCTTCTAATCGATCTAGGGAAGTCAATCGAGTCAAAATTCGTTTTTTCAGAATCTCATGGATTTCACCCCCTAGATAGATTTCGTCTAATATTAAATATAATTTATAGAAATTAAATACCAAATCTAATTCACACACATTATCAAAATAAACATCAAGAATCTCTACAAAAAAATGTAATGATTCCAAATAAGCCAACTCACTATCATTCAAATCAATGGACATGATGAAGTATAATCCAGCGTACCGTCTATATACGAGCTTTTTATCATTATATTCGATGAAGTTGGATTGATGTTTCAGGTCTCTCGAAGAAACTAATCGATGGATATCGGTGATTTGTTTGGCTTGTTGAGGTTGACTATAATTGTTGTTGTACCATTTACTTAATCTGGTTCTACCTTGTCGGTTTAGGATTAGGACGAACTGGATAGACATGGGGGGAGGGTACAATGACAGGGATATTTACAGGGGGGTTAATGAGAATTAGTATGTGCTATTACCTTTAAGTCTCTGTCACTAATAGTCTGTCACTAATAGTTTATCACCTAGTTTCTCACCTAATTCTCACCTAATTCTCACATCTTCTCACATCCTCTCGCATCCTCTCGCATCCTCTCACCGTTTCGCGACTTGTTCCTTTGCAGTTGATCACAAACCTTTCAATAACTATCACCTTTTTATCATGGACTCCGACGATGAAGAAAACTCCTTTCAACAATATGATATAAGAGAAGGAATCATATTCTTGATTGAATTGAATGATAATCTCTTCAAACCCCTTGAAGAATTGGATAATAAATCCCTTATTGTGGAGATTTTATCCAGCATTAATGAATTGCTTCAACAGTTATTAATCACTTTACCAAACACTGGGGTAGGGATTTTTTTTTATAATTGCAACAAAACTTCTAGTAGATTTACCGCTAATTCCACTTTAAATCGATTATTCAGATTATCTGACATTAGTGCTGGAACTATGAAATTATTAAATGATTTATTACAAGAAGATCAGTCCAATTTTAAAAAAATTCAACAAAGATTTGATTATAAAACTCCACCTGATTTCCCATTAAATACAATTTTGGGGGATATCTTAGATGAATTTCTTCAAAAGAAATCTCGTTCAAATCAAAAATTTGAGTATAATAAAAAGAGGTTGATCTGGTTTACAAATAATGATAGACCTTATAAGGCCAATAATCAACAAGAAATTGATGAGTTGGCTCAAAATTTAAGAGTAGTAATTGATGATTTTGAACTTCATAAGATCCCCATTACTCCTATCTTCTTGGATAATTTCAATCGTGAGGCTCCATTTGACCTTCTGTTTTATAAAGATATCTTTTTAAATACCAATTATTTGAAGAATTATAATGATAAAACCTTTGAAATCATGGGCAATAAGTTATCTAAAACCACATTGCCAAAGAAAATTAAGTCAAACATTTTAAGATTGAAACAAGTGAATCGAATTCAAATGGGTTGTAATTTGATTTTAAGTGATGGTAATAGGGTTCATGGGAATTTCGGTTGTAGTATTAGAGGGTATACTCTATACAATCATCAGGCTATTCATAAGTTAAGAGATATTTATGATAAACTGGATGAGTTTAAGATTGTAGATCTGGAAACTACCTTAAAAGATTCAAATGATCGAGAGATTAAATTGGCTGATGATATGACTAAACCTGTAGCTGAATTAAGAGATGATGCTAACATTAGATCTGGATTCCCATTTCATGATACCATATTTTATCTTAACAAAGAGCAGATGGATTATTTGAAGACGTATACGTTTGACCATGATCCCGTGAATTCAGATGAGGAAGATGAAGAACATCAACATAATGATGATACTGGTGATGATCATTTCACCACTGCTAATTATGATTTATCTCAAAATTCATCTTCTGCTAGTCATAATGATGCTACGCGTGGTGAAGATGATGATCATGACCCTGACCTGGTTGATGTAGTAGCTACTCAACCATCTTACCTTAAATTATTAGGCTTCAAACATATATCTAAATTTCAATCTTATTATAATTTGGCTCCTCCTATATTCATAACTTATGATCCTTTTGATGGTAAGAATTTGGATGTTGGCTATAAAAACTCCAGTAAAACATTCACCAATCTTTATCAAGCGTGTGTGAAGTTGGAGAGGTTTGCAATTTTATTTGGTTGCACTAGAAGTTCCTCTTTACCCAACCTTTATGCTTTTTATCCTACAAATTTACCCAAATCCTCTAAAGTGGGGTATTTCCCCGATGGGTTCTTGTTGATTAAATTACCATGGTTAGATGACATTAGGAGTTTACCCCCACATGTGTTAAATGAAACTAATCAATTCAATAAAGATGATTCTGAATTCAATCCTAAACAAGTAGTAGAGGATTTCAAATCAATGATAAATACATTCACCATCAAGAATTATATTCCTTATGAATTACCAAATCCCACCTTGAACTTCTTTTATAAGGTCATTAAATATGATTTATTACAACTTGATCTTGAAGATGATTTCAATGCTTTGGCTAAAAATGATGTCACTTATAATTATATTCAAGCGATTTATGGAGCTATTAAGTCAGATCCTTCTTTAGCTGAAACTATAGTTAACATCAATGAACTGTTAAACAAGAATGATATGATGGCTAGAAAACATAAATCTCTGATCCAGCCAGAATCTATTTCACCAGCAAAGAAGCCAAAGCTTGTTGAACTTACTAATGAAGATGTGTTGATTGCATGGAACAATAATCAATTAGGGGAGTTTTCCGTGGCTCAATTGAAAGATTTCATTAGTCGAAACAAACAATATATCAAAACTGCTACCAAGAAACAAGATTTAATTGACAATATTACCAAGTATTTCAATGACTTGAGGGATTCAAGACAGGGGAGTTGATTGTCCAAGAGGGGTATATAAGATTGTATAGGGAAGATATTTAGTAATGATCAATGATAATGATAATGATAATGATAATGATAATTATACCGATAATGATGTGTTATAGTTCTATAGTGTGCTACAGTTATATAGTGTGTTATAGTTATATAGTGTGTTTTATGTCATTTTTTTATGTCAGACTTTCACATGCAGTATATAGTCTCACGAATAACAAATCCTCCCAGCTTTTGGCTTCACTAGCTCAGTTGGCAGAGCGTCAGTCTCATAATCTGAAGGTCGACAGTTCGAACCTGCCGTGGAGCAAAAGTTTTTTTTTTGCTTTTCGCTAAGGCAAATGTTTTATTTTATTCATGCAGTATTTAGATAGTACAGTTAGTACATGGTACAGCTAGTATATATTACAGCTAGTAGCTTGAACGATCCTAGTAACCAGACTGGTCAGAGTAGCCAAAGGAGTCAGGGTTACAGTACTTGTAGTATCCCTCATTTTCCTCTCCGAACCCCAAAAATCCTTTTAAGCGCATACTCCTCACATCCCATCACATTGCTTCACCATATAAAATCTGTTTGACAATCCAGTAAATGTTAATCTAACGATAATTTTTCAAACCAAACTAATAGAGAACCATGGCACAAATATCCTCTCAAGGAAATAATGCCATCATCTATTTGACCTATGCCTTCTTATTGGCTACCGGGCTATTCTTAGCCTTTAAATTTACTAACTCTTCAACATTTATTTCATCTAATGGAACCCAAAGAACCATTCCTTTGGTCCTTAATTTCATTGCTTCTGGTATGTTAAAATGAATAGTTTCCATCACGACCATGGCTACGGCTACCACTAACCACTACCTATGTACTAGTATAGGTATAAGACAATGAGATCAACGGGTGCTATAATTCTATTCCTGGTGCCAGGAATTAGAATAATGCTGAGATTATACCGTAGACTCGATCAAGTTAATGCTTGCGGGAGGATGTTCTTATTGTTAAAATTCATACTAACTAAATGTCATTACTATAGCTATGGGATGTGGAATAATCACTACATATTCACAGATCTCTAATATCGCTGGTTTACAAGGATTGCTAGTGTATACTATTTGTGGAGCCTTACCAATTGCTTCATTTGGATTATTTGGACCAGTGATCAGAAAAAAATGTCCAGAAGGATTCATTTTAAGTGAATGGGTTAGACAAAGATATGGACTTATCACTTCATTATATTTGACCTTATTTACTTGTTTAACCATGTTTTTATTCATGGTGGCCGAATTATCGGCCGTTAGAGGGGCCATTGAAACTTTGACCGGATTAGATGCCTTAGGGGCTGTAATTGTTGAATGTGTGGTCACGTCTATTTATACTGCTGTTGGTGGGTTTAGAGTTAGTTTTATAACTGATAATTTTCAAGCGAGTTTTGTTCTTGTTTTAATCATTATATGTGCAGCTGGTATGGGAACAAATATTGAAATTGATCCTTCAAAAGTTGGAGAATCTGGTTTATTGAAGGCCAATAAATTGGGTTGGCAATTAATTTATATTCTCCTTGTGGCTATTGGAACTAATGCGTTCTTTTTAAATTCTTATTGGTTAAGAGCTTTTGCTAGTAAGTCTGATAAAGCTTTAGCTATGAGTACATTTATTGCTGCTATTGTGGTATTTGTTATCTGTACTTTAGTAGGACTTCCAGGATTTTTAGCAGTTTGGTCTGGCGATTTAAAAGTCGGTGATCCTCTTGGTTATAATGCATTTTTCATTTTATTGGCTAAAATGCCTAGATGGGTCGTGGCATTTGTATTGATCTTTGTTATTTCAATTTCCACTTGTACCTTTGATTCATTACAATCAGCTTTTGTTTCCACCATCTCCAATGATATTTTCAGAAATAAGTTAAAATTAATTTATATCAGAGGTATGGTGGTATTAATTATGGCTCCTATAATTGTATTGGCAATTTTGGTAGCTGATGATATTTTACAAGTTTATTTAATTGCTGATTTACTTTCAGCTGCTATTATCCCTGTATTATTCTTAGGGTTAAGTGATAAATATTTCTGGTTCTTAAGAGGTATTGATATTATTGTGGGTGGTTTAGGCTCTTTAGTTGGGGTATTTATCTTTGGGACCGTGTATTATGGAACTGCAAAAGAAGGGGGTAAATTGTTATTAATTTGGAATGGATTATATGATTCCAGTGATTGGGGTCCTTTTGGAGCTTTTGTAATAACTCCATTTGGAGGGATAGTCATTGGGTTAGCTTGTGCAGTTGTAAGAATAGTTCTCGGCTATATATATTGTAAGATTGCTAGCAAACCTTTTACTATGTTGGATAGACCAGAGCCAATTGAATCTGAAGAATTTGATAGTGTTTATGGGTCAACCAATGCTAAATCTGACGAGGAGGAGGGGAACAGGTGAGGGAGGCCAGTCAGGTGACTGTCATTTAACCCATTCTTAATTAAAATAGATTAATAGAATCACCGATACCGTTACTGTGGTATTAATAGTATTTGTATAATATATATATATCTATCTATATACATATGTATCTGTATTAACTTCTAACGGCTGCAAAATTATTGTACTAACTTTCATGGGGCGCGCACACCACTGCTCAAATGGCATGAGTTCCAAAAGATAAAGTGGTAAAAAAAAAAAAAAAAAAAAAAGAACTTACCACTACAACTACTCTGATAACAACATGACTGAACTATCTAAAGGGTTTAAAGTCGCTAAACCCTCTACGAAGTTACATTCAAAAGACAGCAGGGATGGTAAAGTGCTTGAGAAGCTAGATGAAGATGTGCTATTGGTCAATCAACTTAAAGATAAAATGAAAACCCGTTCATCTGATGACCATAAACCCATACCCCCACAAGACGCTGAAGTTGAAACTGAAACCGATGATTCATGGAAAAAGGACTCCGAGTACTATAAAGACATCGATCCAAAGTCCTTCAGACAATATGAATTAGCATGTGATCGAGTTAAAGAATTCTATGAAGAACAACATGAAAAACAAACAGTAGCATATAATATCCAAGCCAGAATCAACTTTAAAACTCGAATAAGAGCCAAGATGACCATTTGGGAAGGATTAGAGAAATTGAACAAATTACTCGATGAAAGTGATCCCGATACAGAATTATCCCAAATTGATCATGCCATACAAACGGCAGAAGCAATTAGAAGAGATGGGAAACCTCGATGGTTTCAACTAGTAGGATTAATCCACGATTTAGGGAAATTACTTTATTTCTTTGATTCTAAAGGTCAATGGGATGTTGTAGGTGATACATTTCCTGTTGGGTGTAAGTATCTGAAAAAGATCATTTTCCCCGAGAGTTTCCATAAAAATTCCGATATTCAAAACCCTTTATATAATACTAAATATGGGATTTATCTGAAGAATTGTGGATTGGATAACGTCATGTTAAGTTGGGGACATGATGAGTATATGTATCATATAGCCAAAGCGAATTCTACCTTACCAATAGAAGGATTGGCTATGATTAGATATCACTCATTTTATCCTTGGCATCAAGAAAACGCTTACTCATATCTTATGGATGATCATGATAAACAAATGTTGGATGCGGTTAGAGCTTTTAATAGGTATGATTTGTACTCAAAGATAGATGACGAGTATAATGTAGAAGAATTAATGCCATACTATTTGGATTTAATCGATGAGTTTTTCCCCAAAAAGACTATTGACTTTTAATAACCCCTTATTTATCTACCATGAGTATCTTATGACTTACGAAATATTTATTTTAATTCTATATTGTACAATAATATAAACTTGGTATTCGAAAATTTTGACTTGAAAACATTAAACGTATTTTATAAACAAAAACATGAAGAAGGAACAAAAATAACTAGCAAGTTAATTCAATTGAATAAATTGATGGCCCCAAAATGTTGTTCGATATTATAAGGACCAGGACTCTTCCAGTAATCATTATAAGTAGTTAAAATGGTAATATCTCCATCAGTTTCATCTAAAATCGATTTAATAGCAATTTCTTGATTTTCGGGACTTGGGACATTTTTACCATTAGTATCCCCTTTTGATGGATAACCAGTTTCAGTAATTTTAACTTTTTTACTTGAACAAGATTTTTCAACCGATTGTTTTTCAGACAGGATGAAAGATCCGGCTTGAGAAGCATCAATATCAGTATCGAAATAAGAATGGGGATTTATAGATACAAAATCTATTGGTGAATCATCATTACATAATTCTGGATGAATGTTATAACTGACTGGAGGTTCAGCAGTAGTAACTTTCCCATTATATCCAGCATCTTTTAATTTGCTCTTGACGGATTTAATTTTGGAAAGTAAATCATCAACTGAACAGTAATTATTAATGATAGCTTCATTAGCAATGGTAATAAACTCAAATACATCATCACCGTTTTGTTTGATGTAACTGACTAAATCATCAACTGGTTGATCTAATGAATCAACCCCTTCATTACTCATCCATAATCCTTGGTTTACTTTGATACCTAAATCTTTAGAGACTGATAATACACTCTTTAACGATTCACAGTCAGTACCATAAGTTCTAATATATTTAATACCTTTGCTGTTGATTAAAGTTAAATCTGATTTGACAGTATCGGAAGTTTTACAGTTACCATTATCTTGGTAAGGAGAATAGACGATACCATGAGGAGCACTGAGGGAGCCAGATGAGGAAGGAGATGGGGAACTGGAGGTGCTGGTAGTGGTAGAACTACTGGTGCTACTGGTACTACTGGTGCTGGTGGTAGTACTAGAACTACTAGAACTACTAGAACTTAATATAGTGGATAAAGTAGATGTAATAGTGGAAGTAGTAGTTGGATCAGCAGATGTAGTATCTTTCTTAGTAGTAGTTTCGCCATTATCAGTTTTTCCTTGAGAACCACCAGTAGTACTAGTAGTTTCTTGAGGTTGGGGATCATTCACTTTAATCTGAGTACTGCTAGGTTTAGACTTTTCAGTAGTAGTTGGATCGGAATCTTTAGTAGTAGTTGGATCATTAATAACACTAGTAGTAGTCGTAGGAACACCTGCTGGTGATTCAGTTAAGGTAAAAGTGTAAGTATCACCATTAGAAATTAATACTTCAACTGGAGGTAAATGAACAGTAGTAGTACCGGTGGTATGGGTTTGGGTGGTGGTAACAGGAGCAGCAGTATGCATTCTAGTTACATACTTAACAGGAGCAGAAAATACCACTTGTAATAAAAACAAGTAGACTAATAACATTGGGAAAGGAGTAGACGTTTTGTTCGATATTAGTTTAGTTCAAAAATAATGAAAAGGAAGGACTAAGTTTGTTGTTTCAAAGAATGACTGTAAAAGAAAGATTATAAAAGAAGGACTGGAAGACAAAGGATGTCTTTTTAGTTGGAGGAAACTTAGTTAAAATTTGTTAAAGAAAGTCGTGAACTAAAGAACGAACGATAGAAGTTATGGGGATTTGGAAATTATTGCTAACTATAGATATGTATTTATATATATATATGTGTGTGTATGTATTAAGCGATGTCGATTAACATGGTCGAATTCTCGATAATGCTGGTAGTTGCAAAATGGTTGCAGCAATTGTGCGGCTGCAGGCTTTATCACCAGCATTTATGATTATAAATGGAGTGCGCGCACCTATTTGCCCTACTATAATGGCTGGTTGTAATCACTAAATAGCTTTGACTCTATGTAAAACAAGAATTAAACATATGTAACAGAAGGTTTTCTCTCCCCGTTCCAAGATGATTCCCCTTATTCAGGAGAAATTATTCTCTCTTTGGTTCGTTTGGTACCAGTTTGTCATTAAACTTTCGTAGGACCCCTCTAACAGTATGATCTGCAACCTGCTTCATGTACTGTCCCCAATATGGAGTTTTATACTCTACTTAGGGATTAGTGGACTAATCTGTAGAGTTATTTGCTATATTGGGCTAATAAGGCGTAACTATCATGAGATGTAGCATGAGAATTACTTGGTATTGATTGGTGGTTACCAAGAGACATTACTGGTTATTCCAAGGCATTAAAGTCACTGGCTTAAATCAATGGGCACATCTGAGAGGGCACTGCCCTAGGGCACTGCTAAGAGGTTTCTGGTTAAAGACATGAATCATAATGAAACATCAAAGGTTTGAAATAAGATGACATTGAAGCAAGCCTGAGGAACATTGTCTGAGGAAAGAACAATGCATGAGAAACAATAAATTTCATCAACATTTCTGACAGTTAAATCATGCTGGCTAAAGATTTGGGAGCTGTGGTGCGCGCACGTAATAATTGCAACTAGAGACGAATGGTGATAACTATAGTTAACAGTAGTAACTAGAGATGAATATGAGTGGTGGTGATAACTATAGCCGCTAACAGTAGTAACTAGAGATGAATAGGAGTACTAGCAGTATTAGCTATAGCTGCTAACAGTATTATGAATACTAGCAGTATTAACTATAGCTGCTAACAGTATATGGACAGTAGCTATAGCTGAATACATTTCCATTCCTACCTCTCCTTCATCACTCCTCTACATCACTCTACATCACTCCTCTATATCACTCATCTACATCCTCTCACCCCCTACATCACTCAATAACTTATATTATATTCTCAATAGTTCAGTAACTCACTTATCTATTAACAGGTTGGAGCCCACAAAATCAACATGACTCACATCAATATTTAGACATAATACTCAACAATGCATTCATGTCCTCTTCAGAAATAATTGATGAATTATTTAAAAATTTAATCAAAGATCTAACCAATTGAAAGATTTCTTCAATTGATAAATTAATAATGGTTAATTGAAGAATATTAGTCAAATTCATATTATTTGATGAAATAAATGTTTGATAATATAAATAAGAAAATGATCCCATAAGAAATTGACAATCAATTCTATCAGTAATCCCCCCATGACCAGGAATAGTATCACCGAAATCTTTAATTCCAAAAGATCTTTTTAATCCAGAAGCGAAAAACCCTCCAAATGGAGCAATTAAGGAAGCAAACGTTGCCAACATTATAGCATGATAATAAATGGGTTTAATAATAATAAAATCAATTCCAAAGAAATTTTGTAAATTTTCGGGTAATTGGAAAATTTGTTCCAAAAATATTGGATCTGGTTCACAAACAGGGAAATTAAAGATATTAGTAGTAAAATTTGATGCTGGACAAATTAAATAACTTGATTGAGATAAAATTGCTGAAGCAACAATTGAAGCAATAATGGTACAAATCCATGCCCCAATAAATCCTTCCACGGTTTTTTTAGGTGAAATGGCAATTAATTGAGTTCTACCAAAAGTGATCCCACATAAATATGCAAAAATATCATTAACAATTACTAATGAACATGGTAACACAAACCAAATAATCCCATTTAAAATATTATTAATAATTAAATGACTTTGAAACACTACAATCAATAAAGTCATATGAGTAATACATAATGACCCAAATTGAAATTTATAATAGCCTTTCTTCAAATTTATAATAAAAAAAATAAACCCAAACACATACAAAAAATAGGAAATAAATTTATGATTAATTGATAAAAATATCATCAATTTATTTTTAAAAATAATATCATGGAAGAATTCAAACAAGGTGTTACCGTCCAAATAATAAATAGTGGTGAATAAGAAATACCAATTAATAGATTTGTTAAGAGGAATGTTTTTATCTCTAGCCGGTTCACTAACCAATTGAATAATTTCTCTGAAAGTTAAAATTTGAAATAATAAAACCATCAGAATAAGGGTCAAATGACCAGTTGATATTATGGATAAAAAGAAAATCAACATAACTATGGTCCAGATCGATCTGGTTATAAATGCTTGTTTCTTCTTATTTGGTTCACTTGAGTTGGTATTATCCACATTGGAAATAGCTGGTGAAATTGAGCTTGACTTTGATTGAACCGGTTTATCTGACCGATTAGAAATCACTGAATCGAGACCAGAATCCATAGCAGAATCAGTTCCGGATGATTTGGAACTGGTTATTTTGGGATCAACATCAATCTTGTCTTTTAAATTGGTCCTTGCCATGATTGGGTAAATCAATTAATTATGGGTAAAAAGATGTTAAATCAATGATTGTTATTATCAACTTCGGCATAGGCTAAGATTTTCAACAAAGTGCGAAGGTGGGTGGGAGACTGTGAAGGTGAGAGTGTGAAGGTGAGAGGGCGCGAGGGCGCGAGGGCGCGAGGGGTCGTGTAACAATAGGTCGATCTCTACCGGTAGCGAGTAGCTCTTGACTCGACCCCACTGCCGTTACTGCCCCATCGCCACCCCGTCGCACACATAACCATGGTACTAAATAGATCCATTCAATGACACTACATCCATCATTACTACATCCACCACCACTACACCCTTCATTACTACACCCTTCATTACTTACGATCATGAATTTCACTTGTGATCTTCCCCCAAGTCATCACTGCCAACCCCCTCAACTCCTATTCTCTATATCCCCGTCCCTTCTACCACCTAACTCCCTTCTCCCCCCTTGTCTTAACCCAACCTCATCCTCTTATCACTATTATCCCTCCGCACGACCACACTGGCAATCATGGTCGCGCGCTATAAAATCAGTCAGCAATGGCCCTAAAAAGAAAAAAAAAATTTTACCTATATAAACCCCTTTATATATCGATAACCTTTTTTATTTGGTTCTATAACTGATACATTTGTATGTCAACTATCCAAAACTTAAACGCCTTTGATCCTTTCGCCGATACTGGTGATTCTGAAGCTCAACCAACAAATTATATTCATATTAGAATCCAACAAAGAAACGGTAGAAAGACTTTAACTACTGTTCAAGGAGTCCCACAAGAATATGATTTGAAAAAAATTGTCAAGGTTTTAAAGAAACATTTTGCTTGTAATGGTAATATTGTTCAAGATGATGAATTAGGAGAAGTTATTCAATTACAAGGTGACCAAAGAGTTAAAGTCTCTGAATTTTTGGTTACTCAATTACAATTATCAAAAAAGAATATCAAAATCCATGGTTTTTAGAGTTTGATATTTCTGGTGCTAGACAGTGGGGCGGGGCTCCGGGAGTTGATGATTGGTCAGTACTATATGGTACGAGGTATTTGCTAGGGATCATATTCCATGGGTATTTGCTACGGGCCATGTGGTGGTAACTGGGAGATGCCAATCATTAACGGTAGTTCTTGCTCTACTGCTACTATTGATGGTGGAGACGTTTTAATGCTACACCATTTGTTTGATTGAATTTCTTATTTGCCCGCTTTTATTTGTTGTTAAACAATTAGAAAAGTTGCGTTTAATTTCTCTTTGTCTGGGTGTATAGATATGGATATATATTCATATGCTGGAAAATATATTTGTAGGATTGAATGTGTGTGGTTCATACTCTCAGGATGGCCATTTATACTCTCAGAATGGCCATATTATCAAGGGCTCTCTCTTATGATCTCTATTGTTGGTCAGTCATGTCTTTCAGTCATCCTTTCACCCCGATCTTGGCTCATCTTCGCTATGTTTTCTCATCTTCGCTCATGCTTTCTCATGCTTTCTCCCTCACCACCGTTTTGTGGGACCCTCTTATCTCATCTCATCACATATGCGCATATATTTTTCTTCTTCACCACAATAATGCCAGGAGATTTAAATTTGAAGAAATCATGGAACCCTGCTTTGGTGAAAAACCAAACCAAACTTTGGAAACAAGAACAGAAAACGCTAGAGGAATACAAACAAATCAAATTGAGAGAAGATGAATTGGCTAAAGAACAAGAATCTCTTCACTTAATTTCATTAAAAAATAAACATAATCAATCATTAACCACTGAGGATAAATTGAAATTGAATAAACTTGATTGGATGTACGATGGCCCTGTTGGGGTTGAACAAGTTAGCAGTAGCAAGGCCGAACCTCAGGGGGCTTCGGTTCAAAAAGATCATGTTAATGGTACAGCTGATGATTATAAAAAAAATCGTAATCAGAAGTTGGATTCTATGGATCCTATGCTGAAAGTAACCAGTTCTGCTGTTGGTAAGGTGGCCAGTGATAAGGTGAGCAGTAGAAAGTCTATAGCTGATATGGATCCTATGAATCTGATGAGACTGGTGAAACTGATGAAGCCTGAAAGAACTAGAGAAAGATCTCCTACCAGAGGAGATAGAACACATGAGATTGGATCTGAAAGAGACCGTGAAAGCAGCGATGGATACCAAAGACATAGAAGTCGTCATCGAAATCATCATGGAAGTCGTCATAAAAGTGATCATTCGAGTCATCGTTCCAGTCATCGTTCAAGCCACAAACATCATAAACATAAAACTCATAAAACTCATATCCATAACAGTACTCCTACTGATACAAACTCCCCAACCCCTAACAAAGTCCCATACTAAACACCCCATCCTCATTATACTTCACTCCATTCACTTCCCATGTATACCATACCGTCAGTTTACTATGTCTTGTAAATTTCACAGTGATAATTTCATCTCTCTCCACCACCAACTTATCAATAGGAAATATCATTGGATACCATGATTTACAATAATTATCAGAAAACATAATTGGATAAGTTTTAGCATTAGTGATTATATTATCCCCGTATAAATCCGCTTGGAATACCCCCATTATTCCATTAATTGTACCCCCAATCTTCATTTGAATCTTCAATTCCGATTCATTATAACCCTCCCGAATATCTTCAGAATAATCCCAATTCCATAGTTCATGTAAATCACTCAATTGATAATAATTAGTCAAATTGTTCAAGAACGGAGAGGTCCAATTGGTTGTGCCATTGGTAGTGATTAATGGACTATAAATAGGACTTATGAATGCTGTTACAACATTGGGAATCATTATCTTCAGATGAATATCTAATAATATTTCTGGGAATAATTCATTACAACCAAAAGATCCTAACATCTCAGAAATTATCAAATCAAATCCCCTTGTTGTTATGAAATCAGTCAAGTTTCGAACATCATCATCCATTAATTCTACCTGATGATTCCAATGCTCCTGATTCAATCGAGTTAGATATGGAAGTACCTTATGATTCTTTTCGATAATGGTTATTTTAATAGGATTATCAGAGGAGGAAAGCTTATAAGTTATATCCACTAAATCACCCAATCCTGGTCCAATAATTAACACATTCAAAGGGTTGAATTCATCATATTTAGAACATAAATCATTAATAGCTAACTCAATGGCTTGTTGATATTTATGATATTTATTTCGATCTTTTCGAAATGTTTGATATACCGGGATATCAAGGTCATTTACTAATGGATTCAATGGGTTGATTATAAGATCATTATGACGATTTAATCGATTTCGTCTATCGAGTAAATTCTTAGTAGGGGTTATCAATGAATGGTCTGCAAATAATAAATCGCCATGATGATTACCTAACATTATGGTAAGTAGATGAACATTAAATTGTCTGACAAATATATTTAATGTACGATCATGACATAATTTTTGTAATAAGTATTGATCTATAAAACTATCTTGATCAACAGATATCCAAAGCCTAGCTCTAATTGTGGGTACTATATGACTATAAACGTTATAGAAGTGTTTAAATCTACTGGAAACCAAGGGAACAATTATTGATATCATGTTCGGATCAAATCGATTAATTTGAGGGATGATTTTTGCTAAGTGTTGCACTTGTACGGCCATGATATAAGGCCCACCACTGGTCAGGGCGACGTTGTCTAAAGCATCGACATCTATTAGTATATACTTTGGATCTTCAGAAGCTAGTTGTTCACCACCTTGGTCTATATGGTGGTGGAATTGAATAAGTCTATTATCCCCATTGAAATCCATTCGCTTAACCTTAACTCAGTTTTTTTCAATCTGATGGTGAAATTTTCACGATTTTCTCACGCGTTCATTTGAACAGAAACAAAAAATTTTCCAGAAAAACACTGGTGAAGATAACCATTATGAATAAGCCTAGATACTTAACAGACAGTGAAAGAGCCAAGATCTTGGAATTTCAAGATATGATTCATTATAGTCCAAGATATAGTGATGATACTCATGAATATAGACACGTGATGTTGCCCAAAAACATGCTCAAAGTAATACCACAAGATTATTTCAATCCTGAGACTGGTACCTTAAGAATTCTTTTGGAAGATGAATGGAGAGGTTTGGGGATAACTCAGTCTTTAGGGTGGGCACATTATGAAACACATGCTCCTGAACCCCATATTTTGTTGTTTAAACGGTCGATCAATTATGGTCAATAGATGGAACGAAACGGAAGGAAATGGAAGGAACTGGTACTGGTGGAAGGAACTGGTACTGGTGGAAGGAACTGGTACTGGTGGGTGGTACGAGTAATGGCCAACGGGGAGGTGCTACGGTCAAGGGCTATGGTCAATGAATGGTTGATCTGGACCAGTTAGGTCTAAAGCCAGTTTTTGGTTTCCAGAAACTAACTGCTGCTGACATTGACTCTTTGGGGTTTGGAGGTTTCTCTTATATCTGGAGAGGTCAGGTGATCAGTTTGTAATGGGTAATGAACGAGTAAATATGTGCATAATTAATACAGATGATAATAGAATGAAATGTAGATGGGTGTGATGGGAGTGTAGATGAGACCGTACGTGAGACTCTACGTGTATAATAGTGTCGACTGGTTTGTAGGTACATGTTAAACGTAAAGCTCTGATCCCACCTCCCACCTTCTCACCACCTTCTCACCACCTCTTCCCACCTCTTCCCACCTCTTCTCACCTCTTCTCACCACCTCTCGTCCCATATTAAGCGCGTCCCAATCTCTATTTATCTATACCAATGTGATGGCAGGTTACAAAAGACTATCATTCGATGAACTACAAGTATTCCTAGATGATATCTTCTCCAATATAGATGCTCCAGAAGAATCTAGTCATTTTGAAAAAATCATCAAATACTTGGCTTATACAATAAATGTCGAATTGAAACAATCTCCTTCTATTAATTATGATCTTTGTAAACGATTATTTGATGCCATAAATCTATTATTTGCTAAACGGAAACATTTATTAACGGTAAAAGTCCTGGATGATTTTATCAAATCTATTACAAATGATTATCAAAAGTTTCATGGCTTGGGGTTTAAGCTGTCAGGGTATTTATTTGAATCACTATTGTATAATCAATTACATAATTTGGCTATAATTAATGGGGGTGATTATACTGGAACAGATCCTATGGAACAGAACCGTGGAATTGTTTTAATTAATGAATTCAACATATCAATGTTGACCATTGCCTTAAATTGTTTGAATGATTTGACCCTCAAATATCATCTTAAACGTCGAATACTTGGGAATTTATCCCGGTTGATTAATCAATCATTTAAGGATTTAAATAATCATAATCCTTCAAATCCTCATAACGTCATGGTGGCAATCAACTTTTTATTAATAATCAATGATTTAGGAATTCATCAACGATTAATGGTCAATCAATTCGATTATAATCTTTGGTTAAAAAAGGCTTGGATTATTAGTAATTCTTTAAATTTTCAAGTTTTGAAACCTCTTTTGATTTTAAATCTTACCAATCATATAACTTTAAATCATTCGGTTAAATTCCCGTCCATAACTTTATTAATTGATTGGATTTTATCTTGTTTAAATGATCCGAAGTTTCCTAATGATAAACTATTAATCAATTCCATTTGTAAAAGTTTAATAAAACTATTACATTTTTCAATTGATAGACAAATACATTCGAATATAAAGATTCTTTTAAACCTTGATCATTATTTAAAGGCTCAGATGGATTTGCCATTGATAATCACCCAATTGTTATCAATATTTAAGAATTTTGATTGTCAAACCAATAATAAGTTTCCAAATTTAAAAAATGCTGAATTAAATACTCTTGTGGATCAATTGTTTCCTCGGAAAGCATCAGGATTATTGGATTTCTTGGATTATAACTCTTATGAATTCACTTGTGTTGATGATTATTATAATGAAAAATGTCTACTGGCTTGGTTATCACATATCACCCAATATATTAATGTTGATAATAATAATAAGAATGGTGGTGGTGATGATGATGATCATGGTAATAATCCGAATAATCATACAAATCTTGATCAATTGTACACCCTTCTAACAGCAGTAGGTAATGTTCCTTGTCTCATTAGTAAACGGTTTAATTTTGATCTAATGGAATGTGAAACTTGTGGAAGCTATCCTACCATGAAAAACCATTATACTATGATTTCTCCTAAACGACCTAGTATCAATGATCATAATTCTAAATTAATTAAATTATATTATGATGAGATTATTTTAAAAATCATTGGTTCCAAATCCAATCTCCTTATGACCAATCCATTAATTTGTAGTAATTTCTTACTAGTAATCTATAAGTTATTAACAGCATTTCAAATAAAAGATGATTTAAACCTTAATCCAATATTTAATTTAATCAAATCTTTAATTATAAGTCCTGAAAGAGAAATCCGTTTATTGTGTGCTAGAATATTACCATTATTTTTGATTTCAGAAAAAGATGTAACTTTAGAAAAGAATTTTTCTATAATCTTTCAATATTTAAGTTCGATTCAATTTACTTTAAATTCCAATATTCATTTAGCTGAATCTACTATTAAAGCATTTACAGAAATTGCCATGATTTCTGAAGGTGATTGGTTAAATGCTTTAATTCTTCGATTTATTGATTTATTAGGAGTCCCCACTGAATTTCATAATAATTTAGTATGTGGAAGTTTAATAACAATTGCTAGTGTTAAAAATTTAAAACCATACAGATTATTATCTCCTTATTTACCAGTGGTGGCAGTTAAATTGGTGAAAACTCCTAAAATTATGGCGAAAATTCTCGAAGTTATAGAAGTTAAACAAACATATTTTCTTGAATTGACTAAAGATTATACCACTCCACATTTATTAGATTATTATAAGTATGATTATATTCAAGACATTAGTAATGCTTGTAACATTTCAAAGGAAAAATTAATTGCCAAATGTTTACCAAAGATTTTAGCTATTTATCTTTGTAAAGATGATAAAATAAATGAAAAATATATTTCAAACATTTTGAAAAATGCTGGTTATTATAAACCGATAAAATTCCTGGAATTAATTCATAGTAGTGGTATTGGTTCAATTACTTGGTATATTCTATTACAAATCAATTATGATGAATCTTCTAGTACCATAAAGAATCGATCAAATATCTATAATGCATTGGAATATGTTTCTAAAATGTCTTCTACCAATAATACAAGATTAAATAAATCAAAATTAACTCAAGTTAATTATATCGAATCTTTATTAGGTGATAATATTTTAGAAATTATTCAAAGAATTTCATCTTGTATTTATCAAAATGGAAGTCCATTTTTTGAAAAGATTTTAGCAGTTAAAGCTATAGAATTCTTAATTAATCATAACTTATCAGCCACAACCTCAGTATTGAGTCAGATTTGTACATCCCTCCAATCTTTAATTGTTATTCCTGAGTTTGAATATGTAACTATAAGATGTTTAAACTTATTGATCACAAATTTAACCATTAATAATCTTATATCATTATTTGATATTGTCATATCACTTATTTTTCAAAAATTTACAACTTTCGAACCAAGATCTAAATTAATTGCTGTTGATATTATAAAAAAATTATTTAGTGATTTAAAGCATTTACCTACCAATTATTCCTTATATTATTTTTCAATTCCGTTTATTCCTAATTTAATTCAAGAATATAAATTAGATTCAACTTTTAAAAACTTTAGAAATACCATAAGACCTAAACAAAAAATTGGTTATCTACCTGAGTTTACTAGAAGATTGAAAACATTGAACAGATTTGTGGTTAAACAAGCATTAATTGATTTAATCAATTTTACAATTCAATATCAAGAAGTATGTCAAGCAGAATTTTGTAAAGACTCGAATGCTTCTTTACTTAAATCGATTTCAGAATTAATAAATACTTTGCTCGATACATCTTATAAATTCAAAATAGAAACTGATAATGATGAAATTTCCGTTTATTGTGCTAAAGCATTATCGATTATTGGAGCATTAGATCCTAATAAATTCAATTTGAAAACCATTAAATCTACTATCACATTAGTTCATAATTTTAATGATTATAAAGAAAATGCCATGTTATTAACCGATTTCTTACAAAATATCATCATTATAAATTTTTGGGCTTCTAATAATCCTATAAAACAAATGCATTATTCTTATGCCATGCAAGAGTTTTTAAAAGTTCTTAAATTAAGTGATAATTCCAAACTTTTAGTTGACTTTGGTTTAAATAATTTAGATTCTAATCCTGACGGTAATGATAATGGTAATGGCAGTGGTAATAATGGTAAAATATTAGGATCTCTGCAAATTCCTGACACTTATTTAAAAGTATGGGAAAATTTTAGTAATGTAGCTAAATCTACATTAACCCCATTTTTACTGTCAAAATTCATTTTTTCTACTAGTGATAAATATCAAAGTATTGAATATCCCATATTTAAAGTAGGAATGAGTCATGATGATTGGATTATACAATTAGCTCGTGATTTAATCATAAGACCAATACCAGCCGGTGGAGATGAAAATACCAAAAAGACATTATTCAATGCATTCAATGCCATAATCAAACAAAATGATATCTCGGTATGCAGTTATTTGTTAAAATATTTGGTACTTACTCATATGTTAAGTTATTCAGGAGATTTTATAGAATGTTTTTTGGTAGAAATTACAGAAATTTTTTCGATTAATTTGGCCCATTTAAACTCAGCTGATTATAGTGAAACCCTAAAATTATGTTATCATACTATATTTGAAGTCCTTGATTATCTTAATCAATGGAAAGCTTTAACTATTCAGTATATTAGTGATGATACCATAGATTTAACTAGACAAGAAATTAAGCTTATGAGAAGAGATATTGATACCATTGATAAGTTTTTAAATCAAATATCTTCTTATTCATTGATTGATAAAGCTGCTAAATGTGGTAGTTATGAAAGAACCATTTTATATTTTGAAGAAAATTTCCGTAATGGTGAAATAGATGCTGATTTCATCATTCAAAACATTGATAAAGATATTAGTTTACATTTGATGTATTCTAACATTAATGATTTGGATGCTTTGGAGGGGGTTTTAAAGAACTTTTCTACTAGAGATACAAATATTCAATTAAAAAGTTTCCAATATAATGAGAATTGGTCAATTGCACAAGAAGCGTTTCATGTATTAGGAGAGAACAACAACAATGAACAAACCGAAACTATCAATGAATATAAAACCAAGTTTTTGAAATCATTAAATGATCATGCTTCTTATGATGAAGTGTTGTCAAATCTATCATCTGTTGTTGATTCTAGGAACTTAACGGACTTCCCCTTGGAATGGTCCATGGTTGGAATTCAAGCTTCTATTATGACTGGTGACCCTAAAAATTTAAATAAATGGTTATTTATAACTGAATCCATTGAACCACCTCAAAATGTTGATAATTTAATTACTTATCGATTAGCGGAAGGTTTAAGACATCAATTTAATTGTGTGAATACCATTGAAGACAATGGGTTATTATTAGGTAATGCTATTGAAGATATATATAAACTTATTGGGTCATCTTTAACTTCATCCCTGTCATCAATTTCAAAAAATATCAATTTAATGATGCAATTACATATGATTTATGATATTTCATTGTTATTGAATTGTAAAAATACCATAAATTCATCATTACTGAGTAACCATAATAATAGAAATAATGAAAATATTATTGACTTACGAATCAGTAATATAGATCAAAGTTTTGAACCTAAATGGAAATTACTCTCTATGCATAGAGTTGCTAATATGATCAAATCTAATGATAATGAAATTAATCGAAACTTATTGGCTTGTTCAGGATTAGCTAGATTGAATAATAAATTCCATATATCAATTATCAATATTATGAAGGCTATGAACTATAATTTCACAAATAATGAATTGAATTTAGAAATCGAAACCAATTTTGAATATGCACAATTATTATGGTTACAAGGTAAACAAACTGATGCTATAAAGATCCTAGAAACCATTAACACTAACATGATTACTAATGAAATCATAAGTAATCTTCAAAAAGCCAAAATTCAATTACAATATGCTGAATGGTTGAATGAATCAAATCATTCATCCTCTGATACAATCATTGAACAATATGCTAAATCTTATGCTCTTGAAAAATCTTGGGAAAAACCTTATTATTTATTAGGTAAATATTATGATAAATTATTAGAATCTCAATCAAGTTCTAATAACCCATCTCATAATGGAGTTTATCAACATCAAATTGTTAAATTATTTCTAAAAGCTTTAATATTAGGTCCTACTTATATATTTGAAGCTTTACCAAAATTCATAACCATTTGGTTAGATTTCGCTCAACAAGTTAAATCATCTGGTGAAGCATCTAAACGATTGAATGCTATTTTAAAGGATATAAAAGAGTATGCTGCTAATGTTCCTAATTATGTTTGGTATACCTCTATAACACAAATGTTATCAAGAATATGTCATTCACATAGACCTTCTGTCCTATTATTACAAGAGATTATTAATAGAGTGATTGAATTTTATCCAAAACAGGCTTTATGGTTTACTTTATCACATACTGGATCAAAGGATAAATCAAGAAGAGATAAAGTTGGTGATATAATTACTAAATTTGGTTCTGGGTCTCTGAATAATTATGAATTGTTAGAAAGTGCAAAGAAATTATTTGGGTTATTCATCAAATTTGCTCAAATCCCCGTGAAAAAAGGAATAAAACGAGTGTCTTTGGTGAAAGATTTAGAAGGTCAAGATCTATTCAGTCCTATTGATTCGTTAGTGATACCAGTAAGATCTAATTTAGAGATTAAGTTACCTACTACTACCCATTTGAAGAAACCATTGAATGCATTTCCTAAAAGTTCCACAACTACTTTTAATGGAGCTGATGATTTGGTTAATGTATTCAATTCTCTTCAAACCCCAAAACAAATTACCATTAGAGGTACGGATGGTAAGCCATATAGATTAATGGTTAAAAAAGATGATACTAGAAAAGATGCTAAAGTAGTTGAGTTTACTACGTTAATCAATCGATTATTATTATTAAATAATGAATCTAGAAAGAGAAATTTAATCATATCGAATTATTCCGTTGTACCATTAGCCCAAAATATGGGGATAATTGAGTTTGTTAATAATGTAGTTACTATGAAGAATATTGTTAATCAAGAACGAAAAAAAGTGGGAATTAAAGTCAATGACCGATCTGTATTTAGTAAATTAGATCAAGCTCAAAAATTGAATTTAAATGCTAATAATGAAAGTTCTAGGTTAAAATTATTGAATACGTTTGAAGAAATTATATCTGCTAGTCCTGCTGTTTTACATAAATGGTTCTTAAATCAATTCAGTGATCCAATCTCGTGGTATTTGGCAAGAAATTCATATATTCGATCTATTAGCGTAATGTCAGTTGTTGGTTATATCATTGGTTTAGGTGATAGACATTGTGAAAATATTTTATTCTTCAAAGAAACTGGATCTATCTTACATATTGATTTTGATTGTTTGTTTGAAAAGGGGGCTACTTTACCAACTCCTGAAATTGTTCCTTTTAGGTTAACCCAAAATATCATCGATGGAATGGGTATAAATGGAATAGAAGGTACTTTTAGAAAGAGTTGTGAGGTTACTGGAACTATTTTAAGAGATAATGAACCATCGTTGATGAATATTTTAGAAACTTTGATTTATGATCCATTATTAGATTGGGAAAATCAACAAAATCCTGAGTCCCATTTACGTAAGGTCCGAAGAAAATTAAGAGGGTTATTAGATGAAAAGGAAGGATTGCCTATGAATATTCATGGTCAAATCGATATTTTAATTCAACAGGCATCTTCAAATAGTAATTTATCAAAAATGTACGGAGGATGGGCTCCACATATTTAATGAGAAAACTATTTATGTAAATATTTTGTAAACCCGTGTAGCATAATAAATATAATATATGATCCTACATAACCATTGAATGTCATGTAACTTTTTTTTAAAGTGGTGGAGGTGATTTCCGATGAAGTTTTGGTTGTTCATTGGACTGAGACTCAGAATTACCATGAATGCTTCGTTGAGTTGTTTCACCCGATTCAGATTCTTCTGTATCAAAGGGTTTCTCTTTAGACAGTAAAGATTCATTCCTAAGTCTTGCGTCTTTAGAATTGAATTCACTTTCTAATCTAATCAATTCTTCATGGATTCGTGAATCAAGATCATCAGCATTACTTTCACTTTTTTCATCAAAGCCATGAACACCATCATCAAGATCAATATTAGCTTCATCTGCATCATAATTTCCACTCTTCAAACTCAGTTGCCTCTTTGTCATTAAATCATTCCAATTATAGTCATCAGTACTAGATACACTAAGATTATTACCTTTATGTGAATGTACAGGATTATAGTCACTGGGTTTGACAAACATTTCAAATGCGTTGTCATTTCCTATGGGGGTATTTTGATTAGAATATGACGAATTGGAAAAAGAATTAGATCCATTTCTGGTCATTATGTTAGAACTCCTTCTTGATCCTGATCCTACAGCTGACATTGGAGTTGATTCTGTCATGGAAATCAAATCAGGATTATCAGAATTATCCCAGCCAGTTTGAATAGATGACATAGGTGGGATATCAGTAGATGAGTTTCTAGGTTTCCTTCTACTCAGAATCATCTCAGGTTTGTGATACTCTTGGGATGATGAATACCCAATATTTTGACTACCATTATTATTATTGTTAGCATTAATGTTAGCACTGGTATTACTATACCAATCACCAAGTTTCTTCCATGTCTTACCTAATGGAGTGTTATTGTTGGTGGTCTCATTTATACTAGAAGCTCTACTTGAACCTACTTGTGGATTGGTATTGGAGGTCTTAGATTTATTATTGGTAGTCTCAATTAATGAACCATCGGATAGAAAATTTCCTCCATTTACACTCACGGTATGAGATGATTTGGCCTTTCGAATCCGTTTAGATAAATCACTTAAAGTGTTTGATAATTTCACTTTATCATCAATTTTTGAATCAATTGTTTTGCTATCACTTTTAGTATCAAAAGATCTCATAGATTTCTCATCCATTTCATAATCTTCTTTTGTTGGTGGTGAAAGATTAGAAGCAGAATTAGTATGAACAAATTCAGGATTACTATTAAAATCACCATATGAATCCACAGGTGACTTATTGTTGTGACTGTTATTGTTGTTATTAGTTTGTGACTCGGGTCTGGTTGATTTATTCCAAATACCACCTCTAAACAATTCGTCATTAGTTTTATAAAATACTATATCATCATAGTGAGGAGCTACTAAACTATCCTTAATGGCATCTTTAAATCGCTTCTCGATTAAACTAGTCAAAATATTATAAGTGAATTGTCTAGAACTAATGATTGGCTCTATCTTTAAATTCATTATGGGTTCGATTTCAAAGCAATACCAAATTCTATTTGATGGAGGTGGTTTTATTTTGAAAATTAGAGGCCCTTCTAATTTCTCTAATGTAACTTTTAATAATACATCAACTGATTGACTCAAACTTTTTTGAAATCTTCCTCCCAATGATAAATTAACTTTAGTAGCTAAATTACAAGAAATCGATCCATGATAATGAACATAAGTTGATACCACTACCGTTCCATTGGGATTTATTTCTTTTAAATTTGGGTAAGTAAAGAACGGAATAGAATGACCAGGATCTAACCCTTTAAGAGAGAATTTTTCTAAAAATCCTGGAGTTTTAATTTTATTCAATTTGGTGATGATTTTTTCAACAAGGTAATTATGGAGAATGTCAGTATCTTTTAAACCAAGAAAGATCCTTCCTAAAATTGCATTAAACCATTTGGTTTGTAAATTCCCTTCTGAGCTATATAATGATTGAATCAAATCAATCATTTCACTAGTATTGAAATGTAAAGTTTCGGCATAAATATTTGGATTTAAATGACTTAAGGGACCAGATGGATTATTATTTTTATTGGTTTTGGAGCTTCTAATTAAAGCAAAATACCAATCTTCTTTATCAATGTTTGTATCACAATGAATGAAGAATGATGATTTCGGTGGAGATAAATCATTTTTAGGATCCAAAATATCATCAACTGTTAAATTTTCATGATCAAAATTTTCTGATAATCGTCTTGATCTAGTCCAATCTTTCTTAATTAAACAAATGGCAGTATATTTAGTAAATAATTGACCATCAATCAAATTCCGGGGCCATATAGTTATCAATTGATTAGATAAGACAATCACATGTTTTACATCATTCAAAGTTTGGTTCTTATAAAGAAACAAATTCCCGTGTTTTAACACCGCATAAAACCGATGTTTCCTTACAGAATTTCGAAGTTTTTCACCACCATTTCCATGATTGTTATTACCTTTTGTGTTAGATGAAACTGCTGTTTGATCTAAACTATCGATCGATTCAGGCACTCCAGATCCATTGTTATTGCTATTATTATTAGTCCCTGAAGTATTATTGTTCTTTACTAATTTATATAAAGCTGAATATGCTGATTTATTATCAGGGGTTTCATTAATTGATTGAGTTGCTGAAGAAATATCATCTGTTGATTCCACATATTCTTGGGTAACAGTGATCCATCCAGACTTATAGGCCAATAAACCAGAATTTTGATTCTCTTCGACTTTCCCAGCCTTTAAATCTTCATCTTCTTGTTCACCCTCTGTATCGGTATCAGGTCTTTCATCATCACTAGCATTGAACACAGAACTGGTTCTAGAATGAGATCTCCCTGGATGAGTCCCATTATCTATAGAATCGCCATCTCCTTTTAATAATGGTGCACTATCAGTTAAACTAATAGCTCCTAGTTCACTTTGTCTTCTCCCGCTGCCCCTTTTGTTACCATTTCCTGTGGTTGAGCTATGGTGATTCAATTCGTGGGGTAACAAAGAACCATGTTTCGTATCATGTTTTCCTGGTTTCATCAGCACCTTTGGATGCATTAATACAAACACGGTGACTACCAATGGAATGAATGTCACTCCACCCAATATGTAAGCATAGAAGTACCCTAGAATTGACATATTATATCCCTTGTATCCCTAGCGTATTACACCCTTGATTGCCAAATCTCACAGTCTCTAAAATGATTTTAGCAGTCAAGATGAGAGGAATGCGAACTGTTTCGAGTCAAAGGAAGAAAAAACAAAAACCGGTCAACAAGAATAAGAATCACCCCAAAATCACCATCAAATGAAAGGAATATAATGCTGAAGCAGCTGAATTTGACAGGAAAACTGCTGATATTAACAGAGAAACAACAACAAGAATTGAACAAAGCAATAATCCAATATATCCAACCGCTTGTTGCTGATGAAGATAATGAACAAAATGATCAGATGTTGCAAAAATTGGTGGAAATCCTTCAAGTAAATCCTACTACTATTGATGAAGTAATACCCAATTATTTAGAGAAAAAATGGTCAACTGTATTAAGGCTTCAAAAACGGATCCTAGATTTAGAAAATGAAGCTAAGAATTTCAAGGCAATATTGGAAACTCAACTGACAAATGAATCAATACCCTCATTATCTAATGAAAAGATTAATTGGCTTCCAAATGTCACCAAACAAATATTCAAAACCCAAGCTAATCAACATATAAATACCGTGACTCTACATCCATATCTACCCATTGTTATTTGTGGGTGTGTGGATGGATCTATCATTATCTGGAACTTGGCAGTGGATGATACCATACCCGAAAAAATCATAAAGGCCCATACCAGAGCTATAAATAAAATAGTATGGAGTAAAAAACCAGTTGATATGACTGGAACATCTACTCCGGAATATATTTTTGCTTCGTGTTCTTCGGATTTGTCAGTAAAAGTTTGGAATGGTACCAGTTATAAACAAATTAGAAATTTTACCGGTCATGAACATACCGTATCATCATTATCATTTTCTAGTAGTGATCCTAAATTATTATATTCATGTTCAAGAGATAAAACCATTAAAGTATGGGATATTATAAGTGCTAATTGTATTAAGAGTTTCATTGGACATAGTGATTGGGTTCGAGATTTAGATGTTATAAATTTATCATTTACCTCTGGTTCTAATTCCGAAATATCTCCATTTGGTGATTTCATAATAACTTGTTCAAATGATCAATCTATAAGATTATCTCACGCCGAATCGGGTACTGGATTGGCTTTATTGATAGGACATGGACATGTGGTAGAGAGTGTTAAATTCTTACCGTTATATTCAAATAAATATATTGATAAATTTCTTGAAACCAATCCTGCTAGATATCCATCAATGCCATCTAATCTTTTTAATGAACTGTCATATACTTCATCCTTAGGGTTTAAATATTGTATATCATGTGGACGTGATAATTCAATTAAACTTTGGTTATTACCACCGCCTATACTTAAACCTCATAGACCTCCCTTACCTTCATCATTAAATAATTCACAAGGATGGTTATTGGATAGTTTGATTGGTCATACTTCTTGGGTGAAATCCATATGTGTTCATCCTAATGGTAGATTTATATTTAGTGCTAGTGATGATAAAACTATTAAAATATGGGATTTACAAGGATTAATCAATGATGGTAAAGTTGTATGTATCAAAACCTTAACAGGTCATGAAGGATTTATTAATACGATTGATTTTGCTAGTTTTGAAATTGATGAGAATATCACTAACGATAATGATGATAATAATAATAGTAATAATAATAATAATGATAATGATGATAAATTGTTAAAATATATAGAAACCAAGATGAGATGTATTTTTATTAGTGGAGGTGTTGATAATACTGTTAGGTTATGGAGATAATTCATATTTTTATACTTGTACTATATGTATATATTAATAGATAATAACGTATACATTTTGGACAATTTTAACTTTTTTCAATGAATTCAGTTGGGGCTCTTTGAGCCCATTCAGTCCAACTACCATCATAAACTCTAATAGGAATATTACTTCCAATAATGGATTCGATAGCTAATCTTAAAATAACAGCCGAAACCCCGGTTCCACACATGACAATGATTTTTTTATCATTTGGTAAAGGCTTGGTCAAATCTAATCCGAACTCTTGCTTAAATAAATCCACCAATTCTTCCTTAGATTTATAATTACCATTTTCATTAAGTACTTTAGAAAATGGTAAAGAAATAGCCGAAGGAATATGACCAGATGACAATCCAGGTCTTGGTTCTGGTGATTCCCCTGTGAACCTATCAGTAGATCTAGCATCAAAAGTTATATATTTTTCCCCCAATTCACCCGATTGAACCAATTGTAATAATTCCTCATATGTAATTACTTGTTGAGAAAACCTTTGATCATATACTTCTTCTTCAATCATATCATATTCTAATGAAGCTTCAACTATATCAGTAGCAGTGGCAGAAATCGTTTCTTTGTCTAATTCTAACCCTTTGTTCAAGTAATCCTTATAATGGTCTAATAAATAAACTTGTTTATGACCAGCAAGTACCAAGTTCCAAGCAGCTCTAGGACTAGAAAATATTCCCGATTTATCATAAAATACCAATTTATCTCCGTGATTCAACCCAAGGTTATTTAAATGCCAATGTAAGTAATCATAACTAGCTAACATATGAGGATATTCAGATTTTGGTGCACATATTTCATCGAGATCAAAGAATGCTGATCCAGGAATTCTTGCTTCTTGTAAGAATTCTTGTTTACCATTCCGAGGATTGTTGGGCATATACCAGGTAGCATCAATTGGAACTACTCTTGCAGCAGGCGTACTGGTTTTTAATAATTCTTTGAATCCATTGACTGATAAAACTTTAACTTTATCCATTTTTGGGGGTGATGATAACGGTGATGATAACTAGGGTTTAAATAATTGCTCCTGGTTATTTTGGTGCGAGTTTGGGACTAGCCAAGTGTTTGCAACACCGCACCCAATTATTTGCAGCCCCTTGGTGTCTGGGGCAATGATTTTTTTGCAACAATCGATCCCTAAAAGATTTTCTAAAAGATTTTGCACATGCCATAGTAGAGATTGTCATTACCTTTGATAATGTAGAGATATAAGTAGAGATATAAGTCCTTGTTTGTATTCGAACAACTCTTATAGTTATTTCTATATCTATTTGAGCTAACAGTTCTTATTGGTCTACAGTGACATTAAGTGAATCACTAAATCTAGATGTATCAATCTTCATAAATTCTCTTAATGCCATAGTAGCATATGAACTGACCCCTAATTGCATTCTTAAAACAACAGCAGTCTTCTCCCCTGATTCATGAGAAATTATTCTATCTAAACTTTCATTATTATTTTTACCATGTAAGATTTCAAGATCAGTTCTTACCAATGGTTCTGAAGCATCATCATATTTAACAATATTATAATCTAAATTCTCGGGTTTGCCTAACAAATGTCTATACGAACCAGCCAATGAGAATTCACGAACTCTTCTAGCCATTTTAAATGGATCAAGTCCATCTTTACCCATTTCTTCAATATATACTTGTTCTAATTGTTTATGAGCTGGATATACAATATCAAATCCTGGCATTGGTAACACTATATCAAAAATATTAAATTTCCCACTATCAACTTCTTCCTTACTAAGAGGTCTAGCTCTAGTAAATTTATCTGCGATGGTATCCTCTTCAAATACATCACCGTTTTCATCTACTTCAACTGGTTTTGATTCATTTTTAATAATTATTAAATCCCCTTCAACTACATTTAATCCAAATAATTCAATTCTTTTAGATGCTACCTTATTCCAAATGTATGATTGATAAGAATGAGCATACATAATTCTTAAATTTCTAGGTATAGCCATAATACTTTTAAAATAGGATTGGTTATTATATTCTCCGGATTCATTCTTGTGTTCATTCTTTAATGCTTTTAATATAGAATATTCTGCTGTACAACGAGGAGGCATTTTATTAAGAGCTTTTTCAGGATCGGAAGTTTCAGCCCAAATATCTCTAGCTTCTTGTGAATCGGGTACTACCACTTCTTGTTGTGATAATAATAATTCTGCTGCCCCTTTCCAATCTTCTTTTAAAAGTTTAATTCCATAAACATGAGTAGGAATTGAAAAAGTTCCAAATCTTTGCATCCCATAATAATTGATAAATCCATTTTGTTTTAAACAATTAAATCCTGATTCTATAAGAGGTTTAAGGTCTTGACCAGGTATAATTGGTTTAACATCTCTTATGGTAATAAGAAATTCATTACCTTTTAAATCACCCAAATCTAAATTATGATCTTCATAAGTAAACCCTCCTAATACAACATTTTTTAATCCTTTATTAACTTGTGAAACTCTAGCAACTTTCCCCTTGTGAAGAGCGAACCTTTGACATGTAACTCCTCTTCTATCTTTAGTACCAGAAAACCTAATGGATTTAGAAGGAACTCTAAGTAATTTAGAAAGGGTGGATGCAACTTCCATGGTTTCTCGATTTTCTTTATAAACAGTAAAATGTAAGAATTCTCTAAATTTACCTAATCCATAATTTATAACTCCATTTTCATCCACATGATTTATACTTTCCATAGGATTTCTTCTTCTATTACCCCCAGCTTTTTTAGCAATTTCAATTCTAAATGTATTTTCTGGTGATGTAACCGTTTCTAATTTCCCTTGAAATGATTCTCTTAATAATTTATGTAAATTTCCTCTAATGGATTTATCACTAAAAGTGGTTTTAGTTTCGGTATGACCACCATTAGTAAATAATCCTTCGATTCCTTTCAAGTCTTCTTCGGTAATATATTCTAATAATTTGACCCGATTTTCTTCACTTAATTCATATTTAGGTTGATTTTCTGCTTCTAACCGTTTTTGTCTTTTAATTTCTTCAACTTCTTCGGGGGTTTTATCTTGTAAGTCTGCACGATCTTTTTGTCTTCTTTCTAATTGTCTTTCTTTTTTGGTCTTCCCAAGATCAATGCCTTCATCTAACAAATGGATTACCTTCCCATTGATATCCACTTCATTCACTAAAAAATCAGAATAACGTTGTTTTAATAACCCCACAAACCCTTGGTCGATACTTTGGTTAATAAACTGGGTGATTCCAACATCTTTTTCTGTTACCAGATTAGCATTTATGGCACCATGGTTATTGACTTTTACTTTCTTACTGATTTCATCAGACTGTCCTTCAGCGACTCTTTTAGTTGCTTCCATTATTCTGATTGTATTACGTGTATGTGTGTGTGTGATATTAGGAATGAATCTATTTGTTAGTGCCAATAGTTATTCCTTTAATATCTTCATGAACGTTTTGCAATTGAATTTTTTTTTTTTTTTTTTTTTTTTTTTTTTTTTTTTTTTTTTTTTTTTTTTTTTTTTTTTTTTTTTTTTTTTTTTTTTTTTTTTTTTTTTTTTTTTTTTTTTTTTTTTTTTTTTTTTTTTTTTTTT
>JAJMHJ010000005.1:243756-255937 GCA_030583035.1 Yamadazyma taylorii | reverse complement strand
GAGCATAGGGTGAGGGGGGAGGTTCTACTTTTGGCTATTGGTTTAGATCACGTTTGTATATATATATATATATATATTCTGAGCTGATAGATAGATCCTGTGGTAAGCATTTGTCTATATCCCCTTAGCAAACCTCTCTTATTGGTTACAGGAAGATAGCATTTTTTGGCAGCATTTGTCTCAATGATTCGTTTCTGTCGCGATTTAAAACACAAACAATTTGCAGCCATTTTACAATTAAAACTATACACCATTGCTAACACTCTATTGCTAAAGTTTTTATATAAATACCATGCTAGACAACCTTAATAATGAACTTGGGTATGATAACACTTCAATGGCATTCAATTTTCAAGAGGAATTACAATTACCTGGTAAAAGAGTTCACTCTATTAACAGTCTATTGAAAGATCAAACATATAACTCAAGACCAAATTATCATAGCTTTAAAAGACTTGCAAGATTCAGTTCATGGTTTTTTAATCCTTGGAATTATAACACCGGTGGTCCAGATGTCAACGTCAATAATTCAAGCTACCATGATGAAGATAACTCAATAATTCTAAATTCCATTCCTCCTACAAATAACTTTAGACCATCACTGACAAAACCGATAACTAAACCAAACAAACTGATTGATCAAAAGAATTCAAATACCAGCCATCAAGTACTTGGTCAAAATTATCAACGTCAACGTCAAGGTTTCACAGATTCAACTTTAACAGATTTGGATCAAAATCTGACTAGAAATAATAATATAATTAGGCGTTCATTTAAAGATTTAGGTAAGGAAGTATCGATTTCAAGAAGGATTATCATTTTGAAAGGGTTACCCAAAACTTCCAGTATTAATGGTATTTTGAATAGGGTCTGTGGTGGTCCATTAGAGAGAATTGTATTTCATGATAATAGAGAAACTCCTTCAGTAGAATTATACTTTATTTTCCCTAAAGACGCACAAAGATTCTATAGCTATGGGCATACGGGTTTATTTGTTTATAATGGGAGTAGGTTATTGTTTGAATGGGCTAATGAATCCAATACTGAAGATATAAGTCTTGTACACCCTAAAATCCTGAGATCTTTAATGGCTCAAGTATACCATGGAGCCACCAGATCATTATTGTTCAGCAAAGAAATTCCTACTAAAGTGATTTTTCAGAATAGTAATGATCCAGGCACAAACTACTCCAAAGATTTTAATATCACAATTGTAAAACGTGATTTCTCGAGCCTTGGAAATGTTATAGATATCAGTCCAATCATTTCTACTAGACTTTCGTTTTGTATTCATTTTAGTGATATTAGATCTTCCATAGTTGCAAAAAAACAGTGCGAGACAAAAGGAACAAAATTTAATGAAAAGTATAAGAAATGGAATATTTACTATGGTAAAGACATAACCAATAAACCGTGTCTTCAAGTTTAAAATCATAAATTAATCTCTAAAAAAAAGTCTATCATTATACTGTGTTATACTATGTTATACTATATTACAAAATTCATACTATTACCGTTCTTATTCCCAATACTAAATTGTCTTAACTCTTTATTCTCCTTGTTATCCCTATTATTATTCATGGGGTTAATATCAGATGATGGCTTTGGTTGGTTGCTTCCTTCTGGTGTATTAATTATATCTGCATCTACAAGTCGACGCAATTTTGATGTCTTAGTTAAACTTTTAATGAAATGATCCTTATCCTTAATAACTTCTTTTAGATGAGCAATCTCCTCTTCTTGATCTTTTATTATAGATTCAAATTGTCTTTGATTAGGATCATTTGTTGATTTGTTAGCACTTCTTGAAATTGCTTCTTGGCTAGCCATTTTCAATTGATATTCTAAATGCCCAATATAAGATCTATGTTCATCCATTTCATAATTAACTCGTTTATAAAATTCCTCTAAATTCGCAATCATAGTTTGTGAAGAATTATTATCAATATTTGGTCCTAATAAATCATTTAACGTATCATTCTTTAAAATCACAGTCTCGGTTTTTTGTAAATCAGTTAATCTAATTAGATGTTCTAGTCTTTCGTGTAACATTCGATTTTCAGATTCTAATTGCAGTACTGTTGAAGGACCTCCTATTATTGTTTCATCTATTTGCATAGTATTGGGATTGTTATTATTATTATTATTGCTGTAGTTGTTATGGTGTTTAAGCATGTTAATTTCACTTCTTTGATTTTCAACGGTCCTTCTTAAATCCTCAATTACTTTCATAGAATCACCATCACCTAATAATGACAGTTTATTTTTCTGAACATTAATGACAATATCTTTAGCTCTAGCAGCAAATCTCAAAGTATTATATGTTTCTGATACAAATTGGTTATCAGCAAATTTATTATTAATCCCCATTGATCCCATATGAATAGTACATAAAATCAGAACTAATGAATTCCCAGATAATGCTGGTTGTAATAATCGAGTAAGTTTTGAATCTCTATAAGGAATATGTTCATTTAAACTTCCAATATTGGACGAAACTGATAATTTATTAATGACGGTTGATAACGCTAATAATGATTTATTTATAAATGAGCCTTCTTTTCTTCTTTCTGCACTTGAAGTAGCCTTTTCTGATCCAGCTAAATCACATAATGAAAGAGTAGAATTTGTTTCTAATCCAGTAGGTAAATCTATAGTATTCAATTTTAATTGCAAAATTGCATGAGATCTAGAAGATCTAGCATTAAAATCAGTTTCACTGGTCTTTCTATTATTATCCCCTTTATTAATAAGTTTAATTAATTGTTCTTTGGAAGTAATTACCGGATTATTTATTCCAATAATTTTAATTCCTTGAACTGGATCATCCCGAAGTTTCAAATCACTTGATATAGGAGGTCCAAAATTTAATAAATCAATGATCTTTTCATTATAAATTTCCAAATAAATCACACTAAGACTATATTGTTTTTCAGACATATCAGTTTCAATCTTTTCAAAAATATCATCTATAGCTAATTTGACAAACCCAGGATCTGATTCATCACCTCTCATTGAAAAGGTTTTACCAGACCCGGTCATACCATAAGCAAATACCGTACTATTATATCCTTCATTAAGAAATTTTTCTACTAATCCAAGACATGATTTCTCATAAACTTGTCGATTAGTTATGAAACTTGATGGAGGAAACACGTTATCAAAACAGAATTCACTTGAATCATTATTGTTTACAATGGTATTATTACTCTCTTCAACATACCATTGACTACCTTGTCTTACATCTAAAGTATAAGGATTGGGTCTTATAGACACGCTAATGGAACCCGTATATGGATCTTGTTTAATGAATGATGGGGTACTTGGTCTACTGGTTCTTCCCAAAGATGAAGATGGACGTGATGGAGGTCTTATATTACTACCATTAGATGAATTACTCATTCCTGATGAGTTTGATAATCTTGGTGATCCTGGTCTAATGGTTGATCTTGCTGATGGGGGTCTTCTTAAATCAGTTAAACTAACTCTGGATTTTGTAGTTTGATTTTGTGGAGTAGTTAATGGAGAATTCCTACCATTAGAGTTTCCTAGTGACGATCTTGACCGAGATGGGGTCCGTAGGTTCGACATATTTACAATCAAATCAATAACGTTAAATATATAATTTTAATCCGTTATACAGTTGTTTGTTGATATTACGCATTGACGAGTATTTATAATTTAAAGGCCCGCGAATTACTGCAAAAAAAAAAAAAATATAGTTCCAATTATCGCACTTATCTATATATTAATGTTCTACTTGTTATTAGCTTTGGTGGTTGACTTTTTCTTCTTCTTGGTGGTGGTTGGTTTCTCAGATGATTCATTATTATCCATAGCATGTTTTTTCTTATTGATCAACTTCTTTTCCCCGAAATGCTCCTTCTCCATTTCCAACATACTCTCTCGTTTAGCTTCACTAGTTACTTTTAAAGAATCTTTTATAAGTTTATTATCATTGATATCTTCAAGTAATTGTAGTTTATCATTAATTCTTTCTTCAATAGCCAATATTCTATTAATGTCATTTTCAGTCACTATAGATATAGAATCCCCTCGTTTCCCAGCTCTAGCAGTTCTCCCGACTCTATGAACAAAATCATCAGGATCAGCAGGAATATCATAATTCACCACAAATTCAACTGTTGGGATATCTAACCCTCTAGATGCTACATCAGTAGCAATTAAAATTTTGGCAGCACTAGCTTTAAATCTATGGATTGAATTAACTCGTTCAGGTTGGGGCATATCTGAATGTAATGAAGTAACTCTAAATTCTAATTTTCTAAGCATTCTTCTTAATAAATCGGCCGTTTTGGTTCTATTTACAAAGATGATTCCAACTTTATCTTCAAATTGGGATAAATGTAGTAATTGATGTAAATATGCTTCTTTAACATAAGAAGGTATAAAAATATAATTTAATGATAAGGTTGAAGGAATTACAAATTTATCAAAACTTTCAGTCTCATGAATGAAAACCTTATCGTTTTTATGTTTTAAAGATCTAACGGCATCGGTAACGGTAGCTGTAAATAATAGGGTTTGTCTTTTACCAGTTTTAGGAATTACATCAAAAATTCGATCAAGATCTTTACCAAAACTATTACTTAATAATCGATCAGCTTCATCAAGAACCAAGAATTTGATTCTTCTTAACCCATTAATGGTATCTTCACCACTATTTATAATATGATCAGCTAATCTACCAGGGGTAGCTATAATAAAATGTGGTTTCTTTTGAATACTTAATGCTTGTTCAATCATATCTTCACCTCCTACTACTACACTAACTCTAATGTTCATGGATGATCCTAGAGCAGCAAATTGTTCAGCTATTTGTAATGCTAATTCTCTTGTAGGTGTTAATATCAATCCAAATACTCCAAAGGGATCTTCTGACCATTTTTGTAGCATTGGTAATCCAAATGCTATAGTTTTCCCACTACCAGTCTTGGCTCCTCCTATACAATCTCTACCTTTTAAAATTTCTGGAATACAAGCAGATTGAATGGATGTTGGGGTATTGATTTTCATGGAATTTAAGGTTTCCACCAACCATTTGGAAGCTCCTAATTCTGTAAAACTCATCAGGTTTAGTAGGGTTAAAATAATCAAATTGATGAGCATAATCGAATGCGATGAGTGCGATGATGAGACAGATGAGGTGAACCAAAATTGATCAAGTCAAAATTTCGCATTTTATCTTTATAATAGCTTAAACAAGATCTTAAATTTTACTTACTGAGTAATGTTAAGGGTACTATCAAGATGTTATAATGTTCGAAAGTTTACCACTGGTGTAAGGATATTCAATAATAATTCATGGCTAGATGATATTCAGCCAAGGGCTGAAGCTCCTACATTACCATCACAATCATATCAAATCAAATCCACAAATGAAATAAAGGATCTTTTGCAACTGGTCGAACCAACCGTTGAATCATTGAATGATAATAATCAATTTTGGTATAGAGATATGGGAGAAGATTCTAATGGGTTTAATCGGATTCTTGTGAACCTTCGGGATTATTTCTTTGGGAATACTTATCAATCCATGAATGCTATTAAAGGGGAAAAAAGTATAAAGAAAGCACAAAGAGTTGAACAAAGAACGTTTCAAGATTTGAAACTTATAAGGACCAAAAGTGGTAGAGGTGGGAATGGAGCCATATCATTTTTTAGAGATGCTAACAGACCTACTGGGCCACCTGATGGAGGAGATGGGGGTAATGGGGGTAATATTTATTTAAAAGTAGTTGATACTATTAATTCATTACATAGAATCAAAAGAACTTACGTGGCTAAAAATGGACAACCTGGTAAAGGATCACAACTTGATGGTAAAAAGGGAGATGATGTAATCATTGAAGTGCCTAAAGGTACTACCATTAGATGGCTTCCAGACCCTTTAATCTTACGAGATAAATTAAGACAAATTGATAATAAATCCATTTGGTTAGAAATTTTGAATGATTATAATACTAATGAGGTTCAATTTTTTAGAAATTCGTTCAATCCAGGAGAAGGCTGGCTTTTTTCTGAACAAGAGGAAGAATTTTACAATGAAAAAGATTATTTTTTAAAATTGAATGAAATGGTTAAAGATTATGATCAAGAAATTATTAATGAAGAACTTGTTGAAGATAAATTCCCATTATTGGGAATTGATTTAAATGAGGTCACTGAAAAGCCTATTTTATTAATTAAAGGTGGTAAAGGTGGTATGGGGAATATGAATTTCTTAACTAAAGATGTTCGAAATCCTAAATTCTGTAAAAAAGGTAGAGATGGATTAACCGAATTTTTCTTATTAGAGCTTCGATTGATAGCTGATTTAGGATTAGTGGGACTTCCAAATGCTGGGAAATCAACTTTATTAAATGCAATTTCTAAAGCTAGGCCTAGAATAGGTCATTGGGAATTTACTACTTTACAACCAACTATTGGTACCATATATACTACCATTGATAAAGATCCATTTACTGTGGCCGATATTCCTGGAATTGTCAAAGGAGCATCTGAAAATAAAGGTATGGGGCTTGATTTCTTAAGGCATATTGAGCGTTGTAAAGGACTTGTGTTTGTGGTATCTCTTGAAAATGATCCTATAAAAGATATTCAAACTTTAATTGATGAACTTGGTGAATCCAAATTGAAAAATAAAAAGAAATTGGTATTAGCCACTAAAGCTGATTTAAATAATACCAATGAGTCGTTTATTAAATTCAAAAACTTTTTAGATGAACATTTAAATAAACCTGATAATGATAATGGTGATGATAATTGGAATCTTTTACCAATTTGTGCTGCTAAAAATGAAAATATAGAGACTTGTATTAAATTAATGAGTGCTATGACAAATAAATAATTGACATTTCCTTGTATATAATCTGTATATAAAATAAAAATAAACCTTAATCCTCTTGGTATAATTTGCTAAATTCTGTTGCTCCTTGTTTACTTGGTGGTACTTGTAACCAATTCAAATTATCATATTCTGCTTCCCCTTCAATGATATGGAAAGTATAAGCAAATCTTGACCCATTGGACTTATTATTCTCTGACTTATGTAATACCGAATTATGAATCAATATCAATGATCCAGCTTTGCATTCTATAAGTTTATAATCCTCTGGTTTATCATCAGGAATTTCCTCAACTCCATGATCAACCGGTATAAATCCACATCCATCATCACCCCCATTCTTTTTAACAAACCTATTGACAATAGGATGGGTTTTATGAGTACCTGGATTATACGATAAGCAACCATTCTCAATCGTACAATCTTGTAAAGCAAACCAAAACCCAACTGCTGATTGGGGATTAGTGAAAAGAAATGTCCCATCAGTATGAGCAGGAACTTCATTTTTCCTCTCTATTTGTTTACCATCACTTGGGTGTTTAAAAATAAGCATACTTTGAAGCACTCTGGGATCTTTAAAGTCTAATGACTTGGCAATACCCTTAACTTTATTATCAAATGTTATGTCATGATATACTTCATCTTTCATGTGTAATCCATGGCCAATTTTATTTATGGACATGTGTTTTGGAAATATCAAATTTCCCTGATCATCAAATGCATCAATATCGAAGAAAAAGGAGATTTTATCTGAAGAATTAAAGAAATGTTGGTCCCCAATATGACCATCTTGACCAGTTTTAAATTGTGTTTTTGGATGAGAATTGATATCAAATTCATTAAGTAGTCCATTGGCTCTGTCCATCAATAGGTCAATTTGGCTTTGTGTTAAAAATTCAGGTATACACAAAACTCCATTTTCATGGTAGAACTTTAATTGTTCATCTGTAAGTCCTGTCATTGTAAGATTGTGATAGTTTCAACTGTAAGATCAAATGGGTTTGTTTCTCACTCACTCACTCACTCACTCACAAATAATTATTAATACCATCATTGTCCGTTATCTGCAAAATTCGCAACTGATAAGAAATCTTACATTACTTAAATTATTTACCAAAATACTTTAATTCTATAAATCTAAGAATTGGATAAGATACACCAGTAAATGCTGCACAAAGAAAAAACCCTATGTCACCACCATAATCTCCCAATAACTTAGCTATTGGGCCTTGCCAATATACTTGATTCATACCTAATACAGCTCCTACAGCCCCAATTGCAAATGACCCCATGGCTGCTAATCCATATGTAATTGATTTAGGTTGATTCCATTGATTCCAATTATATAAATAGGCCCATGACCCAACCTTAGCATCAACCATATCAGGGACTTCAAATTCCTTATGATGCCAGGCCTTTAATCTCTTTGATCTAAATATCAAATTTTCCTCTAACAAAATGGCAATATAAATAGAAATCCAATATCCTAACATTGGAAGGAAATTGGAAATTATAGTAGAAAATTGATTCTTTCCTACTAATGAAAGAACCAAGTAGATAACACTGATCAAGATGGCATAACACCAACGAGGAACCACTGCTAATTTTTGATCGATCAATTGGAAGTCAAAAGCAGCTGAATAAGTATTCATAATATTATTACAAATCAATGAAATATAAAGTAACACCACTACGAATTTACCAAAATTTCCCCAGGGTTTAAATGATTCAGCTATTAACCCACCGGCTCCTTTAGTATTATAAACCTCAGTCCAAGGAGCATAACCATAAGCAATGGAACCACAAACTACTCCTATAATGGCCACAAAAGTGGTAGGAACAGCAATCCCAAGGTAAGTAATTAAAAACACTTGCCATGATGGAGTATCTTCAGGAAATAAAATGAAATAATCAGATGCTCCACCACCCCAACTAGCAGTAACTGAAAATCCTATAGTGAAAAAGGTTAACCAATTACCTCTAGTAGTTAAAGATGAATACCCTTCATTAGCAATCATTTCATTACAATCATGTAAATAATCTTGTTTTTTAAATACAACCACGTAAAATAAGATATTGGCAATAGTTACTGGTATAGCAAAAATGGTTTGAAATTTCAATAAGATTCTAATCCCAAATATAGCTACCAATAAACTTACTATAAAGATAACTATTATTCCAACTTCCAAACCAACATCTGAAATGGCTGCTAAAACTTCCCCTCCTAAAACACAATTAACAATTGACCACCCTACTAAACCAACCACACAAAGAAGAGCTACAAATTTAACTCCCCATTGCCCAAATACAAACCTTGCACTCACCATTTGCCTACAACCAGATTTAGGTCCCATGGTAGAACAATAAGCAGGAACAAGACACCCAATAAGCATTGACACTAATCCACTTACCAAAGAATCTTTAACATTTAACCCAAATGCTAATGTGGGTAAGAAATATGATGACATTGATGTTAATCCTCCACAGGCAGCAAACCATAATCCTAATACTTGAAGAAATTGTCTGAACCTTGAATGCTTCTTCAGATTAGCCAAGTTTATTCTTTCTTCTGGTGACACTCTTTCAATACCCCTGGTTTCAATTCCGAAGCAATCTAGTTTATACATCCACCTTAGATATTTAGGCTTTGGTGAAGGCGATTCAATTGATTTTGACTCATAAACTGGTTCTTCTTTACTATTAGAGATTTGGTTGCGGGAAAGATTATGGGAACCAGAGCTAGGAGAATGGCTCATGTCAATGCTTTGCATGTCATGGTACTTGCTAGTATCATTCATATAACTAGTCATTCCAATAGTATAGGTTTAAATTTTACCAATTTTCATTCTGTGAAAATTCTTGACTCTTATATATATATTTAATTCAGTGGGTCTCAGGTGAAGTCCCATTTAAGCGCATACTCTATAATGCTCATTATATGCATTATGATGTAAAAATATATATAAAGGTGAGACAATTGCAGCCAAATCAAAATCTAACCACAGGACCAATTAAACATGTCAGTTTCAAGTACATTGCTTCAAAAATATAAAGATTTGTATAAACAATCAACCCAACATCCATTGACAAATGAATTGTGTCTGGGGACTTTACCAGATAGTATCTTGCTAACATATTTGGTCCAGGATTTGAAGTATTTTAAAATTGGCTTGAATATGTTCGCTAAGACTTTAAGTGTTTGTGATCATCTTCCATCCATGATAACTTTAGGTAAACAAATTGGGTTCATATGTAATGATGAACATGATTATTTCGAAAGATGTATTAATGAGTTAAAGCAATCTTCTGACGTTAGACAATCAGTCCCTAATATGGTTGTTTCTAATCCTAAACCTCTACCACAAGTGGGTAAATATATAGAGTTTGTAGAGTATTTGGTTCATGATTCCCAATCATATCCTGAACTCATCACCGCTTTATACGTAATGGAACAGGTTTACTTAGAATGGGCTCAATTGAATTTAGATCAACACAAAGTTCCTCAAGATCTTGCTTATAAGTATCAACAATGGATTGATTTACATAGTGGAACTGATTTTACTATATGGACCCAATTTTTAAAATCTGAAGTTGATAGAGTTGGTGATACTGATTTAGTTAAATGTGAAGAAGCATTTAAAAAAACATTAGAATTAGAAGTTAGTTTCTTTGATGCTTGTTATAATTATCGGGAATAATCATCAATATCCATAGATTTAAGTATACTATTTACTCGACTATATACATGATACTTACAAGGAGTTGAACAACTTAATTAATTTAGGTTTATCAAGTTGATTTACTTATTGAGAAAGCTTAACCAACCATTATTGTCCTGACCTCTTTCAGCTTCAGGAACAAAAGCATTCACTTGACTTCTAATTTTTTCAGCACCTTCTTTACTATCAACTTCTCTACCAATTACATCAACAAAATTTCCTTCACTATCCATTAAATAAAAGAAGATTGAGTGATCTACCAAATAATCTTGCCCAGGTTTAACATCAGGTGGGGTTGAGAAATAAACTCTATATTTCTTACAAGTACTTTTGATGGCTTCAAAAGTTCCAGTTAATCCAATTATAGATGGATGGAAATCTTGTAAGTATTTTTTAAGAATTTCTGGTGAATCTCTAGCAGGATCACAAGTGATAAAGATTGGTTGTAATTCAATCTTATCCTTTTGAAGTTCTTCAATCATTTCACTTAATTTCTCTAATTCTTCTGGACAAACATCTGGACAATGAGTGAATCCAAAATAAATAATTGAAAACTTTTTATCATTATTTTTCAAATTTTCATGGGTGAATTCATTTCCTTCGGTATCTTTTAATTTGAATGGGCCTCCAACTAATGGCTTCCCATAACTTTTTTTGCTTTCTAATTCTTTTTGAACTCTTATTCTTTCTTTTTCTTTACGGAACCAATATGATCCAATACCTCCAACTACAATAAGGAAAAGTACTGCTTTCCACGAGGCAAATTCAATACTGTTGCTAGAAGCATACTTACTACTTCCTTGGGAAGTTCCAATGGCCACCCTACTTAATGGTCTTCTTTTACTATTGTTTACTGGCTCATCTGGTTTGGTTTCTTGATTGGAATCAGGTTTGTTGGAATCAGGTTTATTGGAATCATTAAAGGTTCTGGTAGATCCAGAAAAATCACGACAATTAATTCTGCCCATAAGGGATCTGACGGAAATACTGGCTTTTGAGGTGATCATAGCACGGTTAATGGTACCAGCCACCAGGGATTTTCTTGCCATTTGGCTTGAGAATAATGATACTCTTCCCAACATTATTATAGTTGAATACTAAATTAATCACACTATTATTATTGTACCAGTCAGAGAGCGAGCAAAAAAAATCACCAACAACGTACGTCGTCGTGCCCAGGAACGGTAATGCCTAAACCACTAAACCGATTATAATCACTGACAATGCATTCAATGAAAGGTGATTTCTGAAAAACTTAGGTGATTGGTGGTATAGTATGTGTTACAGTAGATGAGATGAGTAAGGACGATGAGGTTAATGGTGATGAATAAGGTGGGGTACTATAACTGCCTGTAACTCACTACTGTTGTATACCACTACCTTACGGACTACTGGTAAACATGGACATAAAACACCACTCCACATCCTAGCATCCTTTCACCCTTATAATATTAGCCTGTATAATTTAACTCATTCAGCTGAATCTGGTTCGTTCTCGAATTGTGCTTATAACTCATCTACAACCATACACATCAATCAGATGTCTTTACCTAATGACATTTGCTGCAAAAAAAAAAAAAAAAAAAAAAAAAAA
>JAJMHJ010000005.1:209922-243656 GCA_030583035.1 Yamadazyma taylorii | reverse complement strand
AATGGGGCTGTTATAACCCCAAACTTGAAATTTAAATGGATCAAACCAGGAGTAATAGGAGGAGTTTACTCACAAACCTCCACTAATAAGACCCCCTCAGAAACCCCAACACCATTAGATGATAAACATATAAGCATCCCTACCAAAGTCGCTATCACCTTACAAGATGCCATCGAATCGTTCAACTATGGAGCCTATGGAGATTTTAATGATATTTCCCAAAAAACCATGAATGTAAACTCATTATTAAAATTATATTTAGCTAGAGAAAGATCAGAAAATTATTTACAAAAATCGTTTTATAACCCTTATTTAAAGTTATTACCAAAGCTCGAAGATATTAATTCTCCATATACTTGGACTCCTGAAGATAAAAGTTACATCAAAGGGACCAATTTAGGTGGATCATTAAACAATAACATTGGTCATTTAGTAGAAGAATGGTGGCAATTAATCAATTTATTGCCTCAAGAATTACCTAAACCTTCCGAACATTTCATTAATATGAAATTCTATTATGAATACAAATTTTATCAAGATCAAGATATTTATGATTATTTCGTAAAGAATCAAGATTATAATAATTGGACTAGTTTTCCTAATTATTTATGGGCATCATTGATTCTCAAATCAAGATCATTTCCTAGTTATCTTATTAAAGAACCAAACGAACAAAACAAATTAGATGAAGCCATGTTACTTCCTGTGGTTGATTTACTTAATCATGATATGAATGCAAATACAGAATGGTCAACTAGTGATATTGATGATAAGAAATACTTTAGTTTTAAATCATTAAGTGTTCATGATGGAGAAGAGTTGTTTAATAATTATGGAAGAAAAGGAAATGAAGAATTACTTCTCGCATATGGGTTTTGTACCGACAATAATGATGCCGATACTTGTGCATTAAAGATTAAAGTACCGATTGAGTTATTACCTGAAATACAGAAGTCAGGAGTTAGATTACCTAAATTAGACGATTATACTACCTCAGTAGTAAGAAATGTTGATAAGCCAGGGGAAGCAATAGACATTGACCACTCTGAGGATCACCATGACAACTATAAACAATATGAAGATGGATTATTATTCTTCATTTCAAATAATAATATCGATGAGAATTTAATTCTTTTATTTCAAAATCTTGTTAAAAATTCATGGGAACCTTCATTAACTTTAAGACTGAAATTTGCAGGAATTAATCAATTAAGACAAGCCATAGAACTGAAAATTAATTTAATTAATTCTACCCCAACCCCACCCAGTACTTCTCCTAATTATACCAATATCACCATTTATGTTTCATCACAAAAGAAGATTCTTAATAGTTCTATTAAACATTTAAAGCATCTTGAAAAACAAATGTTAACAGATCCAGATATTAAACCAAACCTTATTAGTTTGAAAAATGTTTATAAAAAGGATAAGAAATTTGCTGATGCATTATTAATTAGTCTTGGAATCACCTCATATGATCAATTAGTATCTAATAATTTTCAAGATCAAGCTTGGTTACTTTATTTAATGCGTTGTCATAATAAAGATCAATATCAAGATGAAGAAGGTAATTATTTACCAGAGTGGATATTTGAAAGTTTTGAAAGAATCACCAAACAACATAAAATCACTCCAGAAGAAATTTTACAATTTAAACAATTATATGAAGGGCTTGTATTACCAATGACAGAAGCAGCTCCAGAAGTATTTAATAGAGGAGTATGGACTGTTGAAGAACTTATATTTAGTGCTAGATTATTAGATACTATTAGTTTTACAAGAGGGAAAGAACAAGAGTGTATTTTAGTTAAACCTGAACCTTAAATGAAAGTAAATCCCCTTTTTATACATTTATTTATGTACATAGAAAAACCATATAATTACAAGGGGACATATATATCTATATCCACACATACATACATATGTATATATCTCCATATATATAGATAGATAGGTGGATATACAAAACATACACCGTGATTATTTCTAATCTTCCTTGATACCACCAGAACCAGAAACTTCAGCATGTTCAACAGATGCTTTATCGGTTTTAATATCACCACCAGCACCACCAGTTAAAGCTTGTAAAATACCAGGAGCTTGTTTAAAAGGTCTTTTTAAATCTCCGGTAGCAGAAGCCCCAAATAAATGGATTTGAACAATATTAGATTCTAAAGCCCCTTTAATTCCAGAAATAGATTGCATAACTAATGGATTAGTGAATTTCATGTAAAAATGCATGAATCCCATCATAGCTAATGATTGAAATACTCCTTTAATTTGACCATCAACTTGTTGTAAATCATACTCTTTAACAGTGGTAACTACGGCTCTTGGTTCTTGTTCTCCTGACATTGGGTTAGCTGGTTGAACATATTTCAAAGTAGTCAAATCATTTTTACTGTTAATTTTAGCTTTGGTGATTAAATAAACTAAAAGAGTAGCAGCTTGTAAAGTTCCATAAACAACTCTAACGTAAAATAAAATGTCGGGGTTTTCCATATCTAAATTTCTAGATACTTGCATCATGATTAACATGACGGCGATGTTACTAACAGCGGGACTGACACCAAACATTTTGGGGGGGGAGGTTATTAAATTGATTAAAAACACTGGTTAAGGTGAATAATTAAATCAGATTTCGCCAACAAATTTTTCATCCGCCAAGTGGCCGAACATAGTCGCGGCGTTACCGCAGATAAGGGCATGGAAGTAAAGAGAAGAACTTGAGGTTGGTGAGGGTACTGACTGAGGGTAACAGGAAACCACTGTCACCGTCTGGGTTTAGACTGTTGGTCTATGCTTATTTATTTACTATATAAATACTCTTCGAACTTTTAAACTGTCTCATAACAAACCGTCTCGTAACAAAACCGTCTTTAACAAAACCGTCTCTTAACAAAACCGTCTCTTAACAAAACTGTCTCTTAACAAACGGTCTCGTAACAAAACCATCTTTAACTCCATTCATCATCTAAATATCATTGTCTTCAAATGAGATCTTTCCATATTCCCAACATCCTTTATGGTTTTCAATAGCAATTCTTTGGGCTTCAAGTAAATCGACATAAAATTTATCAGTGGATTTAATAGTTTCATCAACAATTCCATATCCTTCTTCAACCAATTTCTTATTAATAGTATAATTAGCATCTTTTAAAGATTCTTCAGAATCATATAAAATCACTTCTGATTCTACATTAGGAGTCTTGGTAGGTAATGAACTAATGACTAAAGTTTTATCAACTGTTAATTCATCCATTAAATTTAATGCTTCAGTTGAATAAGACACTGGTTTACTTGGAGGTAAATTAACAAATGTTAACTTACAAGAATGACAAAACACTGGAATGGCATGGATCCCATAAAAACTTGGTAATATTCTTAATGATGATAATGGAACATTATCAATATTACCATAATCTAAATGTTTTACTTCATACAAGTTGGTGGATTTATCAAATGATAATACTTTACCTCGATAATATTTCCCATTATCTTCTAACTTAACTGATACCAATTCATTCTTTTTAGGAGGTTTAACTAAATTAAATGGTAAATCAGTTGATGATGCAGTAGCACTAGGGATTTGTTGATGAAATTCATCAAATTCTTGTTTGAATGAATTAAATTTATTTCTGGTATTTGAATCTAATTTTTGATAATAAATAATTCCTTCAGGATCAATATAAGTAACTTCAATATCATGAAATTCTGGTTTGATTTCTTGGACTTTAATTTGTTGTAATTCATTAGCCATATTGGAAACTTCACCAATATCAACATTAGCCCATAACCCTTTTTTATTGGTTTTGGCAACCTCTTCAGCTTCAAGGAAATCTTGTTCAAATGGATTTGATCCGACGGCAATATCATGAACTTTAACATATCCTTGTTCTAATAATTGAACTTGAATGGGTTTTAAACTATTATTATTTAAATAAAGATTACCAATAAACCCCCCAATTTTATCTAAATCATAAATTTCAAATTCAACATTTTTTTGTAAAAATTTAGAATTCATATATTTTAATCTTTGTTCAGATAATTCAGTCTTTTCATTGGATAATCCTCCTAAAATTAAGGTTAATTTTAATCCTTCTTTTGGATTATATAATTTAACTCTATTAACTGAAGGAATAAAATCAACATTATATCCCCCACTAATTCTTCCCTTTTGTTTAAATCCTCCAAAGAATGATTTAGATCTAGCAAGATTTTCCGATGCATCAACAATTCTAGTACCTACAGTAATAATTTTAGAAATATCCCCTTTAAAATAAATTCCATTTTTCCCTAATTTTTTTTGTTCTTCTTCAAGTTCAATTAATTTATCCCAGTTTAATGATCTTTCATCCGAGGTTTGTTTATTATGTTTAATAACAGAGGCCCAACCTTTTTGTAAAATCAATTCACTTAAATCAACATTTCCAATCTTAATACTAACTAAAAACCTTGAATCAAATCCTAATTCTGGATTAGCATTTCTAAATCCATCAATATAAACAGTAACATTCTTACCAATGGCTTGTTGTCTAACAAATTCTTTAGCACTATTTACTAAAGCTTGTTGGTGTTGTTTATTGGTGGTGATGGTAGTATCAGAAGGTTTAGGGGCTCTAATGGAAGCCAATTGGAATGTAACTTCTTCTGATGATGGTAATCTAACAATAATAGTATCAGCTTGTAAAACTCTAGCAATGGTGGCATTTTCAATAGTTAAACCAGGTCTTAAATGTTTAGTAGAAATTTTACCACCACCATTAACTGGGGCTGATCCTGATCCATTGGTAGCATTTCCACCAGCACGGGTACCAGTTGAAAACATCCCCTTAGCTAAGGCTTTAGCACTTTGTTCAGCTCTTCTTAATAATTTCATAGTATTAGACCCAATTAAAGTAGATTGCCAATCCACAATTTCTCCATATCCATTTTCAAGTAATTTTTCATGAATATTATTACCAGAAGGATGTTCTAAAATCACAATTGGAATTCTTGCTTGACTTTCCCCAATAATTGATACTTTCATATTAGATTTAGTAGTCAATAATTTATCTTCAACATATTGTTTGGCTTCATGAGCTACAGTGGTAAGTAACTTTGATTGTCCTAAATCATCAGTTCTAGGACATTTAATCCCTGCTAATAATAATGGAGTTGAAATATGTTGAGATTTATTAACAATAATTCTTGCAATAATTCTATCACCAGAAATTACCTTTTCAACAATAGTGGTGATAGGAGTTTTATTAGATTTAGTAATAATGGATTCATCTAATGAAATCAATTCAATCGATTTGGTCCCTTCATTCCATAACCCTTCTCCTTTAGCTCTAGCTTTAGCTTCTAAATCTTTTAAATTATCAATAAACTCGGAATCTTCATTAATATTATCTTTAAGTTTAACAATCCCTCTTTCAAGTAAATATTCAATCAAGGAATTGAAAATTGGAGCTTTAATATCACCAAACTCTTTCCCGGTGGTAGGATGTTTGAAGAGAACTTTAAATTTGATGTCTTTACCAATTAATAATTGTCTAACGAATTCTCTTGATTCAAAAGAATCATTTGATCTGACGTATGATAAAGTTAACAATCTTTCCGGGACAGGGATTTGAGTAGATTTTGAAGGAATTAATACTACTGTATCTCCATTCAAGACATTTTTGACTTTAGCATTGAATACCTGAGCCATTATATATGGGTGTAAATGAGTGTATATCAATGTATATGATGATGGGAATTGAGATCTTCAAGTTTGGGCCACCGCATAATTTTTCACCAGTTTGACTGGAAGGTTCCCGAGTCGTGGGGAAGACACGAGACATTAAGGTTCGGAGATCGAATAGGTAGAGATTTAGATATATGAGTAATGGGGAGGGTTGGTGGGAGGTGGAAGGTGGTGTAGAGCTATGGGTTAAGAAAAGGCATCATTGTGGTGAATATAGTGATTATGATCGATTTTAGGATGATGTGATGATGTTCAATATGGGGTTCAACTGTAGTTTATTTGTAGGTGGTCTATAGCATATTTGCCTCCGGTGCAGTTGTCTCACCGGACCATTTGGACCCAACTTTTCAAGCCATTCTGTTCCCTCCTCCCTCCCCAAAAGATCGCACCAATATAAAATTTCATTACAGCTAATCACCATATTTAATTCAACATAGAATCCCCATAATTGAATGGCACCAAGAACTACAGCCCAAAAACGATTACTAAAAGAGTATCAACAACTCTGTAAAGACCCTCCACCAGGTATATTGGCAGGACCTGTGTCAGAAGATGATTTATTCATTTGGGAATGTCTCATTGAAGGTCCTAATGATACTCCTTATGAAAATGGAATCTTTCCTGCTTCATTAAAATTTCCTAATGATTATCCCTTAAGTCCACCAACATTGAAATTCGATCCTCCGTTGTTACATCCAAATGTTTATGCTGATGGGACTGTTTGTATATCAATCTTACATCCCCCTGGGGAAGATCCAAATCAATATGAAAGACCTGAAGAAAGATGGTCTCCAGTTCAAAGTATTGAAAAAATCTTACTAAGTGTAATGTCAATGTTGGCAGAACCTAATCCTGAAAGTGGGGCTAATATAGATGCTTGTAAATTATGGAGAGATGATAGAAATGAGTATAACCGAAGAATTAGACTTCATGTAAAGAAATCTTTAGGTCTTTAGTGATTATATTTAATGGTGATTTAATGGTGATTGAATGGTTGAATAGGTGGATGTAATTGTAGACATGCATAGATATCATAGGTAATATGTCATAGATAATATGTCATAGATATTAGTAATACACATTATTGAGTATAGAGTGTATTAGTTACACACAGTGTTTTATATAGTGTTACTAGAGTTTCTCCGGAATGCCTTCTCCGTATATTCAATTGTAGTTATCAACTATATGTGTGGTCGTGTCAATGGAGTCTTTTTATCTGATTTCATTCACTAGTAATTAACCGCATTCACTTACTGAATGAGGATTAATTCATTAGGCACTAGTGAATAATTGTGTTCTTATATACCTCCAAGATCCTACCGATCTAATCCCACCGACCCCACCACTCTAATCCTATACCATCTACAAACTCATACAATGAAATCAGTTCATGTAAAATGCTGCGTAGTTGGAGCTGGTGTATCTGGTTTAAAAGCTACTCACACTCTTTTAAATGATCCAAAGACTAAATTTAATCCTCAAGATATTATCTTATTAGAAGCTCAAGATTATATTGGTGGAAGAGTTATTACCGATAAAACCTCCTCCAAATTAGGTTATTCATATGATTTGGGTGCTGCTTGGTTTCATGATTGTTTGACTAATGTTACCTTAAAAGAAGCCATTGATGCTAAGGATAAAGCCCTGTTTGATTTTGATAAAGATGGTTATTTTGATGATAGAGATATTCAATATTATCATAAAGATTATCAGAATGAAATCCCCGTTAAAGACTTGAAATTAACTCCAGTGATGGAAGAATTGGAAAAATTCATTGAACTTTACTATTTTGAAGGATTAGAAAAACCGGATATGTCATTATTAGAAATCACTGACATTTATATTTCTAGATATGAAAAACGATTAACTGGAGAACAAATTAAATATATTAAACAATTTATAAGATATTATGAATTATGGTATGGAATCTCCTCGGATAAAATTAGTGCTAAATACGCTATAATGTCCCATCAAGGAAGAAATTTATATAATTTGAAAGGATATTCATTTTTATTAGACAAAATGTTAAAACATATTCCTCAAGATCGAATTTTATTAAATCAACCGGTTCGGAAAATCATTAGAAACAATTCTGATAATAATAAAAAATTACTGATTGAAACTCCCCATGTTAAAGTATATTGCGATTATGTGGTAGTTACTACTCCATTAAGTATTTTACAATTACCATCCACAGATCCATTTGGGATTACTTGGGAACCTCCACTTCCTAATTCTATAACTAATGCCCTTGACAATATTCATTTTGGGGCTTTAGGGAAAGTTATATTTGAATTTGATGATATTTGGTGGGATAAAAATGAAGATAGAATGGTAGTATTCCCAGAAGATTTTACTACTAATGATCTTTCAAGTCCTCTTACCAAAACCCCTGAAAAAGTGAGATATCCCTATTTAATTGTTAATTATGAAGCTTTACATAAACATGATAATATTAAAACTAATCCTAATGGTGGTAGTTTTGTTATATTAACCCAATCACCATTAACTGAATATCTTGAAGCCAATCCTTCGGAAGCATGGGATTATTTCAAACAATCATTTAAATCATTAGTGGTCCCTGGTAAATCCCTCTGTGAACCGATTAATGTAATGACATCTAAATGGACTACTAAACCATATATAAGAGGGGCTTATAGTGCATTAGAGGTTGGTGATGATCCTCAAGATATTATAATTCAATTATCTGGTGATATAGAAGGTGTGGGGCTTTCTAGTACTACTGTTAGATTTGCTGGTGAACATACTATTGCTGATGGGGATGGGTGTGTTCATGGGGCATATATGAGTGGGAATAGAGAAGCTCAATGGATTATATCTCACTATAATAGCCTTCGATCATTTCTTTAACTCACGATAGGGGAAGAAACTGACAAGCCGATAGAGTAGAAGAGTTGGCATAGAGTAGTAGTACTAGTACATAGAAAATACATGGAAATTAGTGTATAGAGTAAGGATGCATATATTGTAAAGACTCGAGATCTCTCTCTCTCTCTCTCTCTCTCTCTCTCTCTCTCTCTCTCTCTCTCTCTCTCAGGCCCCATACTCACCCCATACTTTTCGCAGCTCTTCTCACTTAAAATTTTTTTCTTCTCGTTCTTCTAACATCTTCTTTCAATCACTAATTCAATATGGCTAGTAAATTTGATGCTGAACAAGCTGAAAACTTAGAAGACCTCGAAAAACAATTTGCCGTTAAAGCTGTTGTACAAGCTGAAACCTATTGGAGCTTATTAGAAAAAATCCCTGGTAGTTCATTAAAATTAACCAAGCATGATGATAATATTTTCAATCAATTATTAGAAGATTTCCCAGAATTTAAAGATCCAAAAGCTGCAGCTGAAATTAATGAAGATCAAATGAAAAGTAAACAAGGTAAAGAAAAATGGAGAACATTCTGTGAAAAATTCAAAGACATTGAAGATTATAATTTCGGGACTTTATTAAGAAGTAAAAATACTGAAGAATACACTCAATTTGGTACCATCTTTGTGGTTAGAATCCAATTCTATGCTATCGAAATCGCTAGAAATAGATATGGTTTAAATGATTGGATTGCCAAAAAAAATTAATCGTTGTATATTATATAATAAATACCCTTAGGGACCCTTTAATACCGTTATAATAAAGTTGTAGAGAGCACTATATTTTTTGTAGTTATTGAATTAATACCAATAGGCTTCAAAGGGTGACTGTGGATGAGAGGTTGTAGACTAAATAGAGTTGATATTGTAAGGGGGGTATGATCCATTTAATCCAAACTTGACGGCATCAGATGGTGCTAATAATAGGGCATACTGGACCACTACCTCTCAGTCTGTCTCTAACCCAACCCCCTCCACTAACTTCGCTCCACTAACTCGCACCACTAACTTCGCTCCACTAACTCGCACGACTAACTCGCTCCACTAACTTCGCACCACCATGCCCTTGACCACTTTCTAGGCGACTCGCAACTGTTTTGTTTTTCTTGTTTGTGCGACCATTTGATCCATCAACTAGCCAACTGGTTCTTTTGATAGTGAATACTCATTCCTATTAAAAGTAATTGTGATCAATTCCAAAGTCAGATTGTTTTCTTTGCATCAGCTGTTGAATTTACACTAATAGTTCTTTATCATGAGCAATACTGGTGGGATATCGAGACTCTCCCAGTGGCTGTCTCAACTGAATCAACAAAATTATAATCAAGATCAGTCTCACCAACAACTGTCCCAATCATCTGGTCAAGGCCAAAGTCAAGGCCAAGGTTTGGGACAACAGTCTAATCAAAGGGGACAACCACCCCCAAATAAACAGCAAGATAAAAGCCCTTTAGCTAATTATACTCTACCGGGAGTAATACATTATTTAACCAGTGAATTCACTAATCTTGAACGGTTTAAAATTATGAATAACTTGGAAAAATCGGAAATGAAATATCAAATCACTCAGTTAAAAGGAGAACTAAATTCCTTAAAGTATTTAAATGATGAACAGAAATTATTAATAGATAAATTGGAAAAGGAAAATGCTCAATTAAAGAGTGAAAAGGGAATTAATAGTAACCCTGATAAGACTAATACTAATGATATTAATGATACTGAAATTAAATCCGATGATAATGATATTTCTCATATAGATATCCCGGAAGTAGACTTACAAGTCATTAAAGATTCAAGGTATCAATTGACTAAATCCATGAAAGAAGTGATTCATTTGTTAAGGAGTCCGGTTAATGCTAACCTTGATTATCTTGAATTGCCTGAAGTTGACGACACCAATAACTCCTTTGATGAATTATTCAGTCAAGATAAAGTAGATCATTTTGTCTTTAATGGATATAATAATAAGACTGATGGAAATGGAAGTGGAAATGGTAATGGGAACTCCAAGGATAAAAATAGTTATGTGGATACTTATTTTAATGATAGTGTCAATGATGAAGCTGTGGCAAAAGAACTTGATTCTTCTGAAAGTTCTGCTAAACAATCACAGTTGGACACTGAAAGTGTCGCTGAAAGTGATACGGAAACAGTGGTTTTAGATGGGAGTAATGAACTTGAATTTAATCCAGATGGAAATCCAAACCCAAACTTAGATGATCCCGAAAAGTCATCTTCATCATCTTCTGCTGAAGCAGATCAATTATTTGAAAATAAACTCATTATTAGTAACTCTACTTATGAAAAAGTCAAATTATTCAATAATCGTCAAAATGAAATCGTGATGTCAATTAAATATGAAAATGTTGAACATCCTGATAATATTGATATTACCTTATGGAATGCAACAGATCTACAAAAATCATTCACCATTAATCTTAAAGATGATTTATTGGAAGATATTGATTCAATAATTGATTTATATTGTTTATCATATAATTTTGAAACCCCGCTGGCTCGTATTATTGCTGTTTATAAAACCGGTGAAGTAAGTCAAACTATTTTAAATAATGAAGTTTGTATGACATTTAAGGTATTAAATTTAGGAGTTAATGGATCTTCTATTGAATCATCAGGATTTATTGAATTTGATCATAAAACTTCAGAAACAACCAAATCCTTTGGATTAGTTCTTTCGGTTGCCAATACTGACCAAACTAATTTTAAAGTTTATGAATTAATAGAGAAACCTCGCAATGATTTACAAGTAGAAAATTTAGGTTCATACACAAAAGGATTTTTTAAAGATCTTAAATCATTAGAAAATTCCAAGTTTGAAATCATCAAATGGGTTAAAACCAACAAGTCTAACTTAATTACATCACCAAAACCTAAAAAGGGTCATAAGAAATCAACCTCAATCGATAATACTTTGGATCCATATCATTTGGTTTTAAAACTAGATAAAACCGTATTTGTATTTAATATTGTTCTGAAACAAATCAATGTCATTACTAATTATGGTCTGGGATTTGACTATAAATTAGAAGCCAATAACTCATCATTGATTCTTAAAAATTCCATTGATGATAATTCATTCCAATTAGAGATTTATGACTTACCTAATACAACAGAACCTAGATTAATAACATGTGATCAGAAGCCTGTTGACGGCGCTAGTTATTTATCTGTCGGGGATAAAATCATAGAAATTCAACCTGACATATTAAATGTTTATGATGATTCATTCAAATTATTACACTCTAAATCAATGGCTGCAAATGTTTATAGATTTGGTAATTATTTTGGTCTTCAACTGAAATCTGACAAATCTGTCTTGAATATCTATAGTCCTAAATGATGGTAATAGTAACTCAATACACATAATATCTCTATCGTGTTAATAGTATATAACGCTAACATTGTGAGTATATCTAGGTCTTGTATTAACAGTCAGTTAAGGGTCTTGGGTGAGACTTTCAAAAGAAATTATACGCGATGGGCATCGCAGTCTTTCTTTTTTTTTCCGAGTCGCAGATAATAAACGTTTTTCTATATCAAAAAAAATTTTCTTTTCATTTGTAAGATCACTAATAAAGACTAAGTTTATATACTAGAACATGTCTGGTAAGCAGTCTTTTGATGATTTTTTGAAGCAGCAACAGCAGCAACAAGCCCTGCAACAAAATAAAGGGTTTGGGTATAAGAATGCTGGTTTAAATAAAGGGAGTTTCAATCCTTATAGTCAAGGATTTGTACCATCTCAAGGAGGGGTCCCACCACAATATCAAGGTGGTTATCAAAACTTTCAAGCTTACAATGGGTATACTCAAGCCAATGGATCAGGAATTAGCTCACCAGGATTTGAAAGTCCAACCGCTGGTTCTTCTTTACCTACCAGTGGTAGATCAACTCCTAATCCAAATTCATCAACTACTTCATTATCTTCATTAGGAGGAGTTTTAAGTAAATTAAATATTAGAGACTTACCAATTGAAGAAAACATTTTTAACATGGAAAGAGCTGGAACCATTGCTGAAATAAGGTCAGAAATTGATCAAATTATCAATTCTATTCAACAACATGGGATTTCTGTAGTTAATGACTGGAAATTACTTGATGTACTTAAATCAATGATTAAACCAAAGAATTCAGCTTTATTAAGAGAATCGGCAGCTTTAATGATTCAACAATTAGCTATTAAATTTGGCGGTCAAACTCCCAAAGAAGCTTATTTAAATCAATTTTTTAGTATTCCTTATGATTTAGCTGCTGATAAAGATAAAAATGTGATCAAAGCAGGTCAAACTACTTCTAATACTTTAATGGGGATCTTTCCTATTGAAGCTTTAGGATCAATTATATTTGATGAGCTTTTAGATTATCTTAAATCATCAGCCAAATGGAATTCTAAATTAGCATGTCTTGAAACCGTTGATAAATTAATTGATCAAGTTCCAGCAGATTTACTCGAAATGAAATTTGTTAAAGCTGTGCCAATTCTTACTGATTTATCAACCGATTTTAAACCCGAATTAGCTAAACAAGGATTGAGAATTTTAAAGAAATTTATTAGAGTTCTTGATAATTTAGATTTACAAAATAAATTTGATATTATTGCTGATACTTTATCGGATCCCAAAAAAGTTTCTGAATGTATTAAAAGTTTATCATCTGTTACATTTGTTGCTGAAGTTACTGAGCCAGCATTATCATTATTGGTCCCCATTTTAGATAAATCCTTAAAAATGTCCTCATCTTCAAATGAACAATTAAGACAGACAGTTACAGTGGCAGAAAACTTAACTAGATTAGTCAATAATAAACGAGAAATTGAAACTTATATTCCAATATTATTACCGGGAGTTGAAAAAGTTTATAATAATGCTTCATTACCAGAAGTTAGAGAATTAGCAGGTAAAGCATTAAAAGTTTTAAAAGATGCCGAAAATGAACAAAGTGATGGTAAATTCCACGGAAGACTTAGTTTAACTCAATGTAAAGAATTTTATACTAATCATAAATCAGAGTATCCTCAAATTATTGAAGAATTGAAACTTGAATCTGATGAAATTCAAAGTGAATATTTGACGATTATTTTACAATCAGATGCTCATGTTAATGATTGGAAACGTCTTAAAGAATACTTAGAGATGGCTATTCCTATTAATGATAAAATTTCTGAACAACAAAAATCCCAATACATTACTACTGTTACTGGAGAATTAAGAAGTTTATATACTGCTGATGATTCATCATCTAATGTAGATGATGATGGAGCTATTGAAATTGTTAATGCTGATTTCTCATTAGCGTATGGTTCTCGTATGTTATTAAATAAGACCAATTTAAGATTATTAAAAGGTCATAGATATGGACTTTGTGGTAGAAATGGGGCTGGTAAATCTACATTAATGAGAGCTATTTCTAAAGGACAATTAGAAGGATTTCCAAGTCCAGAAGAAGTTAGAACTTGTTTTGTTGAACATCGTTTACAAGGAGAAGAAGGTGATATGGATCTTGTAGCATTTATTGCTTCAGATCCTGACTTGAAAGATGTTGGACATGAAGCTATTGGTAGTGCTTTAAAAGAAGTTGGATTTCCTGAAGAAAGAATTGCTCAACAAGTTGGATCATTATCAGGAGGTTGGAAAATGAAATTAGAATTAGCAAGAGCTATGTTAATGAAGGCTGATGTATTATTATTAGATGAACCTACTAATCATTTAGATGTTACTAATGTTAAATGGTTACAAGATTATTTAAATGAGCATACTGATATAACTTCATTGATTGTATCACATGATTCTAGTTTCTTGGATGCTGTTTGTACTGATATTATTCATTATGAAAATAAAAAATTAGCTTATTATAAAGGTAATTTATCAGACTTTGTGGTGGTTAAACCTGAAGGGAAATCATATTATACTTTAAGTGATTCTAATGTTAAAATGGCATTCCCACCACCAGGAATTTTATCCGGAGTTAAATCTAATACTAGAGCTGTCGCTAGAATGTCTCATGTAACATTTGCTTATCCAGGAGCTATTAAACCATCATTGAATGACGTTTCATGCTCATTATCGTTATCATCACGGGTAGCTATTGTTGGACCAAATGGAGCTGGGAAATCTACTTTAATTAAATTATTAACAGGAGAATTAACTCCAAATGAAGGGAAAGTTGAAAAACATCCAAATTTAAGAATTGGTTATATTGCTCAACATGCATTACAACATGTTGAACAACATAAAGAAAAAACTGCTAATCAATATTTACAATGGCGTTATAGATTTGGAGATGATCGTGAAGTATTATTAAAAGAATCAAGAAAAATCTCCGAAGAAGAAAAAGAATTAATGAACAAAGAAATTACTATTGATGATGGTAGAGGTCCAAGAACAATTGAAGCTATAGTTGGTAGACAAAAATTGAAAAAATCATTTCAATATGAAGTTAAATGGAAATATTGGTTACCAAAATATAATTCATGGGTTCCAAGAGATGTTTTATTACAACATGGATTTGATAAATTAATTCAAAAATTTGATGATCATGAAGCTTCAAGAGAAGGATTAGGATATCGTGAATTAACTCCTAAGGTTATTAGAGAACATTTTGAAGGAGTTGGACTTGATGGGGAAATTGCTGATCATACTCCTATGGGATCATTATCAGGAGGTCAATTAGTTAAAGTAGTTATAGCTGGTGCTATGTGGAATAATCCTCATTTATTAGTATTAGATGAACCTACCAATTATTTAGATCGTGATTCTTTAGGTGGTTTAGCTGTAGCTATTAGAGATTGGTCTGGTGGGGTAGTAATGATTTCTCACAATAATGAATTTGTTGGTGCTTTATGTCCTGAACAATGGCATGTTGAAAATGGTGAAGTGGTTCAAAGAAGTAATGAGGCTGTAGATAATAAAAGATTTGGTGATCATGAAGAGTCTGATAATGGTAAATCACCATCTCCTGCTCCTGCTCCTGCTCCTGCTCCTATTAAAAAGAGAGCTGATGATGATGATTCTCCTGCTAATATTAAAGTTAGAGCTAGAAAGAAGAAAATGACTAGAAATGAAAAGAAATTACAAGCTGAAAGAAGAAGATTGCGTCATATTGAGTGGTTAAGTAGTCCAAAAGGAACTCCTAAACCTCCTGATACTGATGAGGAAGAAGAAGAGTAAGGATGATTCAGTTGATTATAGAGGGGTGGTTAAATCTTTCTAGTTTGTATTTTAATGGCCTTTTTTCCTTGTTGTTCTGTTTTCTGTTGTGTTTTATGGTAATTATTTAATCAATACTTGTTTCTTAATAGAGTTACGTAACATAGTAATTTAATATATATATATTCAATATATGTGATAATACAAATTGGAATATTGTCGTATAATGCCAAACCCGCGACATTCTGCTGATAATTTCCTCGCACTGAGTCGAAGGCAAAATATCAACTTGAATTTGACACTTTAAATACTAATAGATCAATAAGAGAACATGGCTGATAGGTATTCTTTTTCATTGACTACCTTTTCTCCAAAGTATGTAATTCCATTTCTATTAGAATCTACACCATTCTTTCAATCATTCAATCACTCAGTTATGTCCTTCCCCTAGTCTGCTGCAAAGATTTGTGTGATAAAGATGGTTTTGTAATGATAATACTAACCTGTTTGTTTAGTGGTAAATTAGTTCAAATCGAATATGCCTTGAACGCTGTCAAACAAGGGGTTACCACCATTGGAATAAAATCAACCAATGGAGTGGTGTTAGCCACCGAAAGAAAAGTCAATTCTAATCTTCTTAAACAAGACACCAACAGTAAAGTCGAATTAATTACCCCCGATATTGGGATGTCATATTCAGGGATGGGGCCAGATTTCAGAATCCTTGTAGATAAAGCCCGGAAATTAGCCCATACAAACTATAAAAGAATTTATAATGAATATCCCCCCGTTAAAATTTTAGTACAAGAAATTGCTAAAGTCATGCAAGAATCTACTCAATCTGCTGGTATAAGACCATATGGAGTATCTTTATTAGTAGGAGGGTATGATTCTTATTCAGATGGATTTCAATTATATCAAGTGGATCCTTCAGGTAGTTATTTCCCTTGGAAAGCTACTGCCATTGGGAAAACTTCTGTTTCTGCTAAAACTTTCTTAGAGAAAAGATGGAATGAAAATTTAGAATTAGAAGATGCCATTCATGTTTCCTTGTTGGCTTTAAAAGAATCAGTAGACGGTGAATTAACTGGTGAAAATTTAGATATAGCTATAGTAAGTGAACCTCAAGAAGAAATGTTAGGGTTTAAAGGAACTGATATACCTGGTCCTAGATTTAAAACATTGACCCCTGAAGAAATTAATGATAGATTGGATGCTTTATAAGGCTCGTTGGTAGTCAAAAATACCATGTATGATATATGATATATAATATATGGAGATGGTATATATGGAGATAGTATATAGTATATAGTATATATTCTATATCAGCTAGTATATATATATATATATTAAAGATGTACCCCATTATTCACCACTCACCACTCACCACCATAGAGTTTCTGAGGTCGGTCAAAGACGATTTTGTGTAACAAAAATTATATCGCATCTCATCTTAAATTGTAACTGAAAAGTTTGTACAGTAATAACCCATCTAATTTATTTAACATAATCAACCATGGCAAAGAAAGGAAAGAAAGGGGCCACTAGGTCTAATAATAGAAGTAACCAAAGAATCTTGAATGCTTTTGAGATTGCTGAGGGTCAAAATAATGCATCTGACTCCGATAATGATCATAATAAATTTGGTGATGAGGGTGATGATCATGATGATGAGGTTAATGTTCATGGAGGTATCATGGATGCCAGTAAATTCTTTAATGGTGATAGAGATAGAAATGGATCCGCTGATGATGAAGAAATTGATTCTGATGAAGCTTTGGGGTCTGATGATGATTTTGACGTGTTAGAGTCTAAATTTTCCCAGACTTTAAGAGATAAAGAGAAAAAGAGAAGACTTCGAAATAAAAAGACTGGAAAGGCTGGTAATTATGAAAGTGATGATGATGATGATGAGGGATATTCTAGTATAGATGAATCTCAACTTGTAGGATTATCTGAAGCTTGGGATATGGATGAAAGAGATCTTGCCAGAGCTAAAGCATCTGGTAATAAAGATCTTATCCTTGATGATGCCTGGGAATCAGAATCTTCAAAGAGCGAAGAATCTGAAAGTGGTAGTGACGGTGAAAGCGATGACGATGACGACGATGATGATTCCGATGATGTCGATGATGATGAAAACGATAGTGAAGAAGATATTTTCCAAAATGAATCAGATGATGAAGTAGATCTTTCTAATACTGTTAGTGCTTTAAAGTCTCAATTGAAGAAACCTGCTAAAATAAGGAAAAGGTTGTTAAATGAAACCACCGCTGAAAATGAATATAATGTCCCTAATAATGGTTCTAAGTTATCTGTCAATGATATGATTTCAGCAGTTGATCCAACAATCTCCAAAGATGCTATATTAATTGATAGAGATGATCATGATGATAATTCCAATAATAAATCCAAAGCATTAGATACACCACTTCCTAAAAACATCCAAAGAAAGCATGAAAGAAGAGCTGCATATGATATTACTAAAGAAGATGTTAGTAAATGGGAAGACACAGTACAACAAAATCGTAGAGCCGAAGTTTTATCATTCCCAATGAATCCAACTGTAAAGCATAATGATACTGCCACCACTTTTAGATCTAGTAATGAACCTACTACTGATTTAGAAAAGAAAATTCATGGAGTGTTAGAACAATCAGCATTAGTTGATGATAAGAAAGAATCTACTTTTGAGGAATTAGCAGTAGCTAAAATGTCACCAGAAGAAATGAAAAAGAGAACTAATGAATTAAGATTAATGAGAGAGTTGATGTTTAGAGATGAAGCTAGAGCTAAAAGAATAAAGAAAATCAAATCCAAATCTTATCGTAAAGTTCAAAAGAAACAAAGATTGAAAGAAGAAGCATTAGTTGAAGGTTCAGATGAATCTGATAAAGAGGATCATGATAGAAAGAGAGCGGAAGAAAGAATGAATTTGAAACATAAAACTCAATCTGGATGGGCAAAATCAATGGTAAAAAGTGGATTAACTAAAGATGCTTCTACTAGAGGAGAAATGGAAGAAATGTTAAGACAAGGAGAAAGGTTAAGAACTAAACAATTAGGACATGAAGAAGGAGATCGAAGTGATGAAAATGCTTCAGATATTGAACATGAATATGATGATGATGATGATGATGACAATAATGATCAAGTTAAAAATAAACTTGGGAAAGGAGTTTTAGCTATGGATTTCATGAAAGCAGCTGAAGATCGTCAAAAGCAAGAAAATTTAAGAGAACTTGAAATGCTTAAAAAATTAGAAAATGGTGAGGATATGAACGATTTTGATGAAGATGCTACTGCCATTAATGTAGTTAAAAATCAAGGTAGAAGAGTGTATACCCCATCTGCTTCTGCTGCTAAGGCTGAAATCAATGAAAATAACAAACAAGTTAGAGACGAAATTGAAGAGGAAGAATCATCTAATTTAGTAAATAGACTTTCAGAAAAGAACAACATCGTTGTTTCCAATAGAGAAGGAGTCAAGGCTAAGGATGCAGTTAAATCCAGGGAAGAAGTTAAATCTAATGTAGGCTCCAAAACTAATGAAGAAGCTAAATCTAATGATGATGATCATGAATCAGATTTAGCTAATCCTTGGCTCACAGCTGGTGGTGATAGTAAAAAATCCTCCAAAATAAGAACTGTTGATAGAGATTCATCTAAACAAAGTAAAGCTGCCAATAAAATTAAAAAGAATAACAAATTAGCCAATGGAATCAAGAATGATGATGATGATAGTGACATTGACGTTGGTCAAACATTAGATATTGATGTTAATGATTCAGATGATGAACAATTTAAACAACAAGATTTAATTGGAGAAGCATTTGCTGGAGATAATGTAGTGACAGAATTCGAACAGGAAAAAAAGAGAGTTATCCAAGATGAAGATGATCAAGAAGAAGATTTAACATTACCAGGATGGGGAGATTGGGCCGGAGGTAAAAAGAAAAATAAAAAGAGAAAATTTGTTAGAAAGATTGATGGAGTTGTTCAAAAAGATATAAGACGTGATAAAAATTTAAAAGATGTAATAGTTAATGAAAAGGTCAATAAAAAGAATTTGAAATATCAATCATCAGATGTTCCATATCCTTATGAATCAAGAGAACAATATGAAAGAGCCCTTAGAATGCCAGTTGGTCAACAATGGACCAGTAGAGAGACCCATCAAAGACTAACCATGCCTAGGGTTATTACTAAACAGGGTACAGTAATTGATCCATTAAAAGCTCCATTTAAATAGACCCACATATATATATATAACGTATGTATATTCATATAAATCTAAACTCATGTAACATATTTTCATTCTATTAAAATTCCGTTTCTAACTGCCCAGTTTTTACCACTCATGAAAACTCCATGAGGATCAGTAGATTTTCTAACTTTATTAAATTTAATTAAATGGTCACCATACCATTTATTAATCAATGAATTAAATCCAATCATCAGATAGAATGGTTTCCCACCAAATTGTAATTGATAATCAAAATCATTTTCTGGAGATTTTTCATGTTCTAATCCAATAAAGTTCTTGGCCCAATGAGGTTTACCAGCAGCTAACAGTACTACATCTTCAAAATCTTGATACCAATTTCTAGTATCAACATTAGTACCAAAAGGTCTATACATGGTAGCATTAAGGTATAAAGTCAATTGATCATTAGTAACATTTTCAAGTGATTCTACATAGGGTAAATCCCTTGGAGTATTATCTAATAAAGGTCTTAAATTATTCCCATTAATAGGACCAGTACTTAAATTATTTCTAGTGGCCAACCAATCTTGTGAAGGATATAATGATTCATTCCCATCTTCATCAATATAAGGTTTATCGGATACAGTTGTATTTGAACATCTTACTTCAATTGGAGCATGAACAAAATAATCACCGTTCAAAGCATGGTTCAGAATCAATTCATTTAATTTAGTTAATACTTCTGGTCCATTGTTTAATGGTAACCCCCATTCATTAACAAATTGTGAGAATAAACAATCCATATTTAAAGCATCTACTGAATCCTGGATAGCTACATCACCACTACCTAAGGTTTCAACATTACCATATTGTTGATTAAATACAAATCTTTCCACATAAGGAGTTAATCTTGGTAATAAATGAACAGATATAAATAATAAAGATTCATAAAAAAATCTCCCTAATGTTGTTCCATACCAACTAGATCTTGGTTCACTCAATGGTTCATCAGATTTTGAAGCTCTCCAACAAACACAATTACCAGAATAAGGAAACCACCATATTCTAATATATTCAGAATCTAACCAAATATTATCCCAATTAGTTAATAAAGTATTAAATTTAATAATTTCTTGTTTAGACTTGATAGTATAACGAGGAACTGCTCTTAATGTCACATGAGTAATAATACCAATTTTACCTAGTGATAATAATGAAGCTCTAAATAAATCTTGATTTTCAATTGATGAACAAGTAATTAATTTCCCTTCTGAATTCATAATGTTGATACTAACTACTTGTTGACTTACTAATCCATGATATTGAGTAGACCCATGGGTTCCAGTGGATATAATACCAGCAATTGATTGATCGGATATGGATCCTAAATTTTGAATCGCTAAATCATTAGCTTTTAAATATTTATTTAATTCATATATTCTACAACCAGCTTCAACAGTTAAATCAACAAATTTCACTTCTTTTTCATTGGTCTTAGCCTGGGGAGATTTAGGTCCATAATAAGGTTTTTCCGAAATAATCTTATTAAATTTATCTAAATTACATAACCATTCATTAGTCATAGTTAAATCACTAGGAGAATGACCAGATCCCACAGTCATAATGGTTTTACCATTGGTTCTAGCAGCATTGACTAATGTTTCTATTTCTGGTAAACAAGTTGGTTGGAAGATAGCTTGTGGCTTACACATAAAGGTTCCAGCCCATGTTCTGTGGAATACTTTGGAACTAACGAACAGTTGTAATTCCTTTGGAATCATTACTAGTACAAACGTTTATAGTAATAGGACAGTGGTTTCTCGATGAGCATATTTGCGACTAACGACAATCCTGCAAGGTTATCGGAGATCGGTACATGGCTAAAAAAAATATTCGTAGCCAATAGATTGTGTGATGGTGCGGTTGGTAGGAGGTTAAGGGTGAACAAGCAAGAAGTGAATAATGATTGTTTGGTATTATTATGGTGGGGGCTATGATTGTGGGGGTGTTGGGGGGAAATGGCACCACTGTGGTCCTGGTCCATTTCTACACCGCCATTTGACAGGTACTGTAACCATAAGCCTGTAACCAAATCGTCGGTCACACGACCTGATCCTTTTGAACAAGACGATATAACATGAGCATTATTAATGTAAAATTCATTAGACCCTGTTTCCGTCTACCTATAGGCCTCAAGCATTTGATTGCAGTGTTGTTTCTATCAGTTTTCATGTATTTGTAGAGAAATATGGGAATATATAAATACAGATCGCTGCTAATTGGTCTGGTGCTCAACACCATTTGTAACGGCTGCGAAATTTACCATTTTCATTAACCATCAATATGGTACGTTGTAAGTATAGACATATAGACATATGGACATCTAGACACACAATCCTATAACTCCCCATCCCATATCCCATATTATGTTCTGTGATATGCCTAAACCCTCTAACGAACACAACCCCCCCCAATACCATTCAAGTGCCTAGAGCCAACTATCCCAGCATCACTGATCGTGCCCCGCTACATTTGTTGCAGCCGTGAGATCAGGAAGAGAACTGGAAGAGAAGTCGTATAATATGGTCAATAGAACAACGACCACCACCAGATTTGATATCATTCAACTCGTACTACACACACCTTGTATTGTAACCACCTCTTTTATTTACTGATCCTTCTAGACCTTGCCCGAAATATAACCCCTAAAATCACTTTCATGAACATGAATCACTATCTCTACACGTCTCTTATAAATGGCATCGATTATATGAGAACGCACACGACCATCGTTTAAAAAAAAACCTCGACGTCGTTTAGAAAAGTGTTCGATCTATCACTTTTCATTCTTTTATCAGTATAAAAAGGGCTTTAGTTATCCAGCTCTAATTAATTCCACTACATCTCCTTGAACTAGAAATCAACATGTCTAGACCACAAAACATCGGTATTAAAGGAATCGAACTTTATGTTCCTACTCAATATGTTAACCAACAAGATTTAGAAGCTTATGATGGTATTCCTGCTGGGAAATATACTATTGGATTAGGTCAAACTAATATGGCATTTGTTAATGATCGTGAAGATATTTATTCCCTTTGTTTAACCTCAGTATCCAAATTAATCGAAAATTATAATATTGATACCAATAATATTGGTAGATTAGAAGTTGGAACTGAAACTTTATTAGATAAATCTAAATCAGTCAAATCGGTCTTGATGCAATTATTTGAAGGAAATAATGATATTGAAGGGATTGATAACGTTAATGCTTGTTATGGAGGTACAGCAGCTATCATCAATGCAATCAATTGGATTGAATCATCATCTTGGGATGGAAGAGATGCTATTGCTGTATCGGGTGATATTGCTATTTATGCCAAAGGTTCTGCTAGACCAACTGGAGGTGCTGGTTCAGTGGCTATTTTAATTGGTCCTGATGCTCCTATTGTATTTGAATCAACTAGAGGTTCATATATGGAACATGCTTATGATTTTTATAAACCTGACTTTACTTCTGAATATCCGGTAGTCGATGGTCATTTTTCTTTATCTTGTTATACCAAGGCTTTAGATAATTGTTATAAAAATTATTCTAAAAAAGTCACTAAAGATAATAATAAAACTGTTGGATTAAATTATTTTGATTATAATGCTTTCCATGTTCCAACTTGTAAATTAATTACCAAATCTTTTGCTAGAGTATTATATAATGATTATAAATCAGATCCTTCTAAATTTAACCTTGATGATGAAACTGCTAAATTTATTGAATCTTTAGATTATGAGACTTCATTAGTTGATAAAAATTTAGAAAAAGTTTTCCTTGGATTGACTAAAGAACAAAAGAAAACTCAATTAGATCCTGCTTTAGAAGTCCCTACTAATACCGGTAACATGTATACTGCTTCAGCTTGGGCTTCTTTGTCATCTGCCTTATATTATGTTGGGTCCGAAGCTTTACAAGGTAAGAGAATTGGGATCTTTTCTTATGGTTCTGGATTAGCTTCTACTTTATTATCAGTTAAAGTTGTTGGAGATATCTCTGAAATCACCAAGAATTTAAATATTGATTATAAATTAGGTGAAGGTAGAGCTAAAAGAACACCTGAAGAATATGTTAAAGCTATTGAATTAAGAGAAAAAATTCATTTACAAAAGAGTTTTACTCCTTCTGGTGCTATTGATTCTTTAGCTAAAGGTACTTATTACTTAACAGAAATCGATGATAAGTATAGAAGATCTTATAAAAAAGTTGAATAGCTTATTTGTCTATAGATAGATGAATAGACATATATGTATACATACACCCACACACACATACATATATATATATATTGTTAATTATTTCCTACAACAGTATTTATATTTAGCCATCTCTATCCTTCTTAATTGTTTAGCATGTTGTAATAATTCTTCATCAATCTGTTTTTCCCCTTGTTTCTTGTTAAGTAATCGTTTAAGTCTATCCTTAAAACTTGGTCTACAATATTTAATGCGAAGTCCATCATCACTTATATAATATCCTCCAGGTTGCCAAAAATATCTAATCTTTTCTCCTTTGATTTCATCATCATTCTCTAGAATCACGGGAATAATATGTTTTGCCCCTTTCCTTCGATGTTTTGGTGGAGCTGCCACGATTTCAAATTTAAACTCTTCGGAATAGTTTAATGCTAACGGCGATAATCTTCCATATGACAATTGGTTTAGTGCTCTATCATACTCTCCATTATAATCTACTTGGTCAAGAATATCGGCTATGTGATCCAGGGATAAGGATATATCGAAATACTGCGGACCAAATTGGTCATTCCCATTAGAATCATCATCATGTTCATTAGCATAAAGAACTTCCATTATACTGGGATATTGGATTAATGGAATCATGGTATTTGTTTTCTTAGAACAATGAGTGGGAAAAGATGCAATGTGATTTATATACATTAAGAGAGATGGTCATTGGTTATAACTGTTATATGCTTATAATTGCCACTAAGGAAATTATAATTGCAGCCATTTAGGACTATCTATGGTGCTTACACACATAGTTGCAACCACGCACGCACGCACTACCCTACACCTTACACGCCTAATTCGCACTTATCCTAAACCAAATCGTCACATATTTCCAAATCAGGTAGCCAATCTCAAATGTTTTTTTTTTCGTCTTTTTTGTTTTGATTTTTAGTGAGCGTAATAAACACTCGATTAATAACTATTCTTTTTGTCAAGACATCATCATGAGAGAAGTTATCAGTGTTAACGGTATGTATTAGACCATACAAATCAGGCCGGAACCCACCAGGGATGATGCCATTGAGCCCCCTTTTCCACAATGGTTTCCAAGTATCACCAGAAACTAAGAATTATTGATGATTAATAGGAGATCAAATAAACGTTGAAAAGGGATTGTGCCATTACGCGTACACAGTTACTAACAACAACAACTTATAGTCGGACAAGCAGGTTGTCAAATTGGGAATTCTTGCTGGGAATTATACTCTCAAGAACACGGAATTAGACCAGATGGATATTTACAAGAAGGATTAGATAAACCAAAAGGAGCTGAAGAAGGATTTTCTACCTTTTTCAGTGAAACTGGATCAGGAAAATATGTTCCAAGAGCTTTATATGTTGATTTAGAACCTAATGTTATTGATGAAGTTCGTACTGGTATGTATAGTGACTTATTTCATCCTGAACAATTAATTGCTGGGAAAGAAGATGCTGCCAATAATTATGCTAGAGGTCATTATACTGTTGGAAGAGAAATTTTAGACGATGTATTAGATAGAATTAGAAGAATGACTGATCAATGTGATGGGTTACAAGGATTTTTATTTACCCATTCATTAGGAGGGGGTACTGGATCTGGATTAGGTTCATTATTATTAGAACAATTATCAGTTGATTATGGTAAAAAATCTAAATTAGAATTTGCTGTTTATCCAGCTCCTCAAGTTTCAACTTCAGTTGTTGAACCTTATAATACCGTATTAACTACCCATACTACTTTAGAACATGCTGATTGTACTTTTATGGTTGATAATGAAGCTATTTATGATATGTGTCGTAGAAACTTAGGAATTGCTAGACCAAGTTTTAATTCTTTAAATAGCTTAATTGCCCAAGTAGTTTCATCAGTTACTGCTTCTTTAAGATTTGATGGATCATTAAATGTTGATTTAAATGAATTTCAAACCAATTTAGTTCCATATCCAAGAATTCATTTCCCATTAGTTTCTTATGCTCCAGTCTTTAGTAAAAATAGAGCTACTCATGAATCAAATTCAGTTGGAGAAATGACTGCTTCATGTTTTGAACCAGGTAATCAAATGGTTAAATGTGATCCAAGACAAGGTAAATATATGGCCAATTGTTTATTATATAGAGGTGATGTGGTCACTAGAGATGTTCAAAATGCAGTTGCTCAAGCTAAAGCTAAAAGAACTGTTCAATTAGTCGATTGGTGTCCAACTGGATTTAAAATTGGTATTTGTTATGAACCACCAACTGCTATCACTGGTAGTGAATTGGCTAGTGCCAATAGAGCCGTTTGTATGTTATCTAATACTACTGCTATTGCTGAAGCTTGGAGAAGAATAGATAGAAAATTCGATTTAATGTATTCTAAAAGAGCTTTTGTTCATTGGTATGTTGGTGAAGGAATGGAAGAAGGTGAATTCACTGAAGCTAGAGAAGATTTGGCCGCTTTAGAAAGAGATTATGTTGAAGTAGGTACCGATTCATACCCAGAAGAAGAAGAAGAATATTAAGCTTCATACCAAATAAAATCCCCCCCCCCCCCCCCTACTCAACAACCTCAACCTCATTGTTTTAATGACGGTTTCTTTTTTTTTTTTGGCTTTTATAGTAAGTTAACATAACCAATGATATAGTGTCAATTAATGACTACTTAACGTTTGGTTAACAAGGTGTGTGTGTAAATGACTTGCTATATATATAATTCTCTTTGTGTTTATTTTTGTTCGGGTCTAATCTAATATATACTCTATTAAAACTTGATGTTCTAGTAATTTCCCCAACGGTTTCGCAGTAAAAAAAAAAGAAAAAAAAAAAAAAAATTGACAGATCTTGAACCCGAAAAATTCATAAACAGGTTTAAGTTTCTCTTATATTGGAAGTCTCGGAACCCCAGAACATACGTGAAATAGTTCAGGCGATATGGAAGATAAAAGAGAATTATACAAGATGCCCCTTCATGGGATCTACATCCCATGTGCATTGATGATTGTAGGGACAATTATTGTTGATTATACTTATTTGCCATTTACATTAGCATTTATAATAGTTGTATGTGGATATAAATTCTATGAAGCTTGGCAAAGAAGAAGATCCATTGATTCCTTAAGATGGACTGAATTAGAATTAATAGATAAAACCATTATCTCCAAGAACTCTGCTATCTACAGATTCAAATTAAATCATGAAGATGAAATTTTAGATATTCCTCCAGGATATAATTTGGCATGTGTATTTGAAATTGATGGTAAAGATGAGATTAGATATTATTCACCAATTTCTAATAAATTTGATAATGGATTTTTTGATATTTTAGTTAAATCATATCCTAATGGGAAAGTATCTAAAAAATTTGCTATGTTAAGAGAAGGTCAAACTGTTAAATTTAGAGGTCCAGTTGGTAGATTACAATATAAACCAAATATGGCTAAAGAAATTGGATTAATTGCTGGTGGTTCAGGGATTACTCCTATTTTACAAGTTGTAACTGAAATCATCACTACTCCCCATGATAATACAAAAATTTCATTGATCTATGCTAATAACACTGAAAATGATATTTTATTAAAATCTGAAATTGATGAATTATCTAAGAAATATCCAGGATTTGATGTTCATTATACGTTATTAGAGCCTCCAAAAGACTGGGATGGGAGTACTGGTTATGTTAGTAAAGAAATGATTGAGCAACATTTACCTAAACCTTCATCTGAAAATAGGTTATTTATATGTGGTCCTCCAGATATGAAGAAATCTTTAATTGATATTACTAGTGATTTAGGGTGGGATAAAACTGTGCTCAAGTCTGATCCTGATGACCAAGTATTTTGTTTTTGATCTTTGATTGGAACGATCAAAAAAAAAAAGTATGCCCGCATCTTATATATATGTATGTATATTTATACAGAGATATGGTATAAGAGTTTCAATAAATTATTGTATATAACTAAATCTAAGTCTCATAAGTCTCATAAATCTCAAATCTCATAAATCTCAAATCTCATCTCTGGTCTCATTTCTGGTCTCACTTCTCACACCATTTCTATAGAAATCAACTCCACTCCAAACCTACTTCCCTCATCATTTACCATGTCAGATAGAAGTGTTTGTCTGTTCTATATAAGAATAGGTGCTTGTAGGCACGGAGAGAAATGTGTCAAGAAACATATTAAACCAAACCAATCCGATACTGTACTTTTATCAAATTTATATCAGAATCCTAAACTAAATAAAAACGATAAAGATTTAAATCCAAAACAAATTGAAGAATATTTTGAAAACTTTTATAAAGATATATTTGTTAAATTCAGTCAGATCGATGAAATAATAGATATGGTTGTATGTGAGAATGCAAATAATCATTTAAATGGGAATGTGTATGTGAAATATAAATCCCTTCTTGGTGCTCATCGAGCAGTAATTGAATTGAATCAACAATGGTTTGGTGGTAGACCCGTTCATTGTGAATTATCTCCAGTGGAAAGTTTTAGTGACGCTACTTGTAGAGCTTATGAAGCCGGCACTTGTGATAGAGAACATTGTAATTTCATGCATATAAAAAGGCCCAGTCCACAATTAAAGTCTCAATTAATGGATGCTCAAGAAAAGAGTTATTTAACTGAAAAAATTGCTCAATTAAAACAGTTAATATCTGAGCAAACCAATAAAATTGAACCATCTAGTAACTCTCCCGCTTCTCAACCTACAAACGGAGACTTTAAATCAACTATTGAAAATCTTTTCAAAGGGTCGTGAAATCATAAGATATTGATCACGTTTAAACAAACCTTAATATGTATTATAGTATATAAATAAAAAGTGTAATTATAATAATGCAAAAGAATATTAAAAGCTTTCCTTTTTAGATTTTTTCATTTGGTTATAAAGAATATTACCAGAATAAAACCCTACCACGGTAGCTAATATAATAAGAACAAAAATCCACCCAGCAGCTAAATTATTAGCTTTAGCAGCCGTAGGACATACATGATGTGACCGAATTTCAAACATATATGTACAATCATTAGCATTACCAATATATGATACAGCAGCCTTTGATAACATTTCTCGATCACAAGTTAAAGTGATTAATGTAGATTTTCGAACTCTTTGACCAGTTTTCCCATCAATTAAATCATTACAATAAGATCCATTTTCATATGTCATAGTTAATTTTCTACCTCTGAATACTGGATTAGTATTATATTCTCCAATAGAAACATATTGATTTGTCTTGTGATCTTTATAATAAGCCCCAATCATTGAAGAATTCATTCCATCTTTGATTTCGGATTTTTCATGAATTTTCTTCATGGGGGATGAGCAAATTCCTAACGTAAAATTAACTCCACTATCATATCCTTTAGCACTCCAAGGTAATGCTTTACCTTCATTCCCAAATGCTGATAATCCTTTCAAATCAATAAACCCTCTATTTAAAGGATTAACTATTGTACAAATATTCATATCATTAGGTTCTTCTATTTGATTTTCAGGTTTGTTATTCAGAACCACCGACCCATCAGCTTGTGGAGTTACTGGTGATGATTGTTGTTGTTGTTGTTGTGGTTGTTGCTGTGAATGTTCAGCCTTTTCTAAAGCATGTGGTAGGTGACCAATAGAGTCTAAGATTTGATTCTCCAGTCGATAATTAATCAAGTAAATCATCAATGGTACCATAAGTACCACACATAATATAGTTATTCGTTGATAACGAGTGGCCATATTTAAAAAATTAGCGGGGAAAATTTAAAGGGATAACAAGAAATGAAAGGACGTTATAACAGATTAGCAATGCAATGAATAAAACCTACTAATATCTAAATAAAACCTACTAATATCTTCTTAGAGGTACCAAAATCTAGAAATGTAATTTGTACCAGCAACTATTATGTTGATTAACTAGCCATCCGATAGATTAAGCGAAATAATTAAAGTTTTTTTTGTAAAAAAGCCGAGTGCGAGAGAGAAAGACAGAGAGAGAAAGACAGAGAGAGAAAGACAGAGAGAGTGCGAGACAGAGAGTGCGACAGTGCAAGACAGAAATAGAGAGGATCAACATAAATTCTCTTGAGAATTGAAGAAGTAGAAATAGTATAAAGTATAATGGATGGGTGGACAGATTCACTGACTCAATTCGGAGGAGTGAAGAATACATTATTAAACTATTCAGATCCCAATTTTAGTCGAATTGTTGCTGCTAAGAAAGCCTTACAATTGAGCTGTGAAACCGACACAAACCCCGATTCTCAACAAGATTCAGAGTCCGATAAATCAATAGTTGAAATATTTTTAGCAGCTAGTGATGGTGATTTAGTCACTTTAGAGAATGGTATTAGACATCATGAAGATTGTCTTAACCAGGTTTATCATGGAGTCACTCTTTTGATTTATGGGATTTGTTTTGATCAAATTACTGTGGTGGATTCATTATTAAACCATCACAATGTAGATCCTGATATAAATGATACTATAGTATACTATACGCCATTAATGTGGGCAGTATATTTCAATCAACTAGAAGTCGTCAAGTTATTATTAAATCAACAGGCAGATCCGTATTTAAGTCCTAAAGATGATGGGAAAAATGCCGTATCATTATTAAATCCCGAAAATTCAGAAATGTGTGAGTATTTTAGGTCTCATAATTTATTAAATAAACTGGCTGATATAACTACTACTTCTAATAATGGTGATGATGATGGGTTTTTTAAATATAATGATTTAGGACCTAGTCAAGATCAAGATGAAATTGATAATTTATCCCATCAAATCAAGTTACAAACAATCTCCGCTAATACAACTACATTACTTGATGATGAAACGAATGAACACTCAAATTCTACAGTTGATGAAATGGAAGAATATGAATTATCTAAAGATCATGTATTAGTTCAATTAAAAGACTTTGATTATGAAAGACCTTTACCAGATGAATATATTAAATATACTGATAGTGATATTCCTATACTTTTAAATTTTATATTTGAATTAAGAACTAATAAGGTTGGTTATCAACATGAATCTAAAATTCCAGCAGCAATTATATTTCAATTAATTAGATATGCTCATTTAAAAGTTGAAAGTAAAGAATTAACCGAATTTACATTTGATTGTTTTATAGCTAGATTAAGATCAATCACTAATACAAAATCAGGGGTATTTAATATGATTATTCATGATGATCCCAATTCAATTGGGGGTGCTGGTGATATTGTATTATTGAGTTATTGGTTATCAGTCATTCAGTTTTTACACTTTTATTTTTGTAAAAATCAAATTTATAAAACTTATCCAACTTTTTTACAAGAATTGATTAATATAATTCAATCATTAATATCTACTTTATCATTTTCAATCAATTCAAGATTAAATTTATTAGTAGACGATTGTTTATTAAATTTTACAAATTTGGTGGATGTTTCAAATGTATTATATGCTAAAGATTGGAATTTATTTAAATCTAAAAAAAAATTACATTCTAATAATTTTGATGATATTTATGATATGTTGTATCCCCCATCTCAAACTGAACAAATGAGACCTTCACCATTAAAATATATTCAAACATTAGGAGCATTAGATTATGTATTAGAATTACATCAAGTTGATAATCTAATTAGATTTCAATGTTTTTCTCAAGTATTTTATTATATTAATGCCATTATATTTAATAAAATTATCTCCCAATCCAAATATTGTTCAAGAGCTAAAGCCATTCAAATTCGTTTAAATATTTCAACTATTGAAGATTGGTTAAGATCTCATAATTATAAAATCTTTAAACCTGATCAATTAGGAGGGTTAGATCAATTAATTAGATCAAACTTTGGATTAAATAATTTGTTAAATCATGATCCTAAAACTAATAAAAGAAATCCTCAAAATTTAACGTTTTATTATAATTCAATTTATTTTATTGGTAAAACTCAATTACAACCAACTATTGAATTATTACAATTTTTACAATGTATGTCCCTGTTAACTGATGAAGAAAGTTTGATTAATACTATTAATCAATTTGATTATTTGAATTATTATCAATTATTTAAAATTACCAAAACTTATAAATATGAAGTTGAAGAATCAAAATTATCAAAATCTTTAATTAATTTGATTAAAAGATTAATGAATGAACAAGGAGAAAATCAAATCAAATTAATTAATTTAAATTATATGATTCAAAATAAATTATTACTGAAAGAATATAATATTTATATTAATCCAAATCATGTTTATCCAGTGGCATTACCGAATTTACAAGAATTGATTAATAATTATGGTTCAGGTTTAGGTGGAGTTCGAACTTTAAGAGCCAAAAAATATCAACCATCATTACCAATTGACGTATTGGATGATATAGATGAATTATTGGCTCTGAATAAAAATGATCTTAATGATACTTATGATTATGAGAATGATCAAAATAATAATAATGATAATGATCAAGATGATGACCAAGATGATCATAATGACAATGATCATAATCATAAAGATGGTAATGAATTAGAGAATGAGCCATTTTCAGGAACTAATAGTAATAAAGGAGATGAGTTATTTAGACAAGTTCAAGTCCCAAGTTCATTAGCTCATAAGAATTGGGGTGATGATGATATTGAAACAAACCCATGGTAAAAGGAGATTTTATAGTACATAGAAGAATATACATTATCCGGAGAATAAATGGTCATTTCCCATTATGGTTGGGATGTAATACTCACAGCTTTAAACAGTAAGGTACCAATATAGCATACAACCATGAAACTGACGAAATCACTGGTATATACTGTCACGTACCTAAAAAGTATCCAAATCAGTGATTAAAGTTGGCGTTTTGGTTATAAATTGATTTGATGTTACAAACCATGTCTGTTGAGCTCTATTAGTGGAATTCACTTCTAGAATGTGCAATCGCACTATCACACAGCCAACTTATTATGTATGTAGAGATCAATGAAATAAGGTACAGATATAGTGCCCATAGAACACATATTACACATACTATACAACAATCATAGCAACTTTCATCAACCATCAACCATCAACCATCAACCATTATCAACTTAGCCAGCTAATCACGCTACTGTTTCTCTGTTTCTCTCTCTATAGTATTGTTCTATTGTAAAAGGTAGCTGGTGTTTTTTCCCACATTAAGAGGTGCTGCGATTGTTGAGTCGTGCATATCTTTGTTTTGAAATTGGGTAATGGCTGCAACTCGACAATGAAAAATAGTCGAGGGCCCATAACATCTCAGTTAACACGCTTAATTCTTCAATTCCTGTTATTGTTATTATTTACCGTGGTATTCAACCCTCCCCTTGCCTCCATTCTATCTCTCTGATCCCCCATAATAAGCTTTCTCTTCTCTGGGTCTTGGCTAACAGCAACATTAGGTTTGTTACTTTATAATATGTGTGTGTGTGTATGTGTATGTGGGTGCCTTTTTTTTTTTTTTTTTTTTTTTTTTTTTTTTTTTTTTT
>JAJMHJ010000005.1:198837-209822 GCA_030583035.1 Yamadazyma taylorii | reverse complement strand
AATTAGAACATGTTAGTTAGTAAATTAGTACAGATAGGATTTATATTGGCTCCAGTCTTAGGAGCTAAATTTCATAAGATAGATTTTGATATTAAAAAAGGTTCAAAATTAGTCGATACCGTTCATGATTTCATAGAAGGAGTTGATGACATGTTTGATATGAGCAGTAAGAGGGCAGATGATGATACTCATACCATGAATTTAACCAATGAAAGAGCCTTTTATGTATCACAAATTAGTATAGGTACCCCAGCTAAAAAGGTAAGAGTATTAGTTGATACTGGATCAGCTGATTTATGGGTTATGTCTACTAAGAATCCTCACTGTTCTGATAACGGAGGATCAATGAATTGTCAACAATATGGTACTTATAATGAAGATCAATCATCAAGTTTCAAGAAGAATGATACAGAATTTTCTATTCATTACTTAGATCAAACATATGCTAATGGTACTTTTGGTCAAGATACTGTCAAATTAAATGAAGATTTTGAAATTGAAGGAGCCAATTTTGCGGTTGCTGATGATACTGATTCTAATGTGGGGGTGTTTGGTATTGCCTTTAAGAAATTAGAAACCAGTCACGGTCGTTATGATAATTTACCAGTTCAAATGAAACAACAAGGATTAATCGATAAAGTTGCTTACTCTTTATATTTAACTTCTTCTGAAAGAAATACCGGATCTGTATTATTTGGTGGGATTGATCATGCTAAACATTCTGGAGATTTGGTTAAATTCCAAATTCCTCCTCATGATGGTCAAATCATGTACTTACAAATCCCATTATCTAGTATTACCGTAAATGTTGACCCAGCTTCTGAATCAAGTTCATCAAGTTCATCTACTCCAACCACTTTAAAATCTAGTATTGTGCCTCATCCTACTATTGCTGCTGGAACTGGTCAAAAATATCAAAATTCAAGCAAAGCAGAAGGTGATAACAATACCATTAAAACTAACGGTCTTAATGCTTTACTTGATTCTGGTACAACTTTGAGTTACTTTAGTCAAGATATTGTTGATGAGATTGTTAATAAGGTTGATCCAAATGCTAGTTTTAATTCTCAAATGGGTGGTTATCAAGTCCCTTGCTCTTTAAGACAACCAGGTAATAACATTACTTACAACTTTGATAATAAAAAAGATATCGTGGTGCCATTATCTGATTTAGTATTAATTGCTGGTGAAGACCATCAAACTGGTGAATCTCAATGTATGTTAGGAATAGCTCAAAGTAGTTACACCATTTTAGGAGATAACTTTTTAAGACATTGTTATTCTGTATTTAATTTAGAAGATGAAACCATTTCTATTGCCCAAATGAATTGGAATGATGAAGATGAAGATATTGAAACCATTGAATAAATTTTACACCGTATTTAAAACTTTAGATTAGATGATATAATTTGTAATTTCTATTTACAATTTCACGAATACATATAAAAGGAAAAACCGCTATTATATTAATGATTATTTACAAGTCTATATTAACTTCATATAAGAAGCTGTAGAAAACGTTCATGTCGGAGAGGATTTTAATCAACTCTATTACATTTTTGATAAAAAGTTATTATCTTTAATTTTGGCAGTATTGACCTTTTTTAATTGTTTTTTCCTCCATTTCATGAAATCATTCTCTTTTAATAATATTTCTTGTTTTGATTTGTCTAAACAATCCCATAACCAATCAGGGTATTCAGAATCTTCTAAAGCTACTGGTTCATTACCACTCTTTCTCATTTTGAGGTTTAATACAGTTCCAGCAGGACATGATGATTTGACTTCATTCATGACTGATTTAGACCCATGGAAATTCCTTATAAATATATTAACAGGAGATATTCTAGGGATCCCTTTAGGGATTCTCATCTGTACTACTGTCTGTATAACCTTCATTAATGACTATACCCAATGTTCTATTGAATGAATTTGAAAGAAAAAAAAACTGAATATATAGAGAAAAAGAAAACCGCGAGTAATCGTGCGGGCACCATAAAAATTTTAACTGAGGATTTTGATGAAAAATTTCAAAATGATTTTTTAAAGATCTAATATCTATATATCTATATATCTATATATATATATATCTATATATATATATAATTAATAAGATGGCTCCAAAGAAAAAAGTTGTTGAAAAACCTATTTTATTAGGAAGACCAGGTAATAATTTAAAATCCGGGATTGTTGGATTAGCAAATGTTGGGAAATCCACCTTTTTCCAAGCCATTACTAAATCTCCATTAGGAAATCCTGCTAATTATCCATTTGCTACTATTGAACCAGAAGAAGCTAGAGTTATTGTTCCATCTCCAAGATTTGATAAATTATGTGAAATATATAAACCAAAATCCGAAGTTCCAGCCTTTATGACTGTTTATGATATTGCTGGATTAACTAAAGGAGCTCATGCTGGTGAAGGGTTAGGTAATAATTTCTTATCAAATATTAGAGCCGTTGATGCCATTTTTCAAGTAGTTAGATGTTTTGAAGATTCTGATATTATTCATATTAATGATGAAGTTAATCCATGTGCTGATTTAGAAGTTATATCTGATGAATTAAGATTAAAAGATATTGAATTTGCTACCAAACATTTAGAAGGATTAGAAAAAATCACTAAAAGAGGAGGTCAATCATTAGAAGTTAAAAAGAAAAAGGAAGAAACTGAATTAGTTAAACGAATCATTCAATTATTAGAAGATGGTCAAAGAGTTGCTAATCAAAATTGGTCAGCTAAAGAAGTAGAAGTTATTAATTCCATGTTTTTATTAACAGCTAAACCATGTATCTATTTAATTAATTTATCTGAAAGAGATTATGTCAGAAAGAAGAATAAGCATTTATTAAAAATTAAAGAATGGGTTGAAAAATACTCTCCAGGAGATCAAATTATTCCAGTATCTGTATCATTAGAAGAAAAATTGGTAGGTATGGAATCTGATGAAGAAAGAGCTAATTATTTAAAAGAAATAGGTTGTGAATCTGCTTTACCAAAAATTATTACTACTATGAGACAAAAATTAGATTTAATTTCATTTTTCACTGGTGGTCCAGATGAAGTTAGAGAATGGACTATTAGAAGATTTTATACTGCTCCTCAAGCTGCTGGTACTATTCATACTGATTTAGAAAGAACTTTTATTTTAGCTCAAGTTATAAAATATGATGATATGATTGAATATCGTGATGAAGCTGTTGTTAAAGCTAATGGTAAATTATTACAAAAGGGTAAAGATTATTTTGTTGAAGATGGAGATATTTTAAATATTAAAGCTGCTGATGGTAAAGCTCGTTAATGTCTCTTTACTGTATTTACTTTTAATCTTTTAATAGCCGATAATGTATTAATTGAGACAACTGAGGGCATGTGTTTGTATGTAAAACCTTATTTTCCTGTAGACTCGTAGTCCTATAACCTTATGATTCACTCTTGAAAATGGCTGCAATCACTCTCAGCTTTTTTTTTTTTTCACTTTATTTTTGCACCTGTGATAATTGTGCCTCACGCGACTTGCTGCTGAGCCTTGGCTGTCAAAACTCTTAAGTTCACTTGCAATATTAGAGAGTTAAATACCACCCCACTTGCTCCAACTTAATTAACTAATTAATCTTTTTTTTTTTCTAATTTCAATTTTATCTCTTAATTTATTTGGTATATTGTTTGGAAAATCCCATCCGTGTTGATAACCAAAGAATTCACTGGTTAAACTGTTTCCAATTGGGTGCTGTTTTTTTTCTTTTTTAATTTGCAGCAGTTACTCAGATCAGGTTTATTCCAGTATGATAATATGAGATTCTCATTAAAACGATTTATAATTATCACAGTATTTTGCTTATCATTGGGATTAATTTATTTCTATATTAACGTATGTGTTATTGATAAGTACAATCCTCGATATTATGACAGATTAGACACAAAAATCAAAAGACAAATTTATCATAAGAATTATCAATACCAATTACTGAGCACGTTCTCACTTATTGGTAATTCACCTCATTTCAACAAATCACTAAAAGATAAACCACTTAAAGATAAATGTCATGATTTCTTTAAAGATTTTGTTGATAACAATGCTAATTGGAAGTTTCCTGAATTCCTGGATAATAAATATAGCAAAGACATTGATAAACTGAAAAGTTATTTTACCCGAAATATGGAATCGATAATTAATAAAAGAGTCAAGAAAGGTGGGGTTCCTAAAGTTTCATTTAAAGAAAAGAAGATCATTGAAAACGATTTTCAAACCCTAGTGGATAAAACTTTGAAAATTGATCAAGAAATGGCCGATGTCATTACATTAATAAGAATATATGGGAAATGTTTTTTAGATAATAATCTCGACGATCAAAAATTATTTAATACTATGACCCAAAAATTATTTAGCTACTTAAATTTCCGATTACCTACTTTTGAAATATTCACCAGTTTTAATGAGTCAATTACTTTTAATAATGGATTACCTGATTATTCCCAAGGGGATTTTAATGGTAAAGTACATAAGCCTAATGAAAATGAAAACTTGATTCAATTTTATCAAAATAGTATAAATGGTAAAGGAATAGTTTTATCAGCTACATCACGTCATGCTAAAGATATTTCTAGACTTATTCGAGTTTTAAGAGCATTAAACAATCAATTACCTATTCAAATAATTGTTAGATCAGGATTTACTCCATATTCTAAAAATTCTATTTTGGCAGCTGCAAATGAAAGTTTAGAACAAGTGATTGAAAGTTCAAGTGATATTGATCATGTGTTGCCCGATTTAAATTTAATTGATCAATGTAAAAAATTTAATTGTAAGTATCCAAAACAAAAAATCATCTTTAATAATATTAAATCTTTGACTAGAGAAAGGAAATTATTTGCAACTTATAATAACAAATTAATTGCTCTTGCCTTTAGTTCATTTCTGGAAGTGATATTGATGGATGCTGATGCTGTACCATTAGTAGAAATTGAAAAATTCTTCCAATCTGATGAATATAAATCCACTGCTACTTATTTCTTTAAAGATCGATCTTTAAGAGACACTAATGATTTTTTAGAAACAAATTTCTACAAACGATTATTTCCCATGAATGAAAAATCCATTGAAAGTTATTTTGAGATCCCCATTCTAAATAAACATAGTCCTAACCTTATAAATAATAATTATTTAAGAGGTTATAGGCATTATCAAGAAGCAGGAATAGTGGTTTTTGATAAATCCAAACATTTCTTAGGATTGCTTATGATGTTACCATTAGGAGTATGGAAAGAACCAGTTAAAACTTCAGTATGGGGTGACAAAGAGTTTTATTGGTTAGGTCTTTTAATGGCAGGTGATGATAAGTTTAGTTTCAATAAATATGAAGCTGCTAGCGTGGGACAAGAAACCACTCAACTGTTAAAAATGTATGATGATGATATTGGTTCAAAAGAGGTATGTTCAAGTCATCCTGGTCATGTCAATAAAGATGGGGAATTATTATGGATTAATTCAGGATTCATCTTTTGTAAGAAAAATGGTAGTTATCGAGATCGAGACAAATATCCCTTTAGTAAGTATCCTCTAGAAGAAATTAAAGCTATTTATGATTTCCCATTAAGAATTTCTCATGCTTTAGTCCCACCAAGTTTACCTCCATTAAGAGATCTTAATGATGAAATGAATATTTCTCGAGAACGGAAAATCATATCCAGTTGGAAAACTAGAAAACCCGATGTAGATGAAATAAAAGACTATGAAAAAGATGGTCTTTCCATTCCAAAAATTGATTATAGTCCTCAAAAAGGTTGGGTTAAAACTAGTAAATGTGCTGGTTATTATTATTGTGCTTATGATAAAATTCAATCTTATGATCCTGATAATCAAATAGATTCAGGAAATTTCTTTAAGTTTAACGAATCAACCACTTCAAAATATGATTTCTTGGGAAAATTATGGGTGACCGGAGTTTTAAAAGTTAAGAAAATTTCGAAGTCAAATTAATGAATTAATAAATCTAATCATATATAAATGTACTATATATCTATGTATAATATCAACAACTATACAGGCTCGGTTACCACTGTATGAGTACCCATAACTCTCTTTAAATAGATCTTTTGATCATCTTTGATAATCTTATCATCATCAGTGACATATTGTTTTAAAATACTATTAATCTGTTGTTCAACTTTCAATTTCTCTTCATCTGGTAAGTTAGTGATATAAGACCTGGTTAACCAATACTTATAAACTGAATCTTGTGCAAGAGTAGAGATCCGATAATAAAATGTTTCTGATTGAATTGGTTTAAAGAATTGATTGTCCATAAGTAAAGGTTTCCAAGCCCCTTGTCTATATTGAGGGACATTGACATCAAAAGAGTAAAGATAATCAGTGACATGTTTATTCCAAGCATGGGAGTGCATGACAGCTTTACTGACTTCGAAAGGATCATCCAAATCAATTGAAGGCTTTAAATCATCATCAAATAAATAATCAACATTGGGTTTAGAATCAACTCCAACCAATTGTTGAGGGTTTGAAGTTCCATCAAAATTCCAAATACATCCAAAAGACCCAGAAGGTTTTAAAACCCGTTTCATTTCTTTTAAAGAAGCTTCATCGGCGAACCAATGAAATCCTTGGGCAATAACAATTGAATCAACAGAATCATCAGATAATGGGATTGAATATGACGATCCCTTACGAGCATCAACATCAGGGAAGTTGTTACTGAAAGATTCCAACATCCCTTCACTAGGTTCTACTATAACCAAATTTTTAGTCCATCCATAATTGACTAAATGTCTTGTGAATTTACCAGTTCCTGCTGCTAATTCTAAAATCGTCTTTTCAGTTTGAACCACATCATTTTCAATTAATCTTAAATCCTTTAAAAACTTATCAACGATTGGTTTTTCAAAATCAGGCCTCAATTGGTCATACGACTTGTGGTTACTGTTGAAACTATTCACAGCAGCTTCATTGGCTTCTTTAGTCATTTTGTTTTGAATAATTTGACTGCTAATAATGTGTCAAAAAATCTGTCAATTCCTGCCCCCTTTTTCTCTCCTTATCGCGGAGATCTGATACGATCAAACTCCGGGTTATCTACAAAACCAATTGAATATCATAAATGTCATATTCTAAAAAATCTATTCGTATATACAAGTATAAATAAGTGTACAGTTATATGTACAATTTCACCATAACTTCATAAAATTCATTAAACGGAAATACTATGTTGTGTAGTAAACCTGTCAATTTTGGTCAAATTAATACTGTCATTCAATTTTTGAAAGCTGGTTTTAAAAAGTTTTAAAAGACTTAATTTATCGCTAGTATTATTATCATGTAATAATACTTCAAATGAATTGAATTTCAAGTAGTTACTTAAACCTTGGTTTGTTGGGGACAAGAATTGATTAAAAATAATTGATAAATTCTGGACGTCTTTAACGGTAGTCAAATTTTCAACCAAAAGTTTGAAATTTGAAAAGGAAAGTTTATTAATCTTAAAGGTTGAACAAAGTGATAACATCTTGGTGAATGACATTTTGAATTGATTTAACTTTGTCAAAACATATTTCATGATCACTTGTTGATTAAGATTGATTAATTTTTGATTTAATTCATAAAGAACTGATAAATTCTCAGGGTTTAATAATTGATTAAATGCTTCCTTACAGAACTTGTCAGTTTGATCTCTGTTATAAGTTTCACCACCATCAAAAAATTTAGTAGGATAATTATTAATCACATAATATTCATTAATTAATGTCATCATTTGTTTGTTTTTTAACATTTTATTAACAGATTTTTCATCATCAAATTTCCCTCTAATAATCTTATTAAATGTGTCGTATTGATTCATCAGTAAAAGGTTTTGTAAATAAACTACCAATAAAGAATCATTTGTTGATAATTCTGTTGAAAGCTTAGATTTAATGACATTATCAACTTCACTGAATTTATCATGTGCTTGTAATAATTGAAGATACTTAACCATCTCATTTATTGGAAGCTGTTCAAATAATTCTGGTCTTGTTAATTGTTGATTAAACAATTCAAATAAATGATGATTGTCAGAAGTTTGAAGGTTATCTAAAACTAACAGAACCATCTCTATACTTTCTAATTGTTGGTTCTTCAAAATAGTTATAGTAACTTTATCAATATTTTCTTTGATTAACATTTTCATTATATGATTTTGTGAATCATCAACAGATTTGACATTTTGAATAAACTGATTAAAATCAATCTTTTTGATGTCATTAATTAAAAAACCTTTATTAATCATGATCAGTAAAGTTTCAGCATTGAATTTATATCCCTTATTGAACAATTTGATAAATTGATCTTTTCCCGAATTATAATTTACATTCAACAACAAGTTCAAATCAAGTTCTAAACTAGGAGCTTTTTTCCCTAAAGCCATTTCAGATGGAATAGGTAATTGTAAATAATTCATGGTATCAATCATTGAATCAGAATACTCTTCAATTTGCTCATAGTACGATTCAAAATTATTAATCAAATTTTGTTTAAAAGTAGTTAAATCTTCATCCAAATTCACATAAGCAAGTTCTGGATTTTCAAATTCATTAATTAATAGACTTTGATAATACATGACTTTTTCCAAGTCTTGCATATGTAAATCAAGATTCTCAGTATATTCAATCATATACTTGGAAAATTTAATTAATCCATAGATTTTATCATTAACTAAATCAAAAGTATTAAACACATTCTTGATCAATAAGGAATTAATCAATTGATTAAAACTGACCTGGTTATTGGGAATAATAAGATATTCAATAATTTCCGAAAAAAAATCATTCAATTTGCCGTGTTCTTGATAAACTTGACTTTGTTGATAAATCAAACCAAGTAAAACTTCATAATAAGTACCAAAGTTAGACTTCAATCCATTATGATAATAACCAAGTAATTTTTTCAAACTTCCTAACTCAACTAAATCATTATTAACTAAAATTACTTTTGTTAATTTGAAAATTGAATCTGAATCGTTCAAATCAATGGATAAGTTAATAACATTGGAATTAATAATAAAATCCTTACGAATTAAATTATAATCAATTAAATACCATAAGTTATTATAAACTTCTTGTTGTTGTTGACAAATAATTTCTATATTGGAAGAATTGGATTTATTGGATTCCAATTGATAATAGTCATGAACAAATTTATCAATCAAATCATTATATAAAGTCATGGATAATTCAGGAATAAAATTCAACCGATTAAACTCAATTAACAATGTAAAAGCTTTATTCAAATCATAACTAGATAATTCCTTTAAATAATTTGAAACCAAGTCAGAAATAGTTAGTTTTAATTCTTTATTATAATTCTTTTTAAAATCCATCAAGATCGAATCCAAGAATTTTGTTGAAATATCCAAATTATTAGTTTTAATTAATTCAATAACTAATGATTTATAAAGGGAATAATCATGATTGATCCCGAAATTCTTAACAGTAGCTACGTGTTTATACTGATTATACAAATGTAAAATAAATTCATAACAAGCTTTATTAGAATTTAAAATATCAAACCGTTGGAATTGATTAGTTAATTGAATTAATTGATCATAATAAGTAAAAGATTGAGGATATTTAATTAAATTATTGAAAACCAGCAATAATAAATCTTTATTAACCAAATTAGGAAATGTATTTAGGACTGTGAAAAGTTTAGGATAAATAATATCTAAAGACAATTGTTGGAAATTTTTAATGGAAAAAAGTAATTCTAATGTTATTACCGAAAATTCTTGACCTTTTACATATGAATCATTAAATAAGATGGTAGGGATATTCTCAGATTGATAAATGTTTATGGAATTTAAACAACCATCCAATAAACCGTTAATAACAAGATTAAAAGTTTCAGTATTAGGTTTTAAATCATTAGAAGAATTATTTAATAAATCTTGATAGACAGTTAAAACATTAGTCAATTTAATTTCAATGTCTTCTAAAGTTAATTGACTATTGAGTTCACGATCAAGTATAGATTTTAATACTTTATTATATAAATCAATTGATGGTAAACATAAATTATTTCTAGTCAATGATTGATAAATAGGATATATCAAGGTTAAGTCTTGATCATTAAATAATTGATTAATTCTATCTATTTGTGATATTTTAAATCGGGATAAATCTTCATCATTTTCTTCTTTTCCTTCTTCCCAAATACCTTCCTGAAGGTTATTGTTATCATGGGTTTCATTTAACTTTGAAGCTTGAAGTGAGGAAACTATAGGAGATCTGGCCCCAGTAGAAAAATTTCTAGAAAATATTTTAATCTTATGTTCTTGATGTAATCCCAGGATGAAAAAATTTTTAAATTTAGGAGCTTGAAGGGAAATAGTAAGATTTAAAGGATCGAATCGAATAACATCAATCTGACGTCTCCGATGTTTTTCAGTGTCTCTATTAAATATGGTATAGTAAAGTCCATAATGTCCCGTATCTATACTTAAATATGGATTTGAATGTTGTGAAGGATGTGGACCATCTCCTCTATAAACTCTAGTATATTGATGATAAAACCGGGTTAATGATTGATTATTTAAGTAGCTACTAGAACTTTGGAAAAATTGTAAATGGACCAGATGACATCTGTGTTTGATAAAGGAGCAGAACACCATGACGTCGGGGATTATTTGTGGATTAGCTTGTGGATGAGTATTTAATTAAAACAAAACAAAATAGCCTCAGGTGAAACCAGATATTGTTAGCGGCGGCTCTTGGAATATTCAGTACAGCAGACCGCTTACAAGAACAAGTCTGGGTATCTTAACAAGAAACTATGGATGAACCCACTGATATACAGCCGATTCACTTATGATGAAAGGTCTGTGAGTTAAGTTACTTGGTATTTAAAACCCAAGGGTTGTAGGGAGGGATTTAAATTAATATTCTGGCAGTAAGGTTTTGCTTATGTCTTAGAAGAAAAAAAAAAAAAAAAAAAAAA
>JAJMHJ010000005.1:140261-198737 GCA_030583035.1 Yamadazyma taylorii | reverse complement strand
CCCGATGACTCGATTCCGACTGATTCCCGACCGGTCGTGATCTGTCAAGGGTTTGATAGAGTTATTTACATTAGAAGAGCAGATACTTGTCAGGAGGGTTATCCCATCCGTAGTATGTCATGTTATGTTACATTGATTGATTCATAATTATAGGTTTCTAGTATATAGCCACACACAGTGCTCGTATCTACCGTTGATCCTGCCCCTTTACTCTCGTGCCCCTTTACACTGCTGTCATATGGATATTGCTGTCATATGGATGTTAACTTCCGTCCCTGTTTACGGGCTATGGAATTCATGTACGGTAATTTTCGTAATGACAAGTGCCGCATCTAGATGGATGTACGATCGTGTTGGTTCAGTACCTTAGGACAAGCAATATCACAGGACACCAACACCTACCAACACTACAGGACACCACTGCAATTCCTTTGAAACCTGGTATTTGTCACCTATCATGCATTAGCAGTTGCAGGCTAGAACGATTCGCTCCTGCACTTTTGCAGCCGTGACTCACTCAACTGTAGAGGATCCATAGAGTAGTTGTTCCCATAAATTTGTGAACGTATATATAAATATTAATAATGTTACCTGTTGGAATCATATACCAACTTCATTTGTCTGTTATAACCAATCTATTATGTACTTATTCCCTCTAACACTTGTCCTTAAACCGTCAACACTTAACTCTCCAGTTCATATAACTTACTATTGATCAATCAAAGACAATTCTATAACCCTCCTTAACTCTTCATCTTCATCAATATCTATGTGGTTAGAATTACTATGTGAACTGTGATGTCCATTTGTTATCTCGTTATTCACAGGTTCAATGTCGTTTTCGTTTTCGTTTTCCATATCCATGTCCTTCTCTATCTCCTGCTGACAGTCCCTCTCATTCTCATCTTTCTCATGTTCAATCTTTGATAATTCTAAAATTCTTTGCAATTCTTCATCTTCTTGCCGGGCTTGATTACTACTCTCACTCAATGCTAATGCCATCGTTAATTCATCTTCACTGGTTAAATCAGCTCCATTATACTTATCAAACATTTCCCCTACTTTATTTTTCTGATATTCTTCTAAATCATAATCTTCCAATTGATCTTTTATGGTTTTTTTAGTATTCTTTTTATTATTCTCAGTGACATTTAATTTTTTTCGTTTATCATTATTACTTCCTCCATTTAATTCATCCCCAAAATTATCATCACCAAATTGAAAATATTGAATTAAATCTCCACACAATATAATCCCATTGGTTTTATACCAAAGCTCATTCAATTTAATATCCTTAACAGGGATCTTATATTGGAACATATATTGATATTTTTTGGGAAATTTCACTGATGATTCTCGAATGAATTTCCCGGTGAAAATATCATGAACATTACAATATCCATTATAACCACCCACCACAATCACAGAACTATTCAATTCCAAACAATTAACTCCCATATCATCTTGAATAATATTACTCATATGTTTATATTTGAATTCACTGTAAAAATTACACCGAATCTTAATATCACCAGTCTCTCGAACATTCCATATTATTATTTCATTATCTTCCAATACATTAGCATAAAATAAGCCATCTTTTCCTATTAATGAATCACTTTTAATAGCTTTAGATCGATTAAATGGTAATAATTGTTGTAATTTACCAAATTTAATGGATTTATTTAAAATTAATTCTCTAGTATAATTCTTTCGATAATTAAACACTTCAATTCGATTATCATGATTTATAATAATATTCCCATATTCAAAATCATAATCAATTATTGGTTTATGAGAAAATGTCATTGGTAATGGAATTTCTTGAATAATTTCAAAAGTTTGAAAATCTATTATATAAATAAGGTCTGTAGTTATACCAATAATTTCGGTTTTAAAATTCGATTTAATCAGGATCATGGGGAAATTTAATTGAAGCTGTTTAAGCATTTGGCCAGATAAATTATATAATCCAATTGTATTATCAGTAGAACTGCTAATTATATCTAATTTTTGTTTATGTTTATCAAAATTTAAATTCAAATCAATGTTATTTATTACTTGATTATTCTCATTACCAGGCACTATAACTTCAGTTATAGATGACCTACTACCAGTTGAAGTGGATGTAATTAAATTCTTAATAAATAAACCACCATCAGTAGTACTAAACACCAAATAATTCCAATTTATTCCATAACTATGGATAGAATAATTATTACCAGGAATGAAAGTTTGACTTTTCCCATTATGTAGAGAACAAATAGTGATATTATTATTTATTCGACAATAAGTTAATAACTTATCACTAGAAAAATTGGTCAATGTATACTCATTATCACCCAAATAAACTTCATTCAAAATTTGATAATTTATATGTTTTGCTATTGCCTTTTTCCATTTCTTTAAATTACTTAATCGACTTAAATATTCAAATATCCAATTATTAGTATTAGCAAAACTTGGAAATATTTCTTGATTACCAAATTTATTTCTGAATGATTTCTCCCAAATGGTATTATCGGATACAACTTGATTCCAATACTTACAGACTAATCGTAATGAATTAAGCTGAACCAATTCCAAATTCCCGAATATTTCCACCAAGACTTCTGGGGGCAATTCATTAATAGTCATTTTGCCATTGAAGTTTGTTCCTTCAATATCACCATAACCAATATCATTACCTAAAGGATCTTTGTCATGTTGAATTTTATTACTAATGTTGTTCTTATTGCCACTCATATTGCTAGAGGAGTGGTGTTTTTAGGTACCGTGTTGGTTGGTGTTGGATGATTTTGAGGTTAGATAATTTGGAACTACACAGAAGGATATGCTGTAGGTTCCAATAGGTTCCAATAGGTTCCAATGATACCTTTGCCTTTTAGGTTAGGTAATAGTCTTTAGTAGAAGTGATGCGCATGCGCGATGTTCTCTTGATGTAAAATGAGCCCAGTGGGGTTCTGGTGAGACATAGTGGACCTAGTGGACCTAGTTGACCTAGTGGACCTAGTTGACCTAGTGGACCTAGTGGACCCAGTGGACCTAGTAGGCTTGATACGGCTGCCATTAGCTAACACTATCAGATTGATACTATGTGGTTCTATTACATGCTCAATACTACACTCGTTTACATAACTATTATTCTGTCACTATCTAATGGCAATTTCTTCTACCGTCCTCAGACACTCTCCTGATCATTACCCGTGGGCTTGCACAATCACATATAGTTTGTCTCACAATTTCAATTACTGCAAAATTTATTCTCACTCAATCTCAGCAGCTGCAAACCCTAATCTTTCTACGATACCACCATATACTAGTTGTTTTATTTCAAAGCTTTCGTTTATTTTAAACCCACCAAATTAACCATTAGCCTTGTCAAGAATTGAAAAAATCATCAACGAAGCTACCATCGCTAACCCATGCTTTTCGACAGTCTAGCAGTCTTCATAATCATGTTCCTTCTGCCACTGACGTCTCTAACTTCTCCACGATTTTCATCGCGACGAAAAATTTTCTAATAGCTGAAAAATTCTTTCTATTCAACCATTATGCCTAGTTCTGCCGAACCAGTAGCTGAACCGGTAGCTGAACCGGTTGAATTCAAGACTTTAAGGGTGAAAATTGAATTACCTAAATGTATTCAGGCTAAACCTCAATACGTGGAAGTTGATACCTCCTTAGATGAAACTTTACCTCAACTAAAGGAAACTTTAAGCTTGATTCCAAAGACTGAGAATTTGACCAACTATAAGATTTTTTATAATCAAATTGATTTATTTGAACACTTCAATGATTTTTCTAGTTTTGGTGAAGTCATAAAGGCCTTAGGGATTAGTGAAAACGATGTGTTACCTTTGAAATTGAAAGAATCTTCTTATAACTTATCTGAAGTTTATAAGCATTTACTGAAGTTTAGACAAGTTATTGGGTTGCATTATTTGGATAAATCCACTTTAGATTTTGGTGTTAACGGAGGGGCCAGTAAATTCAATGATTTAGACTTAACGGAACCTAAAAACCAACCAAAAGAAAAGGGACAAGAACAAGAGCAAGAACAAGAACATGAACAAGAAGAAAAAGAGGAAGAAATCCATATATCTCCAGAAGAAAAGAATATCATCACATCCATTTCTAACAGCTTACTTGATCTTGATGACTCTAAGAACACCTATGGACAATTAACTTCATTTAATAACCCTCAAAGTAACTTTAAACTTCCTATCAAATCTTTAGGGTTATCCCAATGGTCACCAGTTCCTCCTCAACAAAAACTTAAAGGAGATTTATTATATCTTAGTTTAACTACTTTAGAAAATGAAACATTTCAAATTACTTGTCATTATTCTGGGTTCTTTGTGAATAAGTCAACCACTGGAAAATTCAATCCTATGATGAAAACCGATAAAATCACCAACAAAGAATTCCTTTTATTCAATTTAGTTAAACAAGTTTCTCCTAGTTTTGAAAAAATTTTAGTTCAAAATTTATCAAATTTACATTTGAATTTTAAAAACCCAGAATCTTATTTAATTCCCAGTAACTGTTTGCCAAATTATCCATGGATGGTTAATCAAGTTAATCAAGATGAATTAGATTCTTGTTATAATGGAGATTTATCTCAAAATTTCATCTCTATTTTAGATAATGGAGTGGATGGAGCAAATTTAGTTAAAGATTGGAATGATGAATTTCAAGCCATTAAAGAATTACCCAAAACTTCTATCAATGAAAGGATTTTAAGAGATAAATTGTTATTCAAATTAATATTTGATTTCAATAAAGCTGCTACCACTACAGCCATTAATATTGTTAATGGTGATTTAATAGCTATGAATATTAGTAACGATCCATATCAATTAACATATTTAAGAAATGGGATTTTCTATTCTTTTAGTATTGATGCTACTGGAGGATTTGAATCAACTGGTGGTGATGAAGCTGCTAGATATACTAGTAGTAAAGATTTGAATACCATCAAACTATTAAATAGATTTGATCCTGATGATTATCATAATTTATTAACTTGTATAGTTGATTATATGGGTAGAAGAATTATTTGTCAAGCCCCAATTCCAGGAATATTCCAAGAACTAAAAAATGAGACCGATTTAGATATTGAAAAAGTTATTTATGGATTAACTTCTGATAATTCAAATATTTTGTTTAATGAAAACTTTAATAATTCATTGAAAACATTGGCTGATCACTTCCATTTAAAACCTCATTCAATTGAATTACCTAATAATGATATTAAATGTTCTGAAAAATTATCTGGTTCTAAAGATATCAAAGGTATTAATGGAACTGATGGTCGTAAATATATCATTGATTTATTTAGAACTACTCCTTTGGATATTGAATTCATTGAACAAAATTATAAATCTGGTAATAAACTTTCTTATCCTCATAAAGAAGCTTTAATCAGACACGAAGCCGTTGAAGAATGGTGGAAAAGAGGTATTGCTTCCTTATTCAAAGCAGAAACCGAAAGATTAGATAAAGAAAATGCTAACAATGAGAATGTTCAATCTGAAGGGAATGAAAAACCCCAAATCTTAATTAAAGGTGATGAAGTTGTTATCAACCCTGATAGTTTTACTGGAATCAATGAATCAATTGAAGATCAAAATGATGTTAGAGAAGTATCAAAATTCATCATGACTTTAATAGATGAATTTTTGTTGGAAACCAGTAGTCAATTAGCTCCTTTTGATGGTGACCATTTATCTACTGTTTTACACAGGTTTGGTATTAATTTAAGGTATTTAGGTTATATCGCTAACCAATGCCTTGTTAAGAAGCAACAAGAAGAACAAAAGATTGAATCCAAAATATCTGAAAACGAAAAGTTAATTGAACAAGAGAAAAAGGAACAAGAACAGAAACAAAAGCAAGAACAAGGAAAAGAACAAGAAGAAAAAGACAAAACTCCTCAGAAAACTTCCGGTACCTTTGAACCAACAATTGCTAACTATAACTCCATTTATGCCATTGTTGTACAAGAAATGATTGCTAGAGGTACCAAACATGTATTGAGAAAATTATCTAGAGATTTACCAGTTCCATTGATGAGTACTTTTGTCAGTCATTTTTTCAACTGTCTCTTTGGTGGTCAAATTCATGAAAACCCTATTTGTTTCCTTGAAGAAGATTTAAAAGTTTTATACTCATTTAAAGATTTAGAGTTTACTAAATTAACTCATCAAGATGTTATCAATTTAGTAACCAATGAAGTTTTCATCAGGTTTAGATTCAATTTACCTAAAGATTGGACTAAGACATTGATCAAACCAATGCAATTGTTTAGAGAAATTTCAATTAAATTTGGGATTCAATGGAAATATAGAGATTATGCCTTTTCTAAAGAATCATTTGATGCTTATATCGAAAGTTCAAAAGGCCAATCTCAATCTAGTATTAACAAAAAGAAGAAAGGGGGTAAGTCTAATGCTATAATTGAAAAACCATTACCAAATCGTCAAACCATTTTTACTGCTGATGATATCTTAACATTTACTCCAATTGTTAAAGATAGTAGTTATAAAAGTAGTATTTTAGAAGAAATTTTAGAGACTGCCAAAGCAGAATTGAAGAATAATCAAACTAATGGATTATTATTATTTAGTGAATTATTATCATTCTATGAACAAATCTTTGGTAGAGTTCATCCAGAAACTGTGTCATACTATGGATTTTTAAGTCAAGTATATTGTGATTTAAACTTGACTGAAGAATCATGTAAAATGGCTAGAGTCTCATGTATATTGAGTGAACGAGTATTAGGATTTGATTCTCATAGCACCATCACTGCTTATATTAATTCTGGATTTTTTGAATCTACCAACAAAGATACTGTTAATTCTTTAAGATTATATCAACATGCAATTAGCTTATGGGAAGCTACTTTTGGTGAAGATCATCCATCCCTTATTACTACTTTTGCTAATTTAGGTGATACTTTAAGTAATCTTCAAATGTTTGATTTAAGTAACAAGTTTTTCGACAAATCTCTTTCATTGTGTTCCAAATTGATGGGTGAATTATCTGAAATTACTGGGTTAGTCAAATATAGATATGGGGCTAACTTAATTAAGAGTAATAAATTCAAATTAGCTCAAGCTCAATTTGATGATGCTTATAATATTTTTAGTAAAGTATTAGGACCAAAAGATCAATTCACTGAGAAAAGTTTAAATTTTGCAACCAATTTAAATACTTATTTACAATATCAAAAGAATGAAGCAAAGAAAGCCAATAAACCGCTTTCTACAATTAAGACCTCCCAAAATAATGGTAATTCCAATTCTAAAAATAAATCTAAAAAGGGTAAAAAACCTCCTATTACTAAAGTTGATGAAACTATTGCTTCTCAATCAGTTGATGACATTTTAGCATTCATTGAAGGCAGTAATAATAAATCCACTTCCAAGAAGGATAAGAATAAATCCAAAAAATAGAATTATCTAATCTTGTAAATATTATAAATATCCTTAGATCTATTGTAAATAAATGTCATAATATATATATTTGAATAATACACTATATACATGAGTATTAGATTCTAAATCAGTTCATGGTTTCATTTATATCTTTATCAGTCAATTGGTTATATTTCGTATCATCAATTTTTTTGAATTGAATGAACACATTTCTAACAAACTTATCATTAGATCTAATGGCATTAGATATCTTATCCTCTAAAATATTCAATTCTTTAATGGATTCATTGGAAGCATCGGACCCTACCAATGTTAAAAAAATATTAGAATTGGCCCCGGAGGTTAAAACTGAAAGATTCAATATTTTAAATGCATCAGTAGAAAGATTATCTTGAACAAGATCTTTGATCTTTGTTGATTCTTCAGTAGTTTTAGCTTCACCTTTATCAATTAATTCTAATATAGCAGTTCTAAAACTACCCCAACCAGCTTTAATGATTAATCCAGATACCAACAATCCACCAATAGAATCTAACCAAGCAATATTAAACATTACCCCACCAGTGACCGTGACTACTGCTACTAAAGCCGTCAATGAATCAATTCTATGATGCCAAGCATTGGCTACTAATACTTTAGAATTCATTTGATCAGCCACTTTCATGGTTTTTTGAAATAATACTTCTTTAACAATAATAGAAGCCCCTGCCAACCATGCAGCATTTATATTAGGGATTTGTGTATTAGCAGTATCACCAATAGATGAATTGGTTAATTGAGACTCAGGACCATGAGAATGACTATGATCATGATTATGTCCATTTGCCTGATCTGCTACAGGTTCAGAACCAAAGGATAAATTACCATGACTATGACTATGACCAATTTGAATTTTGGAAGCATATTCATATATATAACCAGGTAAAGTATACTCAAATACTTGTAATAAAGAAGACCACCCCACAGATATCCCAGCAAATAAAAGGACCCCGCTAACTAATAAAGATCCCACACTTTCAATTTTCCCATACCCTAAAGGAAAATTATCAGGATTACCTACCTTAGTAGCTACATTAACAGTAGCTAAAGTTAAGAAATCAGCTACCATATCACTAACAGAATGAATTGCATCAGCTATCAAAGATTGTGAATGGAAATAAACCCCTCCTATACCTTTAGAAATAGCCATTCCAACATTAACAATCAATCCAATCCAAGTGATACGAACGGCTGGATTTGATATACTCGATGATAAAAGTTCATTTGGTTCTTTATGGGTATGAGTATGACTTAGCATTGATAACCCGCCATGGGAATGATCATGTTCATCATGGGAATGGTCATGTTCATTATGGCCATGGTCATGGGAATGTACGTGATCATGATTGGATTCATGATTGTGTTTTTGAATTGTAGTTTGGACCTGATCGATTCCATCAACTCCATTGCCATCATGACTATGGTCATGGCTACGGTTCTGATCACCACTTCCACCAGAAGGAATATTGGACCTATTACGTATGGATTGAACACTCATGGAATTCTTCAAATTAAATAGTTGGTTTGACGATTGATTCGACGAGTGATTTGGTAAAACAATAATCGTTCTCACCAACAATAATTTACCAGAATCAGCACCACTTGCTACACGGAAAGGACCAGGAAAAATATTTCTATTATGTATTATACGCCTGGAATTCCTTATAACATTCATAATAATCTCAGCGAGTAAAAGATTATTGAATAAACTAGAGGGTGTGTAAGATTTGAATGTGATTGAGTTGATTGAAACAGTAGTGGCATCATCCAATCAGTTGGACTTTTTTGGTGTCAAGGGTTGTCGCTCTCGAGGGTTTTCACTCTGTGAGCGCAAAGGCTGCTGAAATTGATGGTGGTTATAAGTGAGGAATGAGAGTGAAAGGATGTTATGATTAAAGGTCTAATTCGATCTGGCTGTTTCAATATTAAGATTCAATTGGCTTTTAATGCTGAGAATCATACTGGTGAAATGTATAGGGTGTAACAACGTTAAATACAAAATTTAATTGTTGGTGTCATTAGCATAAGTGTATTTGACGAACGCAGCCGAATCGGATTTCGCAGCTAAATAAATTCATTTGTTGTTTGAGATAAGGGCGAGAGAGTCATGATGGGTTGGTATCTAATAGTTAGTTAAGATCCAAAGGTTATATTATAGATCTACTGTGGCCTGAGCTAATCATTATTCACGCTATTCAAATTACTAGCTAGTCCATTGGCTGCACAACCTAGTCCATTGATTGCACAACCTAGTCCATTGGCCGCACACCCTAGCCCATTGGCTGCAAATTATACATTTCCATTAATAAACTAACCTATTTAGACTTGAAAATTTCTCCATAATTAGGATCAGAGTATTTTTCATATTTGCTTTGAGTAAACCGTCTGAGTTTCTTTCCAAAGAATATCAATATAATAAAAGATCCATTGATAAGCACACTCAACATAAATAATAACCAAGATAATTCCACTAATCCACATTTGTCTAACCAATATTGGAACACCAAAGTGAATACCATTCCAATCATATTTCTAATAAATAACATCAATACCATAGCTTCACTAGCCATTTCATGGTAACAATCAATCGAATAAGTTAAACAAATAGCCCCAGTCGAACTCATAGAAAACCCTAAGAATCCTAATCCAATAATTACCGATACGGGCCAAGGTTGACCATTTGCATTAGCTAATCCATAAGTAATCAATCCAACTGCATTAGTAATGGTTGGAACTATCATAGCATATAACCTAAATTCAGGTTCCATAATCCCATTATTTCTTTCTGCTAATTTAATGGTTAACCAATCAACAAATTTACCTCCATAAAGCATTCCTAAAATATTCCCAACTAATGGAGAAAAATTAATTAACCCGGTTTGACCATTACTAAAATTATAAGGAGGCAACAGATAAATAGAAGCTTGAGTAGTAGAAATTAATGATAACCACATCATTTGAGCTCCATAAATTAACCCACCCCATAAAATTGCTGGAAAAGTTATCATTAAAAATGGCCTATACCAAATACATAACCAAGATCTAGGGTCATTATATTCAGTTTGAATAATTTTCATTTTTTGTAAATAACTTCTTTCAGGAATTGAATAATCAATTGAATCAGAGTCATCATCATTATCACCAGCACCATCATTTTTATTACCAATTAAACGGTGATTGTTATCAGGTTCATGGTCATTATTTATGGAATCGCTCATATCACCAGTTTTTTCTTTGATCTCATAACTACTTTGGCCTTTTTTGCCATTGGATTCTGACCCGTTAATTATAGGACTACTAACAGTAGTTTCTCTTGATTTAATTTGTTCAAGAATATCATTTTCAATATTCTTATCATCAGTATGTCTTCTAAATGTAGTATCTTCCATAAAAAATAATAATACAAGGAATGTCCCACAAAACATTATCAATTGTAAATAATAAGACCATTGCCAACTTAATCTATCAACAATATAACCACTAATAGCAGGACCTAAATAATTACCGAAATAAAGAGCTACAATGAATAATGCTAAAAAGCTAGCTCTTTCATGTTGAAAAAATACATCAGTAGTGGAGATTTCTACTAAAGAATCACAAGGAGCTGCTGCAAATCCAGTTATTATAAACACCCCATAAATATGATTAACACTAGTAGCTTGAGATCCAATAATTTGACCAATTATCATTAACAAACAACAGAACAAATAAACAAATCTTCTTCCTAGTTTTAAGGCAGTAGGTTGTAAAAATAAACATCCTAACCCCAAAAAGCAAAAGGTTAAAGCCATAGCATTATTTAAATCATTAATAGAACATCCAAACACTTCAGTCCATAATACCCAATTTGGTGAACTCCAAGCGACTGTTAAAGCTAAAAATACTGCTAACCAAAATAATAAAAAGAACTGTTTAAATTTCTTAGCTTTAGACCACCTTAAAGGATCATTAATATTTGAACTTGGTGGAGGTCTTAAAATGATTTTATCATTACCAGAATTCTTTTTAACGTGTAAATCTCCTTGAACATCAACTAAATGTACAGTTCCCGGTACAATTTCTGTATCAGAAAACATCATACCAAAGTCAATTACTTTTTGGTTTCTTGAGTTTTTTTGGGGGGGTTTGTATAGGGGTTATATATAAATCTTGCTAATAAATCTTGCGGTTATTGTTATCAACTCCACCACCATAATCATTTGAAGATGTCCTGTAGGTTAATTATTTTTCGCAGCCCTCTCTATCTTCCTAATAAGGTAATTAGCGTCAAGCTGATAACAGAAACGATTTAGAATTGCTGAACCACACCACCACTCTCTAATCAAATATTTCATCTAGAAGTATTAGAATAAAGAAACCAGTATGGATTGCTAATTCTTGGCTTTGGTATCTTTGGAGGTATAGATGATCAATTTTGAGAATCATAGTCATATTGAAGTTGATAAACTATCACCATAACCATCATCATTTGGTGATAGGTTGAGAGCTGCATGACACCAGAACGGGTAACAAACGGACTCCAGCCATGAAAGTTCCGCATGCTTCGGAAATTAGATCCTTAATTAATATAGATAACGATCGTGAATGGATATGATTATAGATAAGATGGAAACAGTTACAATGCCCACATTCACTCTCTCTCTCACACTCTCTCTCACTCTCTCACACTCTCTCTCTCTTCCTATCTCTACAGTTTACATCCATACCAATTTCCCTATTATTACATACTATTATTACATACTATTAATCTAGCTTCTACATAATTAAAAGTATCCATCCACAAGAAATAAAATAAAATAAAATAAAGTAAAATAAAATAAAATACACAATAACTTAATTCCACACCTATGATTACAATCATCATCTCTATAACTAAAATGATGACCAATTCCAATCATTACTATTTATAAAAGAACTTCTTCTTTTATAATCTGTATCAGCAGGGTTATCAGATTTAGTACTCAAAAATGGATTCTCTATAAATACAAATGGTAAATTAAGAGTATCTAAATCAACTTTGGAAGATGCTGAACCATTTGATAGAATTGAAGTGGTCCCTGACGTAGTAATGGTATTATTTAAATTGATAAGTAAATTCAAATAATTATCACCACAATTTCGACAAACTTTATTCAATTTAAAAAATTTATTCAATGATTTTATGGGTAAGTCTAAAGCATAAAATTTCTTAAATATAGGTATGACAAATCTAGCATTTGAATCTAAGTAGATCAAACTAAAGTTAAAACTGTCATCATCATCATAACCACCACCACCACCACCATTATCGTAATTTTTAGTATCATTAGATGTTAATTTATTAGAAGGAAACCAACCAGTGGTAAAACTTGATTCATGAGAATTATTAGTAGATTTAGATTTAGGATGATTTTGACTTCTAGTCCTTGTAAGCTTAATCATATCATTAATATTATCATTAAATAAACAATTAGAACAAATAATAAATCCACAAAATCTACAATGATGTCTTCTTTTCCGATTGAAGAAATTTCCAAAATTATTAAAACATTTCATGCAACAATTAGTAAAATTATTTGGTTTCCAATGATCATGAGTTGGCTCGATAGGTTCAAAATATTTCAATAATTCCTCATTATTACTCATAATTGATGGGTTAAAAGTGTTACTATTGCCACTAGAATTATCAATCATTTCTGGTTCTGATGTTGAAGTTACCCAATCATAATGATTGGTGGTTCCTGGAACTTCAATTTTGAATCCTAAATTTGGACTGCTATTAATAGAAGTGTTATTAGAAGACATTTTGGACCCTTTGTCATTATTACTCTTGGGATTTATATCCGATAATGGTCTTAATACAGCCGGTATACTTAATGGTCTTTTAAAATTATAAACTGGTTTAACAAATTTGGAGTTATGCAAACTACTGCCATTAGAAGTACCGGCTAGTGTAGTATTGGTAGTTGAATTAGATGATCCAGTACTGCTAGTAGTACCAATAGTCCCTGTAGTCCCCATAGTAACAGTGGAGTTCGATCGTTCTTCTGTTGTTAAATTATCATTCAAGTTATTAATGGCATCAACAAAATTATGACTGGTATTCCCATGACTAGTATTCCCATTATTATTATTGGTAGTATTGGTAGTATTGGCCCTTACAAGATTTGGTCTGAAAATATTATTAGTAAATTCGGAATTAAAATCATTGGCAGCTAAATTTATAGTACTGTTATTTTCCACCAAATCAACTGAAGAACATGAATAGGTATAATTTCTATTAAGATCAAAATTAGCAGGAATATACTTTTGTTCATTTTCTTTAGAATCTTGTTGATCATTGTTATTGACATCATTTGATTCTGTTGATTTTTGAGAATCTTTATAATCCATTTGAGTACCAAACAAATTATTTAAGAAGGTACGAGGATTAGAATCTATTGGAGGGTCTTTTAAAGTAAACCTTGGAGCTCTAATTTGTTCATTATAATCAATATTATTAAGAATAGGATCAGCTTTTATAGGATCAGTTTCAAAAGCACCTCGTGTGTTAGAAGGATTAGTTAAATTGTCAGCAACTGGATCATTTGTATTATTGGTAGTAGTGGTAGTAGTACCACCACTGGTACCACTGGTAGTAGCATTAGCAGTAGTTCCACCACCATTACTAGTAGTAGGAAGGATCTCTGAAATAGTAGAATGAATAGGAATAAATGTATCTATAGGTTTTTTACTAAATGAAAATGGTTCTAAATGATCGGAATTGTCACTCATGATGGATGGTGAAAGGTCCAGAATGATTATGCAGATTGGGTATAACCAATAGGGGGGTATGAATTAGTAAGGACCCACTAGTAGAACCACTGGTTAGAATATAAATAATCTAGTTATAAAAGGAATAATTTATAAATCAAACAATATCAAGGCTTAAAAAGAAGATCAGACAATAATCCAACTAATTAATCAAAGTCCCCCTTGCAACAAGCAAGAGAAGCATGAAATTTTGAGGTACCCGGTATATAAGCTTATCAGTTTGCAACTGTGTTGATGTTCTGATGCGATTTAATTGGCTGATAAGGGGCGGACCCCAGGGCTACAGAGGGGTGGATAGAGGAGAGAATAAAGATAGATCAAGACGAGAAGGGTGGTGTGACTAGTGATGATGGTGGTAGGAGGTAGACTGTTGGAACCAGGCAGCTGAGAGTAGACAGTTGGGACCAGGCAGTTGAGAGAAAACAGGTGGTTGTAGACATTCTGTTGTAATGGGCTAGTAGAAACTGGTATTAAGTGATTATCCCCTGTGGACGCAAAGATCGATCTGTTGGCATTTAGTCGAGAGATCCCTTTCGTTTCCAGACAACAACACCTAACGAAACCGACAATATGAGACTGAGGAACCATGGTCGCCCGACCACTACCACCACCAATCCCTCACTTCTACCGACTTCCACCGCCAACAGTACAGAGGAGACGAGACTCATTTTAGCCGTATGGGTGAGCTTACGCAGCAGCTTGACTCAGTGCTACAGATGTTATGGTGTTCAACCTTATAAGCCATTGAATAGACATTCTTCTCCTTTCCAATCTCAATTAACCGCAACCATTAACAGTAACAGACAATCCAGCAATCACACTCTAGCAATCACACCCAACCCAGCAACCACACCCAATCCCACAAACACCCAGTCCCACAAACACCCAGTCCCATACTTTCCTCATAACTATACCCTCAACTAGTTCTGCTACAATAACTCCTGCTACAAGCACCTTCAGACTCTCTCATATCTACCCAATTTTCATACTACACTTTGGTGCCCTCCCGTCACCTGAATCTTTATGAAATATCTATTAGTACATATTTAATCAGATAAAACTACATATTCAGCGTGTAAAATAGCAGGAAACCAGAAGAAAATACAACAGATGATATTAATCCATAATGGAGTGGTAGCACCACATTTCATAAACACAGCTAATGGTGGTAAAAATAAAGCTAGATGTTGTTAGTAATTGTTTGCAAGTTCAACCAAAGGGAGACGTCCAGCCAAAGGGAAAGGTCCAGCCAAATGGAATGTTCAACCAAAGGGTAACTATATAGGGGTAATCAAAATATCCTTCACCATCTGGTAGTTGGAACAGGTCCTTCTCTATTCACCCTTACTCAAAGATACATACCAATAATAGCAGCAACAATTTTGTCGGATTCCATGATGAGTCAATTCTAGTATAATTGGTTACAAAAGATAGAAGCAAAAAAAAGTAAACTTTGGGAATCGTCTATGGCTTTTATCCTTGGATTAGATTTTTTCTGACGATAAAAAAGAATCTGAGCGCCCGCGCCCGATGTCATGCACCCGTGCGTGCCCATCCTTACCGGTTTGGTGCTGGTAGAAATAATCACTTATAAATCATTTGTGGTTGCAAAAATGGTCATCCTGATATGTATATGATCACGGGCAATGGATGAGGGTGGAATGGTATCATGGGAAACCTGACATCTGAATTTGACCTCATTCTTACATTGGCAAAAATCTCGTCTAGACATGTTTATTCGGCTCTGTCACAACAGATTTTTTCCATTGAAATTTAATTGTTCGGCTGGCTCGTATTTTTCTGGCTTGCACAGATTTGTGAAATTCCCCTTTTTTTTTGGAATGGTAAAAAATAAAAATAATATCTCCCGGGGGTGAGTCGAACACCCGATCTCAAGATTACTTTGAGGAGAACTCTTTACAGTCTCGCGCCTTAACCAGCTTGGCCACCGGGAGGATTTGTGCCAGAAGTTGGCTCTAAGCCAATATACGCATGAAGTGGGTTTCACATATTGTAAATCCATGAAGATATTGTCTATTTAGAAAAGATATACCTTAATTATGAATACACTAGCTAATAAATACACATGTTGTGATTACATTGCTGTGTTTATTTATTGAAAATATCAACCACAGACCCAGTTTAATACCCCTAAGTGAAATTGGTGTCCTCACCACTCAGGGAACTTTTAGCCCTATTTGTTTTTCCAGCCCTCGCAAAATAAAAATTTTTCTTTTTCAACTACAAAGAAATGACATTAAAATCGACTATAATACTTTATACTAAGGTATATGACTAGTTGAACCAATCATTTCTTTCAGAGTCATGACTGCCTTTTTTCGCTAACCACGATCACTTATTTCTATAGATCGTCGTTTGATAGTAGTTGGGCATAAATTTTGAGATCTCTAAGTGTAAAATAACCCATCTTGTCCAAGGAGGGTTCGTAGTAAGTTTATGGATGGAAGAGAGAGAGTGTGTGTGTGTGGGGGGGGTGGAAGGAGAGCTGTGTAATTGTAGAAACGTGAGAGTATATTTCGGTGAAGTTACACTTATGTACATAACTGTAGGTTCAACTATATGGTCTTTCACTATATAATGATGATACCTCTATTGGTTTCCATAGCATTTCTCACGTGATACCTTCAACCCACTTGTTATATTTGATCGCACTCACAGGTGCTAACTAACACCTACTACTCCATAATGATCAAATCACTTGAACGATTGATTGATCAATATACTGCTGATATAAATGGATTGTCTCCTGTGGATACAAATGAACCTCCATTAATAGTCAAACAGTTGACCACCAAGAAAATTTCCAATGACTTAATCTCCATCAAGAAACAACTTCTGACATTCCCATCTCACAAACATTATAGTCAAGTAAATGACAAATTGAATCATCTACAATACATCACAGACATTTCCCGTTATAATCTCGAAAAAATCCATCGACAACGTCAATCAAAGAACCCTGTTAACCCACTGGCATTAACTCATGATGATGACACTCCCTCAACCACAGATTCTACTGCCAATTCCACTGTTATTGAATCAAATCCTACTGCTACTGGTTCTACAACCATTCACGATTCTGAAGACATCACATCACTTAGAAAACGATTGTTATCAACATCATCTATAGTTCCTCTGCAGCAGGTCAATAATTATCATGAAAATATCCAACAAGATCTAATTAATGATTTGTCTACACTTGCTGGTGATTTGAAACTGGGTGCTTATAACCTATCCAAAAAAATTTTGGACGATAATAATTTATTGTCCAAGACCAGTGACAATCTAATGAAGAATAATAACTTGATGGATTTGGTTGGTGATAATCTAAATAGTTACGTCTTAAATAAATCTGGTGGAAAAATCCTGTTTTGGTTCCTCTTGAAAGTATTGGCATTTATTTTAACGTTGTTTCTTGTCATGATAATTATTATCAAAATCTTCCCTAAATTTTAATGACATTCACAGTTTAATGCCATTGCCATTGCCATTACCATATGTCAATATAAATATACAAATATATATTTAGTCCTTATCTATGTTAGAGATTACGCTATATACATTCTTTTTTGTTCAAAAAGAAAAAAAAAAAAATTAAGTCGTTTTTGGGTTTATTTTGTTTTACAATGTGATAACTACATAAATCATAACAATGGGTGTTGCAATTTTTTTTTTTTTTATTTTTATTATCATGTTTTTTCTGTTTTGCTTTCTTTTTGTGGTTTTGTGGTTTCGATGATGGTATCTTTTTCAATTAAGTTCATCGGAAGCCGAATGAGAAACAGCGATTGGAGCAGGAGAGGGGGATGCAGAACTTTGATGCAAAGACCTTTGATCAATTGATTCAACTGGAATTTGTTGTTGCTTTTGCTGTTGTTGTAATTCATGGTTCAATTGTTCTAATTGGATATTGGCTGTCGGTCCTGATTGTGATGCACCAAATGGTTCACCTTGATTTTGTTGTACTTGAGCTTGTTGAGCTTGTTGTTGAAATTGTCTTGGTAAATTCCCACATCTATCTTTACCAAAATTTATCTTTAAAGCTTTATAATCAGAAAATGATTTAATACCATCAATGGCTTTAATGGCATTAGAAATATTAACGAAATTAATAAATGCACAATTTTTTTCTTGTAAATAATTAATTTGTTCAATTTCTCCAAATTTGGAGTAATCTTCACGTAATTTCTCTTGATTATAATAATTAAAATCAGTAATATTCCCAATATATATGTTTCTACTAGCTCCATTAGATACTGCCAAACTTAAAGCATTAGATAATGGACCAGAATGTTTTCCCCATCCAACTTTAATTCTTCTGTTATGAATGGTTAATCCATGTAATTGACACATAGCAAAGAACTGAGCAGCAGCAATAGGATCGATGAATGTAATAAAACAGACATGACGTTCTTTCAAGTATCTAATGCTTTGTAATAATCCACCTCTAACCACGTTACAAATCTCTTCAACTGAAGATTCTTGATGCAAATTTCCTAAATAGACGGTTCTATTACCTAAATTATTAGCTCCACCAGCATGAGTAGCAATTTGAGCAGCTGCAGCAGATTGTTGAACTAAAGCAGATGAAATAAATTCTCTATCAGCAGCTGTAACAATATGTTCCATTCCTGGGGCAAGTCCTAAATATTGAGCAGCATTATGTTGCTGAGTCTTTGTTATAAATGCACATCTATCTTTACCATAGAAACATTTTTTTTCTAAATACTTTTCTTTTAATGGTAAGTTAGCTACACATCTAATAGCTGATAAAATAGATAAAAAGTGAATAAAAGCAATTCCCTTTTCAGGAATTATCTTAATACAATCAATGATACCATAACTAGATAAATCTTCTCTTAATTCTTCTTCAGTAATTACATGACCAGTTAAAGGATTATTCAAGTTTCCTAAATAAACATTTCTGGTTGCACCATCTCTTTGAATACTTTCTAAAACTGCAGGTAATATGCTGGTATTTTTACCCCATCCAATTTTAATATCATGACCTTTAATATTTAATTTCTTTAATATACAATCAGAATGAAATAATAAAGCTGATTGATGATCAATAAATGATATAAATGCACAGTTTTTACTTGGTAAAATCTTGACCGATTCTAAAATCCCTGACCTTACATAATCCAATAATTCATTAGGTTGAATATCGTTAGGAATGTTACCTAAATAAACGGTTCTGGATGGAGCTCCATTTACATTGACACCATTAGGATTAGGTGAAGCAAGATTACCACCACCTAATCCATTCATATTCATGTTCATATTCATATTCATATTCATGTTCATGTTCATGTTCATATCATTTGGATTAGCTGGCATATTCATATAACTGGCATTGTAAGAGTCATTTAATTGATTTTGCATTGGAGGTGGATACATCATATTATTAGAACTTCCACTTACTCCAGTACTACTTAAAAATGATCCATCGTCACCATAAACTTCATTACCAGTAGGAGATAAGGATTCAACACCACCAATAAAATTTAAACCCCCACTGCTACCACTAACTCCAAGACTACCACCAGGTTGACCAGGAAATGATCCATGACTCATGTGAGGTATAGAGGAAGAACTTGAACCCCCATTCCCATGACCATGACCTTGACCATTCCCATTATTTGAATCAGAATCTGGATTGGAATTTTGGTTAGAATGAGAATGAGCATGATGAGAAGCATTGTGTTGGTTACCATGTCCATGTCCTCCATGTCCTCCATGAACACGACCAGAGCTGCTTGATGAGTTATGCATCTGTTGTTGTTGTTGTTGTGATGGAGGTGGTACAGCACCATTATGAGAATGGAAATCACCATACATTTCATACCCATTAGACCCAAAGCCTTGAGATGATGGTGGTAAATTATCTAACTGTTCATTTGAATCTTGATAATATTGGTTGGTAGGATAATACCCTTGTCTATATTGTTGAGGTATTCCTTGATAAGGACCGTAATATGACATAATCCCAAATCAAAGTCTATAAATAAACAACACAAGCTTTTCTTTCTTAAAAAAGCCACTAAAAACCCTAACCCTTAAGAATAATAAATAATCTGCGTTTACTAGTAAGTAATCACAGGAAGTGGAATTAAACTAAAATGAATAAACAACGAAGAAAACAAAAAAAGGGGGTAATAAAACTATGGACAAAAGAAATGAAACAAATGGAATAGAAATGACTGATGAAAGTTATGTTCTAATTGTTTCGAAACTTAAGAATCCCACGGTATATTGAAAATTTATCTGTAATAATGCAACGGCAAAAGAGAAGCTAACAAATGAATAAAAACAAAGGTAATAATAAACGGATAAGGAACACTCAGTTGATACGAGACTTCCAACTATCCTAGCAAAAATGGTCGATTATTGGATAAATCAAATGGGAAAAAAAAGTGGATTTTGTTTTTTAAAAACCTCACGGTTCTTTTAAATGTGCGCAAGAGGAAAAAAAAGAATTGCAAAGAAGATGAAAATTTTGATGGCTTTGATCTGATGAGACTGAGGATCACACTACTCATTAAGTTTCAGATTCTGATTCGGATATGTCAGTGAAGGTTTCAGGGTTTGAACTTGCATGATTATCCAGTTTGTTAGTTTTGACATCATGGGGGGTTGTTTTGTCTGTTTGATGGTTTACATTCATTTCATCTTCATCTGAGGGTACTTCTTGCTTTATATATTCCATGTCGGAGTCACTGACGTCAGTTTGATCTGATTCTTGTTTCACTGGTGGCTTTTGATCTGATGTATCTTGTTGTTGAGTTTGGGATTGTTGCTCTTCTTCGTCATGGTTGTTGGTGACTGTATTTATCATATCTCTATCACTCATTTTGAGGAGTCCATTATCTTCATCTGTATCCTCGTCTTCATTACTTTCATAGTCTTCTTCTTCGTTTTGTTCTTCGTTTTGTTCTTCGTTTTCTTCATGTTCTTCATTTTCTTCGTGTTCTTCATGTTCATTATCCTCCTCTTTAGATCCTCTCTGTTTCTTCCTCGTCCTTCCGGATTGTCCCCTGCCTTTTCTTTTTCGTAACCTATCAGGTAATTCCTGTGGTAACTGTTCCAATTTGTTGTCATCAAGCTTAATGTTAGAGAGACTATTTTTATTCTTTTCGTTATACCCTTCATTGACTTTAAACTCTGTTGTTTGGCTCATTAATTTTAAGATCTTTTCCTTCTTGGTTGCTAGTATATGTTGAAATCCAATAGATAAATCTTGGATTATCTCAGTATGATTCTTTTCGGTTTCATCAATACATTTCTGATATTGAGTGATCTCTTGTTGACTTTCCTTGATAGTCCGTTTATCTTTTACCATCTCCTTAGCTAGTCGGTCTTTGATGTCTATAAGATTCTTCATCCAATCGAATAAATCTATAGCTTCATCTAGTTGTCTCATTTGAAAAGTTCCATATGTTTTGCTTAATGTTTCTCCTTTGGTCTTCACCGATAAGATCAATTCTTCATTTACCATTTCGAAATCCTCCTTTAACTCTCCTTGTTCATAACTATCAGGATTCATAATCAATTTTCCCGTTAATTGTAACTCTTCATCTTCTTCTTTTTCATCTTCTTCAGCTTGTTCAGCTCGTTCAGACTGTTCTTCTTTATCCCCTATCACATCCAATGGTAATAACTTATTCATCTGTCTCCTCCATTTGTCACTATTATATGTCAACGTTTTCCCCTTGTGCCATTGTTCTTCATCTATTACTGCTCGATAAGTCCCTTCTGGAACCATTCCAGTTATCACCCTCTTGTTGTCATTCTCATCACCGTTAATTCTCAAAAACAAATCAGAATTCTTAATCAATTTCTTATTGGGGTCCTCTATCCTCAATGGTATACTAATCAAATTGTGAACCATATTAATTAATTGAGTCCTCTTTTTATTACCAAAACTCGTTAGCAGCAATGAGTACCGTTATCGCTCTCCGCTCGCACAATTTTTTATTTATGTCTCACATTATTTTAAGTCTCACGTTATTTATTAACTATGTACAATAAGAGTTTAGAAGGAATAGTAATAGCAAAGAACAACAACAGGTTAATAAAACGGACACCACCCACAATAAATTAAAGCTAGGTTATCTTTATTGGTAGCATTGATTACAAGCTCTCTGATAACCGCTTCTGTACTTAAACCATTAGCTTGTAATTTATCTTTCACCTTAATCACTGCTTGGCCTGCCTCACTGACATCGTCTTGAGAGGCTGCGAAATTGGCAGCAGCACCAGCAGCACCAGCAGCACCAGCAGCACCAGCAGCACCAGCACCATTGTTATTATTATCAGTGGCTTCATTATCATTTTGTAATTGTCTTTTACGCAAAGGTGATAGACTCCAAGAGTATAAAGGATCCCATTTTAAAATATTCAAAATACTAATAATATGATCTTGATTCTCTCTCAATACTTTAAAGGTTTCTTCACAACTCTTTCGGAATATTCCTTCAACTCCAGTAATTCCTAATCCATTCACTAAATCTCTAGTTAACCTGAAGGGAACGGTTTCGGGAATTGGTAATCTCGTTCCTTGATCAAAAGCAACTCCTAAATCAATATGGATAGGTTCACCAGTATTCTTATCCAATAAAATATTGTTACAATGACGATCACCTAATCCTAAAATATATCCAACTATTGAACTAGTAGCTAATCCATGTGAATATGTAACCTTAGTTTCATACCAGTGTTTCGGGGTTAAATAGTTATCAAAGAAAAATAACCTCAATACCGGATTGATTTTTTGAGTTATTTTATTAAAGATTTTAATCCTTTCTGACCGATCTTCTGTTTGATAATCCTTCATTAATTCTCTAGCTTTTTCATATTTCATGTTATCATTTAAATTATGATATGGTTTTATAATATCAATTAATGCAGTACTATTAGGAACAAACTCAATTAATCCAGAGTTAGGTCCAATAGGAATGATTTTATAGGTTCTGATATTTAAATTTCGTTTTAAAGTTTCTCGATTATTCTTAAAAATTTGATTGACTTTTTCAAATACTTGTTCCATAATGGCATCTTGTCTAAGGTCATCAGTTCCATGTTTAAATAATATTTTGATCTCTTCACCATTAGTTAATCTGAATTTCCCGATCTTTGGTAAACTTAATCCAGAACTAGCTATACTAATAATAGGGGTTACAGATTCAAATGTGGGTAAAGAATCATAATCTTTCAATCTAGGTTTCAATTTAATTGATCGGGTTGGTGGTGGTATTCTAGTTAAATTATTAACCCAATAATTATTCAACTTTTCAACTTTAGTTAAATTTAATGTTCTTCCTCGACTCATTTTATAATTAGAAAGAGTTAATGATTCTTGACAAAATGTGACTATAGGATCCAAGTAATTATTAACATATTCTGAATCTTGTAACCATAAATAACTCACAATGTTATTGGCAGCTGTTATCTTCGATAACATAAGTTGGTTATTGCTTTCTGTGGCCTTTGGTTCATGGGCTTGTAAAGATATCAAATGATATAAAGAATGATATGGATGTGACATACATATATTCTTAATGATAACTTGAATTAAATCTTGAAATAATGATGATTCATTAGATATTTTTGATACTAGTTGAGAACTCCAGGTAGCAAATTTATAAATCAGTGATGCCAATTTCAGTGTATTATTTTTGATTAAATGGTTTAAATCATCATTGCTAGAAGCTTCAAACCATAAGGAAAAGAATTTATCAATACTCTCAAAATCTTCATCACTAAATTGAACTTGATTTAAATAATTTTCTACAGCTTTGATTAAAAATCTAGTCTTGGTTGCACTTAAATCATTGTAATAATTCACTTCATTTGAATATTGAGATTTCAATTTACTATAATATTTTTGAACACTTTTCTTCTCTTGAATTGGAACCGAAACTTTCCCATAATGATCTTTAATTTTATCTAACTCTTGTCTCTTAGCATTAAATTGTTTTTCAAGTTTATTCAATTGATTATTAATTTCATCAGATTTATATTGTGTTTCACAGAACTTAGCTAACTTGGCAAAGATTTCTCCATTTAATGATTTGGAATGATTTTTAAGTTCTCCAATATCATTCATCTCCACATAAGTATCCATTATAGTGTTTGGTAACTCTTGTTTGGATTCTGATAACCATTCAATCAAAATAGAATTAACCATGTTTGCACTGACTCCTTTATGAACCTTATAAAAATGTCTTTCACTCTCTCCATATTTATCAATAGTGTCTGCTAATTTCTTCAACATTGATATAGCAAGATTAGAATGTCCTTGTTCCCATAACCCTTTAGAGGTTTGAAATTGGCATAATCTTAAACTAGTTTCTGTTAGAATCGAAGAATTTTTATTCTTATTCATATGATCATTAATAAGCATCAAAGAATTAATCATCTTTTGCTTACGACCACTCTTAATGGCTAAATCATTATATCTAACCAATTCACTTGTAGCTTTATTAGCACTTTGGCATCTTCCAGTGAAATCCAAAGTATTTTTCATGTTTAACAAATTAAATCCAACAATTCTGGAGAATATTAAATGATCTAATTTATCAAATGGACAGTTATACACCCAGGATTTATCCAATAAACTTTCAAAGCCATCAATATCATCTACTTCATTGGTCCCACTTACTGAATAAAGACTTGAAACAATAGACATATTTTGATAGAAGTTTTCAAGACCATTGTGAATCAGTTTTAAATTGCTTAATTTAGATATCGTGTCTTTCTCATCCATTATACGAATTAATAAATCATCCAATGATTTTAAATGGTCACTGGGATAGTCACTTATCAGTTTTAAAGCACTATAGATAAGCTCGTTGTTAGTCTTTGGATCTTCCGGGATAGGAAGATCCCATTTATTCAACTTCCAAGACCATTCATAAAGACTATCGGTTTGTTCAGAAGAATCTATTTTGTTACTAATCATGTTAGACGTCCCTGTCAATCCATCATATAACATAGTACTAACTAATTGAGTGGTATCACTTTCAAGGCCTAAGAACATTTTAGAATCATAATTTGCAAATTCAAACTTCATTTTCTCTGTAGAATCATTTTGTCTCCAAATATTCTTCAAAGCACTATGCATGTTGGTTTCTTGTGGTAAACCAGTTATCAAATCATCATCATCAATTGATTCAAAAAGGTTTTCAACATAACTATTCTCATACCATTTTGGAACCTTATCATTTGTAACTGCATCTTCCAACAATAATAATCCCGTCTTTGCAAAATCAAATTGAGTTGCAACTTTACAAATCTTCAGCAAGTTAAAATTCTCATATACTTTTTTAAATGATCCAACCGGTGATCTACTACCATTTCTGATCAATAATACCATTTTAAGTAATATAGATACCAGAAATCTTGATTTAATTGAATTATCATCTAAAAACTCATTGACCAAATGAATTATCAATTCACAATTTTGATTGGGAAATTCCAAAAAATAGCCCACTAAGTATGGCAAACATAAACCAGTAAAACCTTTTATTACCTTTCCAAACCTTTCTAAAAGTGGAATACCTTCATGTTTATCCAAAGGAAGTTCATTGATAATTTTACTAAAATTCTTCAATGACCATTTGTTGAACCTCAATTCATCGTTACTATCTGAAAGATCATGTTCATCATCTATAATGAAAAACCCATCACTTATACTCGGATCAACTTTAAAAATATGGGTGAAATCAGTACTAGTTAATGAGTTGATTAAAGTTCCATTCTCCTGTAATAGGGATCCAATTGTTAAATCTGCCATACTAGAAACTTTACAATTTAATGAATTTTGATAATTAATAATTATCTTGAGGATCTCATCCAAATAATTTATTTCTCTATTCAAGTCTTCAAATTCATAAATCAGTTCTTCATAGTTCTCCGTCGCTGACATTTCATGATTAGCATAGTCCTGAACAAGTATCTTAGCACATTTTAATTTGAAAGGTCTTGAAAACTCAGATAATGACGAATTTTTAATAGCTTGGATAAAAGTTTTGCTTTCATGAATCCCGAGAAGTTCAACTCCATTACACAAACAAAATGAGTATATTTTAAGTATTTCATTATAAGATCCATCCACCTGATAATCACTTATTTCTCTTACATCAATGACTCTTTCACTGTCCAACAATAAATCATTACTAAGAAGTTTCAAGACAATGGAAACCAAATTATTTGAACTAACATCGAAGTTTAAAACATCTGTAAAGACCACTATCTCACAACGATCGTACCAGCAATCGATAAAATTATTCAACAATTTCAATTTCAAATCTTTTGTAAAAATAAACTTGTTCCATTCTTTTACATTTAATAGTTTCAATATCAACCAAATCTCATTATTGAATTTTTTTAATCTTACTAACGGTAAAATATTGGCAACCAACAATGATAACAATTGTCGATTCATAATCTGTTCTTTACCTAAAATCAATACAAATAAAATCTTTCGAAGTACTTGATGTTTTTGTTCTATTGCAATACATTCATTCATGTTAATAATCAATCTTTTAATAAGGAAGTAAACATTTCGAAGATTCCAAAAATTATTTAACTTAGAGAACTTTTTGATTAAACTGGTGATTAATTCAAGCCCCGAATTAGCTGAAATAATTATGGGTGATGGGTTTTCAATTTCTGAAAGATCCTTCATGTCTAAAGATAAATTAATATTATTCATCAACTCTTGAAGTGAGGAGAAATCCATCAATTTTAAAATTTCTAAAATAGTGAATGTTAATCTTGGTTGCAAATAAAGATGAACTTTCCCTTTAAGGACTTTGTTCATCTGAGTATGAATTTGATTCCTTATACCACCTTTAACATAAGCCAAAGGAAACGTCAAAGGAATTACATCAATTAGGTCAGTATCTTTGACTTGCCCATAAATCTCCTTAATAGATTCGATATTTGACTCGTTTGATATGGACGGCAGTGTAAGTATAATTGATAAAATTTCACGTTTATTAGCTTTGTGGAATTGATCACTGTTTCCATAACCAACTAACTTATGTGGGAAATTATTAAAGCTTCTATGATGCAAATACCAGGATCTAAAAAGGGATATTTTGGCTAATTTAAATATTTGATTAAACGAATTCACTTCCCAATTAGACGTTATTAATTTGAAAGATTTTGAAATCATAGCTTCATATTGGGAACTAAGGTCGCTGTCTATCGACCCGATTTCCAATAAATTAAAAATTGAAGAATTGGTGATTTGAAAGTTCTTGACTGATACCAGACCTAAAAATATACAATACTGTAATACTTCTTCCAATTTTCCTGTTAATTTAAAGCAATCAATAAGAGACCTATAGAAGGTCATTTGACATTGACCATTCAACAGGTCCATATACATGGCCACGGTGGGTATTAGTTTGAGTCTGGTGATTGAATCCACAAACTTAAAATATTCAAAAAACTTGGCTTCTAAAATTTCAAAGCTGAATTTATTGATTATTAAACTAAGATTTTCTTTATTGATTAATAATTTCAATAGTAACTCCATATATTGAGAACATGAAGAAACTGTCAAGATTAATTTCTTGGACCCAGCCATCAATAACCATTGAATCATATCGGTTAATAGTTGTTCGTGCCTTCCCAAATCAATAAAAACAATTAATATTTTACAGATTGTCACAAAAGTAAGTTCATTTCTTTCATATAAAACATTTCTTAATGGTCCTTTACCTAATAAAAGTAAAACATCCTTACTTACTTCTTCTGGAAGTTGATTCCAACGGATGTCTATTTCGATCAATTGATTCAAAGCATACAAAAGTTCCATATCACTGAGACTTTTTAGCCACTCATAAACGTTAAGAGAAATTGAATTGATCTTATTACCGGAACTTTTAATGGCATTTACAACTGGATTGATCAGGTTTAACTGTCTATTTTTATGGTACAATTTGATTTCATTAATAGTCAAAAGGTTGCACTGTTGTACATCATTTCCAAATTCAGATTCTAATTCAAAATTGGAATTGCCATAAATATGATTTTCAAAGCCATTGGATTTGAATGGGGGGAACATTTCTTTATGTTTGATTAGATTACAATATTGACAAAACAGCAATCCAGTACTTTCATCATTAGGTAATAAATTCATTAACTCGAATTTTTGAAAACTCGAAACGTTTCTGAATTGGATACCAGAAATACAATTCTGTAAATTAACATTATCGGGATCATTTAGAAGAATCTTTGAAGCCATCAACATATATTTTAACGCTCTTTTGGGATCATATGATTCGGCTTTATGGCTTATATTTATAAACCTCTCCAATACCTTATTAAAGTAAAAATTTTCCCTGAAAGCTTCAGGTTGTAAAATATGGTCTTTGGGTGGATTTGATTCTGTAGTCAAATAAGACAGATCAAAACGAAACCTGAAATCTAACAACCGATTACAGTCTTGCATTGACTTATTTACCAATGAAAATGTTCCCTCATAGGCATCATAATTTGGAATACAAGGGTCATAATTATGTTGCAAATGCATCATCCATGATACATATTTAGGGAACACGTCGAACTCAGTACAAAACTCATCAGTTTCTAAATAGAATTTTTGATCCCATTTGAATAGAATCCAATCCGAAATATTAACATGAAGGGTATTTATACTTAAGCCTAACTTTTTAACTAACTTGACAAAGCTTAACCAAAATTTAAAACTGGAATTATTAAGTTTTGGTGGACCTAAAAAATTTGATAATTCTAATAAATTTGATACTTGGTTAATTAAAGATTTATCAGAAGGGCTTGATAAATTAACTCTTTTGACCACTACATATTCCATTATATTATATAATAGATGACTCCCTAAATCGCCAAATTCTTCTGTTTTTATATATGGTAAAATCAATTTCAAAATCCTATTTATGTGGCCATTAGATAGAACAGGATCAGTCCGAGTCAAGTTATAAATTAAAGAATTGATGGTCAATATTGATAAAAATGAAAGTGAGGTATTATTACAAGTACTCAATAACATATCAACAATATTGTTATGGGGATCATCATCATCAACGGAGACTAATAACGAGTGAGTCCAATTGAAATCTCCTTCAATTATAGATTCTGAATCTGAATCATCATCAGTTTCAGAACCATTTGATTGTTTACGATTTTTAATATCGTCATTACTTAAAGCATTTAATTCAAAGTGAAAGCATAATAATAATAGTCCAAGTTGTTGGTACTTGATATTATCCTTTATTCGAATCAATTTTTCAAGAAATTCAACTTTATTATTACATAAGGTCAAATAATATTGAATGGAGGTTGAGTCTAATTTTCTTCTTTTAGAAACCGATTCTTCATTCTCCGTGAATGATAAATCACTGGAATTTGCTTTTATTTTTAATTTAAAATAAGTATCTAATAGCTTAGAACAAGCCCTTAATAATAACCATAATGAAGCATCTTTGAACTTTAAATAGATAGTATTAAAACAAAACCAATTGATTGGGTTGTGAGTGAATTTGTCATGGGTATGGAACTTTAACCCAAAGATTTCAAAATAGGTCAATTTGTAATATAAATTCATATTTGTTATCAAATAGTTAATGATATCTTTCACATTGTGAAGAAGAATATCAGGCAAAAGGATCTTATGATCCCAATCAAGATCCATTAAACAATAAACTGAATCCAAATTAAGAAATATGAGGATTTGTTCATTCATAGGGGAATGATTCTTAAAATTGTACCGGACCTTTTGCAAAAGAGTAAGCCCCAAATGAACAAATTGATTTTGAATATGGAAATCTTGATTAGATAATATAATTAAAACTCTATTCATCAACTTAAATGTATTCAATTGTAAATGAGGATCGTGATTGAATTGGTTACAGTAAAGCTTAAGCATATCAAGTAGTTGTTGGAAATCAAATATTAATATTGAGGGGAGATGAATCATAAAGTTTTGCGGAGTAATTAGTATATTTAATCCATCTGAAAGCTCATTAATATGACTAATCTGATCCTGTTGATCCTGATGTTTTAATTGCTTCATAAAAAATTGAAGTATCCCATTCCATAGATCTATATTAAAATGATCTCTAATGTATTGTCTAGTAATAATTAATTTGATACTCTTGATTATATCAATAAAAGTTTCAGGTTGAATAATATTCATCATCAGTTGTAATAACCCAATATAGCCACCGGCACGTGCCGGTAACACCAATAAACTCTGTTCAATGGTTATTCTTAAGATAAAACTACCCCTTGTCATCCTATTAATGGCAGTAGTATTTTTTTGACGTTGAACATTTTCAAATTCGATTAAGTGGATTAACAGTTTGCAAATGGCTAGGGTATATTTGATTTCCGTAGAATAGAGCGACGGGAATTTTTGCTCAATTAAATCTAACCCTTCATTTCTATCTCGTACCTTAGTGGATTCTAGAAGTTGAATAACTTCTCTGTCTGTCATATTTGATGGTGATATTGACTCATCAATGGTTTAAATCATTCAAGTCTTAATAGTATCTTTAATTCAAGATACACGCGAGGGATGCGAAAAAAAAAAAATAAAATAAAATAATCATCTGGGACAAATTAGCAGCCATTTTTGCTTCTGGTAACATTATTCAACATATACATACTGGAGATAAGAAAAAGCCGTCAGGCGGTATATTAAAGCAATCTTAAAGTTCAAACTCATTTAAAACAGCCCTAAAGCTATTTAGATACCATATTGTATTACTCAACCTAGAGCACTATCTGGTGGCAGTGGTTGCTGCAAAATTAGGCCTATTGAAATGGCTCAATTAGGAAATAAATTTGATACCAGATAAAACCTGAAAAGATTTTCAACTTAATGGTTCAAGTCAAAATCATGGTATAAATTAGAAGCGTTATCCCAAGGGTCAAATGATCATTGAAAACATATTATTGTCACTACTACTACCATTACTGCTATTATTGTACTCATGGCTAATTCATTATTGCATCAATTTGACTTGGACCAAAAAGTCCTTTGTGAGTGTAGAACTTGCACATTCAAATACACTCACAATCGAATGCTATATGGAACCATTATGGTATCAATTATATTTCCTATATTATGGATAGTCCCTCTTGTCATCTTGGGCTATGAAAGGTATTGCTACAAGAAATTCCAAAAAGTGACTGATTTCGACCATCATGAGCGTAATAGAGTTCATACAAAGAGTCAATTGTTCTACTTAGTCCTCACGATTTTAGTGTACTTTATCATGGTGAGCTTTGTGGTTTTGGGGGTATTTTCATTTAGAGCCACTAATACAGAAGGGGATATCGAAGGTTCAGAGATTGTTTTGGTATATGAATAAGTAGATCTAATACATCCACAATATCTTAATCCACTGAGAGGTATACAATCAGTGACTCTGATGCGCAACGAAGTCATCCCAGATCACCGTAAGCCACTGCGACTCTCACTATCCGAGTCAATGTCAGGGCATATGATGATAGTGCCTTATATCAACAGGACTTTTTTTTTTCTTCCTTCTTTCTTTCTTTCTTTCTTTCTTTCTTTCTTTCTTTCCTTTCCTTTCTTTCTATTCATTCTATTTATTCATATCCTTTAAACATGCTTAGATTTATTAGAAACAACTCCACCAGTTCATTGATTAGAACTCCCTTATACGAAAGTCATGTGAAGTATGGAGCTAAATTTGTCCCATATGCTGGATTTGAAATGCCAATTTTGTATAAAGGGTTATCCCATATTGATTCCCATAAATTTGTTAGATCTAATGTAGGATTATTTGATGTTAGTCATATGCTTCAACACACTCTCAGGGGGAAACAATCCATTGATTTCTTACAGAAGATTACTCCTATTGATTTATCTCAATTGAATAATAATTCTTCCAGTTTAAGTGTATTATTAAATGAATCTGGTGGGATTATTGATGATTGTATTATCACCAAAATCAATGAAGATGAATATTATATGGTTACTAATGCTGGATGTAGAGAAAAGGATCTTAAGTTCATAAATGATAATTTATCAAATTTCAAGGATGTTAATTATAGTAATTTTGAAGGAACATTATTAGCAATTCAAGGACCTAAAAGTAGTGAAATCTTATCAAAATATTGTAATTATAATTTTAATGATTTGAAATTTGGGAATATTACTAGAACCAAATTAAATTCCTTGATTAATAATCAAATTCAAATATCTAGAACTGGTTATACTGGAGAAGATGGATTTGAATTATCTATTCCTTCAAGTTCATCCCAAGAAATTACTGAAAGTAATGACTTTTTCCAAGCCTTAATAGAAGAACAACCTGAAATTGTTCAACCAATTGGTTTAGCAGCTAGAGATTCTTTAAGATTAGAAGCTGGTATGTGTCTTTATGGTAATGATTTAACCGAATCTACCACTCCAATTGAAGCATCATTAACTTGGTTGATCCCTAAAACCAGAAGAAATATCGTTGATAATGATTTAAAATTCAATGGTTACGATAAAATTATAGAGCAAATTAATAATAAAAAATTAGTCCCAAGAAGAAGAATTGGAATTACTTCTAAAGGTCCAGCTCCTAGACCAGGGTCTAAAATCTTAGATCCTACTAATGATAATGAAATAGGAATCGTTAGTTCCGGATTATTATCACCAATCTTAGGTCATAACATTGGTCAAGCTTATATTCATAAAACCTTTAAAATTGGTTCCACTGTTAATATTGACGTTAGAGGTAAAAAGAGAGAAGGAATTGTCACAAAATTACCATTTATCCCCAACAATTTTTATAAGTAGGCTGCAAAAATATACGAGACTTGAGTTGTAAATGACAACCTAATGGTCTTTAGACTCGTAAGTTCGTAAGCCCCTTAAGCCCGGTAAAATATCCCTACTTTATAATTCCTTTCCTATTATCTTAACTCCAGTAACTAGAATCCTCCTAAAGGGATTACATAACGTTATCGCGATTCCCAATTCAGTTAAATTACAGGGCCTGAGAAAACCGTCTCAGGTATGGTGGCTCCTGTCGCCCTTATTAGCTCCTTTCAGGCCTTCCTATAGTCTAAGCGAGACTCAGGTCTATAATTGAAATAACTATAGGGTTTAATTTTATATGAGAAATCCACAATTTCAGTATTTAACTTTTGAAAACAATTATCTTGTAAGACCCTCTCTTATAACAAGGACTTCAATAACAAAGGTAATTATGCTATCAATAGCTATAATTGTATTGTGTAAGACAAATACAATCAACACAATTGTGCCTGTATACATAAGCCACTACATACATAAAGGATTTGACGGGAGTTAAATTCGTCTTGGAACAATTAGGGGTGATTAAAGGTGATGCATTGTAAACCACCGTGGGTTTTTTCGTGTTGCAATTTGTGCATGAAGGAAACAGGAATGGGCAGAAAATGGGGGTGGGGATAGTGCGATGGCGATGCGGTCCGGGTGCGGTGCTGTGTAGGGGAGAAAATAGAACCACTACGCGTCGTGTTGAAGGATTTAAAACGGGAACCGTGCGTCAGACAGATCAAACCTAGCCCTTACTCAACCTCACAGTGGCTTGATTGTGTCTACGCGGGGGACTATTAAATAGTCTTAACCACTCCTACAATTTACACGAAGAAACTAGTTCATACTGCCTTACAGGCCTGACATCCTATAGTACAGTCCTACGACCCTGCGCTACTACCTCGTTCTAAATCGCCTTTTTCCCCCAGTATAGTCAAGCCATTATACTTCAAGTCATTATATTTCATGCCATTATATTGTCACCAACCGTGTCTAATACTTTTTAATAATTGACACAATTGACCTCTTAATACTCTGATTCAACCCATCACATTACAATACCTATTGCTTCCTCTAACTCCTCGTAGTGTTTCTAGCGGACCCAAACAAAAAATAATGTTTTTTTTTTTTTTTATTTTTTTACAAAGTACGCACTGCAGCCAAACCACGAAATTTGCATGTTTGGCTCCTTCCACACGATTTAAACTTCAATCACAAAAATACCATTATCCACACCTTAATACCTGCAGAAATTTATAGTCGATATAAAAGGTTGTGGGATCCTGTTGAGCTGAAAAAAAAAAAAGACTTGATAGTTTATTGACTGACTTTTCGTACAATTTGAATAGTTGACCAGTCATCCAGAATTTCCCTTGTTAATAGCATTTGTTTAGTTAGATTGCTGATATTTCTTTTTTGGACTTAATTATGTCACATTCAAGCCCATTTTCTAGACCAGTTTTGACCACCAAGGGATCTAATGTTTTATCAAGTTCACCAAATAAATCCATAAGATCTAGATCTAACTCTATTGGTACTAATGGTGGAGGAGGATCACCAACTAAAAAATCCAAATTATCCCCTACCAAATTTACTAGATCTTCAGTTAATTCTAATACTAGTAGAAGTACATCCCCTAAAAAGGGGAAATTAAACTTTACCATTTATGAAGATAAAGTAGATTATACTACCAACGAATTAACAGGACTTCAAGTTAATGATATCACCAAAGATGGGCAAGAAAACTATTCAATTAATAAACATGCTAATAATAATAATACTACTACCAAAACTAATGAACAAGAAAATATTTTACAACCAAAATATAAAACATTACCACAAGATCAAATGGGAATGGTTCGTAGACCATTACAAGACTTAAGCATACAAAGTTTCAAAGGATTTATATCACAAGGTGAAGATCATATTGAACCATTAACTGAACCATTTGTTCCTAAGAATTTCAAGAATGAAAGTAATTCTATTCATAAATTTTATAATAATTATCCATCATACATTTCTCCCATGAAATCTAATTCCAAGTTTTTATTCCGGTCTGGTTTACATGTTATTCATGATGCCAAAGAAAATGAATTCAATGAAGATGATGAATTGGAACAGAAGTTATTGAGAAAACTGATGATGATGAAAAAGCATAAAAGATCATTTAGTCTTGGAAAAAATGACCTTAAATTCAACTTAATTAAAAAAAATGGGTTCACTATTTTATCTAATTGATCCCCAATTATTCGTCATGATGCCCATCCCACTCGTTTATACTCGTCCGTCATATTATTTTTTATTTCTTCTTTTTATACCCTTCTTTTCTAATAACTTTTCATTTCGTATAGACTAGACTTTTAACGTAATCAATGAACAAATAGAATTAGTTACTTGTAGTATTGCTGTTGGTGGTGGTAGTGGTGGCAGTGGTGGTGGTGGTTTTACATCTTTGTCACTTTTGGAGTATAATGTGATTTTTGCAACAATTACTTATTGTCGTTTAACACCACTTGAAAGTGGTTCAAAGACCAGAACATGATGGGTGACAACCTACAAGTATGCGATACATATATATGTTTATATACATACATACATACATACTCTGTAGCATACATCCAAACCCCATGCATCATTAATGATCGGATCCTTTCAACTTGTCATTGGTGCTCACATGTTCAATTTTTTTTGCAGCCTTTTTTATCTCAATCACTCACCCTCATTACACCAGCAAAAGATTAGGTGAAACCCACCACCACCAATATTATACGTTTCAGCCCATAACCAAATTGACTACATAAATTATGAAAGCCACTTAAACTTTACATATGATGATCATCCATACATGTTAAAACTATATAGGATCTCTTAAGTCCATCCCTTATGTCACCTCCAATACCCTACCAATATAATTTTTTTGCAACTGGTCAGGCCGGCCTGCGCACACGACCCTCATAAAATTTTTCATCGTCGAAAGTACAAAGGACTATCTAATACAAACAAAAGCAGGATACAATCATGTCTAATTCCATAATCCAAGCATTCAAAGGATTGAATGTATCGAATTCAGATGACCTGGACCATTCCAACATCTATGAGGTATCATATCAATATCTCAGTAAGATCAAAAAGTTTGATGATATCAAATCATTTAATAATTGTTTAGTAGCTTTAATCAATTTAGATAAATACAATCAAGCATTAGAATTAATTAATAAAATAAGAAATGAAGATATGATCCATCAATTTTCAGTAGAAGTAGGTTATGTCTACTACAAGACCAACCAATTTGATAAGTTGCAAACGTTATATCATGAAATCCTTAGTAAATCAAACCAAGAACATTCAAAGTTTTTAATTAGAGGATTAAAACATATCATGGCCCAAGCTTTGTATCAAACTGGTGATAATACTAAAGCTTTAGAGTTATATCATGAATTAATTTCTTCTAATGACCAAATAGATAACTTGTTGGATTTGGCTACTAACGAATTAGCTATAATAAGTCAAGCTAATAATCATTCATGTATCAATAGATCTATTACTAATACTAATGAATCCAGTCATGATTTAATCTTTAATGAAGCATTAATTGCTTTAAAAAACAATCAACTCAATCAATCATTAGATTTGTTATCCAATGCTTTGAATCTTTTAAATGATTTAAATCTTGACGAAGAAAGTTATCAACTTGAAAAATGTCCTATATTATTAGTTCAAAGTTTTATATATCAAAAACAACAAAACATTGATGAATCAAAACAATTATTACACCAATTACAGTTGAATAAATTTAATGATTTATTATTATCATTAATTATTAACAATAATTATTATTCATTTGATCAATTAATAACTGATGGTGACCATACCGATAATATCAATTTAATTCATAGAAGTTTGGATTATCAACAAAAACTTGATAAATTATGTAATAAATTATCTTATAATCAATTCAACACATTAATAAAGAATAATTTATTATTATTATATTTATCCAACTGTTTATCAAAATCTTCCAATTATTTATCATCTAAACATTTAAATAAATTTATTTCCGACACCGGTGATTATAGTATTTATTCATTTAAAATTTTAATTAAATTGGGAATTACTAATGATGATTTAATTAATGATCCAATCATCACTAGTAGAAAATTATTTAAAATCATTAATACCAATTCAATATCAATAGATAATTTTAATGAATTAGTAGTATGTGGATTAATCTTATTATCCCTTAATTTATCTGCCCAATCATTTAATCAAAGTTTAATAGCTTTAGAAAAATTGGTAGATTTCAATTTATCAAATGTTCAAACTTGCAAATTATTACCAGGATTAATTGGTTCATTAATTAATTTATATGAACGATTAGATTTGAATGAAAAATTATTAAATTTATATAATAGATTAATTGATTTATTACAAAATCTCCAATCACAAGATCTTGATTTTATTTATTATAAATTTTTTAAAGGGTTAGGATTCAAATTATTAATTTTAAATAATGATAATTGTTTGAAAATATTTAAAATCTTGAATAATAAAAATCCTCATGATAGTTTAGTTTCTAATGCATTAGATAATTCCAATAAGGATTTGCTTTCAGTTGATACATTAATTAGTAATGTTAGTGATGATGTCATCAATGTTAATATTGAATCATTGATTAATGATACCATTAACCCTACAATTGCTACCAAAACCACCAAAACTACCAGTGGTAAAAAATCCAATAAGGGTGAGAAAAACAAGGTTAGAAAACCAAAATTTGGTGCTAATAAAGTTTTAAAACCACAAGATCAATTCACTGTAGATGAAGAAAGATGGTTACCTATGAGATTAAGATCTTATTATAAACCAAAGAAATCAAAAAAGAAGGCATCTACTCATCAAGGAGCTGTTGAATCTCCATCAACATCTCAAGCATCAACCCCAGCCCCTACTTCAGCACCTGCGACTAAAAAGAATAATAATAATAAAAAGAAGAAAAAGGGTAAAAAGTAGAGAGGGAGAGAGAGAGAGAGAGAGAGAGAGAGGCCGGTAAAAACTAGAATATATATAGTCTGTAGAATACACAATGTCCATATATTTTTCTTAATTTGCAGCAATAATTGAGGGATCACATCTTCTCACTAACTCCTACCATGTCGGAGCGGAGTTATCAACCATCGGTCAAAGTGAGCATCCATCTCAGTGGGGGAAACTTCAAGCTTATGATAATCAAGAGATTTAAATCTACATTATCAAAGTACTTCAAGATGTCCCATAATCATTTAACCACAGTAAATGAGATGCAAAATGATATGTATTTCGGTAAAGAAGTAGTCAATCGAGTATCATTTTTAAGAGAAAATTCCACCTTTATTACCAATGCTATTCAACATCCTAGTTGTAGATTTTTATTTTTTCATCAAACTGATCCATTAATTATCAAATCTTGGTCACAACGATTAATGATTTTAACTAATGGCAATAATTATTTATCAGGGCCTGAAAAAGTGACCCAAGGCTTACAATCGTTAGATCTTTGGAATAGTACCATTAATAGATGGTGTAAAGATAATGAAAACAAGAGTGAAAAATTAAGAGATGATCAACAACCAACCGTTCATTTCTTAGGATTAGAAGATGAAAGTGTTGGATTGGATTTAACTAAAACATCCCATTTGAATTTAAATGATAGATATAAAGGGATTCCATACTTTGCTATTGACTTGACTAATTGTCAATCATTAACTGACCAAATTATTCAATTGATTGTAGATAATACTAAAATTGATAAATCTGAAATATTTTTCACCACATCCAGAAAACATTATTTAGGATTTACTGAAGTTGAAGCCTCATTATATTCACATGGGAAGATGTTTCTTGATTGGTTAAATAGAAATCGATTTTGTCCTGGATGTGGATCTAAAGTTATTCCTGTAGATGCTGGTGGGAAGTTAAAATGTACTAATGATAAAGTGATAGGTAGAACTGATGATGATAAAAGGGATAAATATGATTGCCCTGTTAAAAATACATCAGTATCTAATGTATCATTTCCTAGAACTGATGCAGTGATTATAACTGCTATTACTAATGCTGATAGATCTAAAATCTTATTATCATTGAATAAACGTCATAAAATTGCTAATATGTATTCTTGTACATCAGGATTTATGGAACCCAGTGAAACGGTTGAAGTGGCTACTAAAAGAGAAATTTGGGAAGAAACTGGAGTGGCATGCTCTAAAATTGATATAGTCATGACTCAACCTTGGCCATTCCCAGGAAATTTAATGATTGGATGTTTAGCAGAAGTTCAATTTAATAATGATAATGAAATAATTGATTTGGGCCATGATAATGAATTAGATGATGCTAGATGGTTTGATATTGATTTTATTAAGAAGTTAGTATATCCTGAATTAGATAGTAATAACGTTGAAACTAATCCAGAAGGAATTTTTATACCTATGGCTGAATCAATTGCATATGGTCTTATTAAGTTGGTAGTTGATCAAGCAGGGAAATCAAAGCTTTGAGGAATAAGACCATATGCGTTAGGCTACATATATTAGATTATATACGTTAGGCCATGCACAATGGACTATACACATTAGATTATAAACATTAGACTATTTCTTGATTAGATAACAAATGTCCTTTTAATATAGTAAATATCTTTGATAAGAAGGGTCAATAATGTCTTATATATGAATAAAGTATCCAAAGGAATATTAATCTCTAGTTTTTCTATTAATAATTGCTTTGAATTCAATTTTATAGGTGAACTTAAATGTTGATTTAGCGTACCACTAGACTGATTTAACTCTCGATTAAAGTGGCCAATGTCAAAGTTTTTCAAGATTAACAAAAGATTCTTAAGAAATTTGATCTGATATGATGGTTGATTACCGATGGGGGTGGAGTTGATATAATGCTTAGGGCTTTCAAACGGATTACTGGTGGTGGTGGAGTGGCTAGTACTATTGGCATTAGTGGCTGGTAATTTATCAGATAACCCTAATTTATTATTAAAGGAGAGTTGCTATTGATGTTGTTGGTTAAACATTTCTTCATCCATCTCAAGTGATCTAATGACATTTCCTAAGCTAATGGTTAGTTTTAATAGTTTATCAGCATCAATAGGATAACTATGACTATTGACGGATTTGTATAATTCGGAATAATTCAAATGAATGTTACTCCAGTCCAGGTGCGGCTGATAACCTTCAACACAACCTTGGTGACTCTGGACTGATGATTCCAGATCATAAACATAAGAAACAGAGAAACAGACAAACTAAAGCTCTACTAAAGAAGCTTGTTACCTTACAGACTCCAAAGGGATTTCAATAGAATCTATTAACATTATTACTAGTTTCATATATAAATTTTGCAGCCATTCTTGTCAAAGGTGGTCCCATTATCCAAACGCAGCCAGTCTTGTTCAACAAGAGTGTTCAACTTTTTTACAGACTTCATATCGGGCTCAGTACTTACCAGGTCTGGATGAACCTTTCCATGTGAGAAATCAATGATATTAAAGCCCGCTTTATTATATATCAAATTTCTTAATTTCAAGTCATTGTGGTTGATCCCAATCTTCCCTAGCATTTCGATTTGTCTTTTCAACTCTTTAATATCATGTTTCACTTGTTCAAAGCTTTTGACCTTTTCACTCTCAATGTATGAAACCATGATATATAATCCACAACTCCTTAGCTTTCCATCCACTTTGTAATGCAATAGCCCATAATCGTACATGGTTGGAACCTTTACCGGGGATTTATCTTTATGCTTCAAGATCCTTTCATAACAAGCTATTTCATTCAAGAATAAACCATATGCGTATTGATACATGTCATCGATCCCATACAGATCGTTAAGTGAGTCCATCTCCAAGTCAGCTTTATATGTCAACATGTATCCTTCAAGTAGACGAAAGTCGTAGACTTTCAATACAACGTCTTCATCTGGTTTAGACCGGGTTTGCAACCTTTTGTTGAAATAGTCAGAAAATTGTTGATACTTGAATCGATATATTTGTGACATGTATAGCGGAGATTCTCGAATCACTTCTAATTGGGTCCCACTTTCAATTGTAACAATCCGGTTAAATTTCTCCAATTTTACATTCTTGTACTGAGTCTCCGAACACCTTTCTCGGATTACGTCTAAGCTAGCATTACTAATTCCACTTTGTACCTCCATTATCCTTCTTTCTGAAACCATCCTCAGTGCCAAAAACTCAACTTGCTCCTCCTGATGATCTAATGCCATCTTCTTCATAGTATACTCTTCTTCCAGATCGTTCTCCTCGTCCAAGGTATTGATGTAGTACTCATAAAATACAAGTGACGCAAATACTGCTTGTAAAGTAATCCCAGTATCATGTGTGGTGATTACTTTGTATTGTAAATGAACAACGATTTGCTTTGGCGCCGGTGTTACTTCTCGAGATCCGGATTTATTATTAAGCTTGAAGAAAATAGTATTCTCCAAATCACTTAATAAACAATGATCTTTTTTCTTTCTTATCATATATGATGAGACCTGTTTTATAATCGACTTCAAGCTCTTGTCCCTCTCATTGAGGCTTCTGTCACTTGTGATAAATTTCTTTAAAGCCCCTGCTTTAAATTCAACCATTAACATCACCTGCTTATCCCTTAAGTGATAAGTTCGCAACACGATCATGTCAGCAGAGTAAGTCAGTCTTGACTCTTCATCTATCAAAACCAATCTTCCACATAGAAAACCATCGGTAACACTGTTTAACAACTGTATGCAGGGTTCTGCAATAGAAGAAAAAAATTTTAGTTCTCTCAGGTATTCCTGGGGCATAATTTGATCCTCTGAAGGAGTAAGAGGCGAAATGACAGCATTGAACCTTTTTCTCACAAATCCTGTATTGCCTCTGTTCTCATTATAAGATTTAACAAATTGCTTATCTAAAAGGTCGAATATTTTGTGGAAGTATTCATCACCAATCGGTGAAAATACTGGAAAAGGATCAATTAGGGATTCAATAAAAATACTCTTAGAACCAGTAATGGGTGGTAGTCTATCGGGTTGTATGAAGTCCAATTTTAATGGGCAAGTGAAATAAAGTCGATGACTAAATTTGGTGATATCTGTTTCTCCTCTTCTACGCAAGGCATTTAAATAAGACCTATAAAATTCTTTCTCATCTTCAAGTTCTTCTTGGGATAAAGTAACTAATCTAGATGGAGAAAATGACCCATTCAGCATCACAAGTGAGTCAGATGTTGTAACCTGTGTTAACCATTCATTTTCACTTTCCTCTTCAATAACAGCATCCATAATATTTGCCATTGTAATTTTTTGATTCTGGAACATGACTTGAATTAGAGGGATTTTAGCCTTCCTTTATACTTGAAATCTCGATAGTTGCCAACTGAACCATAATCAGTAGATCAATAGTTTCAAAAATTTGAGACAAATAAAAATGCGTGCGTTTGTTTCAGGATGGTTTCTAAATTACCACATCAGTCGATTTCAATAGGCTTTGAGGAATTTGATATGCATGCGTTTGCTTCAGAATGCTCCTTTGAGACCTCGATTGGGTAATTTTAATCAATATGTACAGTGTACCTTTCATGATGTGTGAGTTTTTTTTTCGGCTATCCTCTTAGTGTAGATTATCCCAGTAGTAAAAGGTGATGATATATATATGTATATAAATCTTGGGACCAGTAATTACAGTAAAGCCCACTAGCTTCTGTTTTATATGTACATGTCAACAGAAGCCATACAACGATGCCACCTGTGAGACAAATCACAAAAACCTAATTTTGCAGCCAATAGAGTATTTGCACAATCAAAAGTTTGATTAATAGTTGGTACAGGGTGGTATAGTATTGGATATGGGTGCTAAGGTTTGCAAATAGTATACAAACAATAGAAAGAGGTGTGCATGTTGAAAAGTGGGGGCAAACGTAAACTACGACAATACATCTAGCGACGATTGTTCTCTCTGCTCATTCTATTCTCTCGTATGCTTCATCTTTAGGTGCTGGATTAGTTTTGTTTCTTTTAAGATTATCATTTGGAATCCATGGTCAATATCTATGGGATTCTGGAGATACTAACTCGCGCATATTCATATGGATATCAAGACTGACAATCTGATCAAGGCCTACACGGGTAACGTATATGATATAAACATCAATGATCTTGACGAAGAAGAAATAAATGCCATCAGACATGGTATAACTATAAACTCATATTTTGCATGCTGGATTCTCGATTTGTTTAAAGATAATGATATCCACAACTTTTGTCAATTATGTGTTGCTAGATTTGTTTGTCAAAGATGACTTGATGCAGAAGTATAAGCTATTATTTTTTATGAATAACATGGTCTTGTGAGTTAGAGTAGCAAAACAAATAATTAAAGAATATGAATGGCTAAGATACAGTATAGTTATACCACTAGTAGTTGACAACGAAATTGAGCCATTACTCGAAGTACCAGAGTATAATGTGACCATTACATCGCACCCTATTATACTATCACCCTATTACCCTATTACCCTATTATCCTATCACCCTATTACCCTATTACTCTACTAGCCTACTAGCTTATTACCACACTAGCCTCTATAATCCACCATACTACCCTCTACCCTCTACAATCTACCCTCTACAATCTACCCTCTACCCTCTACCATTCTCTTTCTTCTCGGACAGTTCCTTTATTTCCGATTCCGATGTTCACATTTAGGAATTTGCGGCACTTGGCATCTGTCATACTTACAGGACCACGAGCGACCTCGTTAATGAAATTTACAAAATTTTTGCAATTTATAGAAATTGAATAAGATTTCAGCAGGGGTTTGATTGAACTCATATACTTACTTTATCATTATTATTGTGTTTCTAGAGCCATGTTTAATATTGGATTAGATTTACCCATAATATCGGGTCATAGAGGCTATAAAGGAAAATTCCCAGAGAACACCCAACTTGGATTTGAAAAATGTTTTGGTACTGGAGCTACTCATTTTGAAACTGATGTATACTTAACCACAGACAATGTGATTGTAATAAGTCATGATGTTAATACTAAACGAATTTTCTGTCACCCTAATGGAGAAGAGGCTGATTATGTTATCACAAAAAGTTCCTATGAACATGATTTAAAAGATCTTATAAATAAAGAAACTGGTGGGAAGATGCTTAAATTTAAAGACGTGTTGAAGGTTATTATGTCTCATAACAACCCCGAGGATAATTCTAAAGGGATCTATAAACAATGCATGTTAGATATCAAGACCCATAATAAACCCAGAATCATGTCTAGTTTAATCGAAGAGATGTTGCTGGTTAAAGAAGATATGAATTATTGGCTTACCAAATTACAATTTGGAATTTGGGAATTAAGATTTGTCAAGTATATGAATCAAGATGATTATTTCCAACAATTATATCAAAAATATTCAATCACTGAAAACTTTCAAATTTATCATATTTCTGGTTCTTGGAAGCTTTCATTAGCATTTATTGGATACAATAATTATTTGAAAGAAAATCATCCTAAGGACCGCCAATTATTTTTGGTAAGTGGTGTTTCATTACTTTATCTTCTGACTTGGTCTAGAGGATTTTTACAAAATTTCATGCCTACTATAAAATTGGAAAATATTTCCTTTTTCACTTGGACTGTTAATAATACGTTACAGTATGATTATTTTGAAACTGTGTGTAAAACTTATGCAATCGAAGAATATGGGGTTATGACAGATGATCCTGGGGCTATGATGGATCATAAGCATAGTCATGACCCTATTACTATACCACAGGATGTTAAACCTACAAGTGATAGTATTACTTTGAGTTTCCAACAAAAATTGGCTAATTTAGTGTATGAGACATTTCTCAAATTTGTTTCTTTCCCAACTCTTAATTATTATGACACGGTGGATCCTGATGCATTTAAAGTTCAGAAGATTAACCCAATTCTTGTTAAAATCTTTCAATTTTGTCAATATATGGGGCTTATGTAGATTTAATATGATTATGATTTATGGTAAAGATTATGATTATTTGGGAAAGGGACACGACTAGTTTTTTTTTTTTTGGTGGATTCTCACAATCTCATTATCGCATCGTCTTTATAATGTAATGTGTATATAGTCTTTAGTTAATTATCATGTTTAGCTCTTTACTTTCAAGACCTGAAAATTCACAGTATATAAAGCCCGTCCGATTACAACGTTCTAAAACCAATAAAAACAAGAAAGTACTATTATTCACCAGTTCTGATCCAAATTTTAACTCAAATCCTCAACTGGTTCAATCAAATCCTATTGAAAATGATCAACCCAATACCAATCTTGTGGAACCATCAAAAGGAAATTCTCTATCCAAATACCGTTTAAATGAAGATGGAACCTTGAATTATAGTCTAACGGTTTTATCTGCTGATGGTACCAATAGAAAATTCCATACCTCCTATGAAGACACCATCCCATTAAAGAAGCGATATCCTAATTTAAAACATCATTTCCCTAAATATACCCTAGAAACTTGTCCTAATGAATCCATAAAGGAATGTCTAGAGAGTACAAAAGGAGCCATTAATCGAATATTACAACAAAAGTTAGGTGCTACTAGTAAATCCGATGATACTACAGTAGTTAATTATACTTCTGATAATGTGATTGGAGATGATAATGAAAGAGGCAGGACTACTCAAATTCAAATCAAAAATTACCAACAAGATCCTATGCTTCCTCCCAAACATAAATTAAGAAAAAATAGACCTACGGAGCCTTCACCACCACCACCAATATTAAAGAATTCTAAACCAGAGAAATTAACTAAAGAGGAACAAGATAAATGGAAAATCCCTTCAGTGATTTCAAATTGGAAAAACAATCAAGGGTTTACCATCTCATTAGAGAATAGAATGTTGGCAGCCACTAGCAATGAAACTCCAGAAGTTAATGTAGAAAAATTAGCTGATTTATCTTCAGCATTAGAATCGGCTGATAGACAAGCAAGAGATGATATTAAAGCTCGTAATGATTTAAGGCAACAAATGATTGAGAAACAACAAAAGGAGAAGGAAGCAAAATTACAAGAATTGGCTGAATTAACTCGAGCTCAAAAAAATAACAAAAGAAAGTTTCATCATAATAGTTATGATAGTAATAACAACAACAATAATAATAAGAGGAATAGATATTAACAGCCCTTTTTATTTTTTACGATTTTATGAAAATATTTATAGGTATTGTACAATTATAAATTTACACATTATCTACATTAGTATATACAAATAGATTTTGAAACTCTGAAACTTTACTTGATTATCTACGGGATTTTGATCTTGCTTTATCACCTCCATCATATAAAGATTTATCAAATTTATCGACTGCCAATGAATTAACCCATTCCAATACTCTAGACAATTCTTTCTCTTCAGCTGGTTCATTTAATTTTTCTAATAATTCTGTTTTGAGTTCTTCTAATTCAGTTTCATCACCATCCATCATGACATCATCTAAACTTCTCTTTTGTCTTTTAGAACTATTTGCTTTTACTCGTAAGTTTCTCTTTCGACTACCTTTCACTTCAATCGGTTCATCTTCTTCATCACCATCATCACCATCACCTTCACCATCATAATCATCACCAGTATTTGATGATCCATTCTTTAATTGATTTATTCTGTCATTCACCTTTTGAATTTGGTCATCTAATTTTGCTTGTTTTTCAAGTTTTTCTTTATCAGAAAAGGCTTTATTTCTAGCTTCAATACTAAAATAAATAGCTTCTTTAACGAAATTTAATTCTTTTTTAAGCTGTGATTCTCTAGCTCCATAAGGATTAAGCCATGAAATCAATTTCTCTATATCTTCTTTTTTATCATAATATCTCCAATTAGATCCATTTAATAATGGGTCTGGGCATTCTTCAATAAATTTTCTTTGGACAGCACTCAAATTATTTTTAATTGAATTATCCAACAAAGTTCCGTGTTTACTAATAATAGGAATATATTTCAGTTCATCTGATGGATTTTTCTGATGAATTTCATTCTCAGTAAATTTCAAATCAAATGATTCTGCAAGTTTTGTGAATTCAATTGGTAAATTACTATAATCCAATTCCTGTAAAGGCTGATTATCAAAAGTTTTTAAATGAGTTACATCACTTTCTTTCCGGTTAACATGGAATTCAGGCAAATCATTATTATAATCTTTAAATTCTTCACATTTCAAATGGATATTTATATCATTATCGCAAGGTCCTTGAACCCACAATCTACCCATTAAATAAGTTTCTTCACTTACTTCATCACTAGAATCATCATCATCATCTAACTTATCATCATCATTTTCATCTTCACCTTCAGCACTCCCATGTAAAGTTGGAAGACCATTATTTTCAAACCACCAATATCTATTGAATAACCTATCTTTCCCTAAACACCTGACTCTTTGACAATCAAGTTCAACTAATTGCCTTTCTAAAACCCGTTTCTCAGTTTTTAATTCATTCAACTTTGAAAACAAGTCACTTCTTTCTTCACATTTTCTTCTGAAATCAAAATTAATATCAGCAATGACTTTCTCCTCTTGAGTCATATCAAGTTGATTAGTATCAAATCTGGGCTTCTTCTTTTTCATTTCTTCATTGTCTTTATTATTGGTCAATTCCAAATAATCTTCAAAAATGGTTTGATGGAGTTTTTGACTTTTATCCAATATAGATTTGAAATCTTTAACATTATCTAATCTTCTTCTTCTTAAAGAAGCGGATTCTTCCAAACTATGATCTATATGATCCCTGACCATGTCACTAGTAGATAATAAGTCACAAAGTATATCTAAAGCTTGAAGTTTTAAATTAATATCCATTCTTTCATAAAATTGATTGAGAGCTGTACCAGGACTAATTGCACCATCAATTGGAGCCAAAATTCTATAAATTTTTTCAATGACTGGTTGATATTTTGGTACATGATCAACTAAAGATAAAACTCCTAATAAAATAGTTTGCCAATTACCATCTCTGAAGTTACGTTTACGTAACCTTTCATACCAAGGGATACCACGATGGTTCATAAGTATATAGGCATTATGATCTTTGGATTTATTATTATTCTCATCGTTATCATCATCCTCATCACTTTCATCTTTGCTATCACTCTCGTCTTCTTTATTATCATTATCATTATCATCTTCACTATCTACACTAATAACAGAATCTTCTTTTTTGAGCTTCTTCTTAGTATTAAGTGCACTTTGACCATCCATAGCATCATCATCACCATCAGGCTCAGCTTCATCATCAGCTTCCATACCATCATCTTGTTTAATAGCATTTTTCTTTGAGGTTTTTGATCTTTTTATATCGGTTTCGGAACTGGAATCATCATCATCGTCGTCATCATCATCATCATCACTACGTAAGGTAGTGCCATTATTTTCATTTTCACTCTCAGATCCATTGATTGGTTCTTCATCCTTAGTCGGATTGATATAAGAATAAGTTGATGGAACAGTGATTTGTAAACCATAAATTTCATCATTTTCTCGATATTCTTTGGCTTCACTACTACTAGGGATTTTATTTGATACAATAGCCCCTAATAAACTACACCAGATTTCATCTTGTAATTCACAACGACCTATTTCAGTATATTGTTCATAATTCCATCCCATAGCATATACAAAATCATCAAAAGTAAAGGTATCAATATTTAACGGTTGATGATAAATGTTGATGAAAATCCAAGATTTCAAGGCTTCTTGAATGTTTACAAGATGTTTAGAACCGACAGCATTCTTATCTAGACTGAGTAAATCTAAGTCCACTTGTTCCTCTTCTTCATCATTATCATTACCATTACTATTGTCATTGTCATCATCATTATCAGGCTCCTTTTTGATTTCTTTTTGATCCTTAGATTTTCCGGAACTTTCAGGAATGATCTCTATAATGTCTGAGTCTTCATTTTCAGACTTTATGTCATCATTTTTATTCATCAGTGATTCTTTTTCATCAATTAATTCAAGTAAATGTTTATTCCATGTAGTAGCATTTTCTGGCAACATAAATTTATGAGCAAGAGGTCTGAAGTTTTGAATATCAAATTTGAGTTTCAAGTCAGTAACGATGTTTTTCTTGGTAGGAGCCATTCCCATAGATTGTAAACTTGCCATTGTACCAGCTTTATCAGAAACAGCACCTTCATTATTATCAGATTCTTTCTTCAAATTATCGGGGAAATAGAACAATGGAAGATTTTTAGGTTTTACTTGTTCAACAGGGGTAGATTGTTTAATAGGAGTACCATCAAGAATTGTTTTAATTGAAGTCTTTTTCTGATTTTTAGTAGTTGAATCTTTATTGGAATCTTTATTATGTTTACCACCTACTAACGGTTGAGAGTTCTTCTTACCTTTTCTACCAGTATTACCCGATTGTTTACCAGACAGTTTATTTTCTTCCACAGGAGGAGGTATTATGAAATGACGAATCAGAGAAGTATCAGTATCTTCGTCATCAGCTATGGTAGTAGCTTCAAATTGTTTTAAATCCAGAGGATACTCTTGAGGAATCCTATATTTTCTAGCAAATTTAGTTTTAACTACCCAAGGAGCCCCGATTTTATGAGACCTAGTCATAGTTAATTTAATAAAAGTTTTAATTAAATATTTTGTAAACCGATTTCTATCTCTAGTAAGTTTATCACCAGTAGCAATAGCTTCTTGATTATCATAAGATCTAACCACAAGATATTTTGTTGGTTGACCAGCAAATTCAACTTTTTCTCTAACAAAGCCATGTTGCTTGATACTGGTAATTTCTCCAATGCCAATACCTAAATTAATTCCTTTTAATAAAATGTGTTCACCAGGAAAATAATTATGTTTAAATTGCAGATATGCTTTATCAACAAGGTGATCTAATCTAGTGATTCGATTAAATTGTAGAAATTTCAACACATGCTCTTTCAAGGCATCAGGGAAATGTTTATTAAGATCTTCAATTTCTCTAATTTCACTCTTTAACGCTTCGAAAAAGGTTAAACATGAATTCCCAGTAATTTCACATACAAATTTCCGTTGATTATAATAATCCATACGAGTTAAGTAATCTTCATAATTGGGGAACCATTCGCCCGTTGATGGGATCACAAATACTTCGGTTTCTAAATCTTCTGGGATATCTTTAGGGACCAATACTTGGACTTGTTTCCTTTTATATAATACCATTATGTTATTAGTACACGGTTAGCAGTATATATATCCACACACACAGGACTGAAAGAGATCAAATAAATCTTGTAGTCCTTTCACCGTGGTATTGTCACAATAATTAAGGAGTGGTAGTTGAGCAACAGATATCAAGGATTTGAGTAGGGTTTATTACCACTGTTGACAAGACCACCTTTAGTTGAAGGAAGAAAAAAACTATTGATAAAAGATGAAGAAAAAAGAAATAGGAAAATAAAATAACGGTAAACGCATAGATGAAAAGTGACACAAAATCGAGCACAATAGAGAGAGAGAGAGAGAGAGAGAGAGAGAAGCTGAGGGATTTGAAATAAGTATTGAATTGGATGCAAAATAGCTATGTACATACATATATAGTAATAATCATAAGAACATACACCTTATAGTGTAATGTACGACATTATGGGATGCAATAAATGAATACTGATAATTGGCAGTCACCTGACTGAATTGACTCACTTATTATTCTTTCTCTGTTTACGTTTCTTACCAATGACTTGTTTGATACTATCACTCATGTTTGATTTAGGTTTGTTTCCAGTATTATCTTGTGATGATTTGTCAGATCCTTTAGATCCTCTGGCTCCTTTGTTCATATTCCCCTTATTCATATTCCCCTTTTTATTCTTATTGAATTTACGTTTCTTATTAGAATCTCTATCATTATCATGACCATCTTCCCGATCTCTACTTGACCGTTTCTTTCCTTTAGAATCTGATTGAGAATGATCTTTATCTTTATTAACCCGAGCTTGGAAAACTTTATCTTTTCTTCTTTTAACGACTTTAGCATTTTCAATTGCAAATTCTACAACTAATCTTCTTCTATTTAATCCCGATAATTCAGCCAATTTCTTTTCTTCATCATCTAACCCTTCTAAGATTTCTTGTGGATTTACTTCATGAGCATTTAACCATCTTAATCCCATAAGAGCGGTTTTATGATCTCTGAATTCAATAAATCCATATCCTCTACTTCTTCCGGTTTCACCAGATCCTTTGATTTCATTAATAACTTTAGCTTGTTTAACCACTCCAGCATGTTTAGATTTTTTCAGCTTAATCTCCTTGTCTGCTACCCCTACCCCTGTTCCTTGTTCATCTTCATGTTTTAATTTAACAGATCTATTGATTTCTTCTTTTGACAATGGTTGTCTTTGACCATCTTTAACTTCTGTGGCAAATTGTACCACTGCTTTACGTCCTAATGCTTTTAAAGCTTTAGAATTCATCGATCTAGGTAAATTTCTAATAGCTAATCTGGTCATAGATAAATGTAAGGTTGGATTTTTATTTAATTGTTGAACCCTTAATTTATAGGATTTCTCTCTAACTTCCATATCAGTTTTGGATAAATATTGAGCTAATTTAGAATTTTCGGTAATTCTTCCTTCATTTAATAAATATAAATTCCGTTTATCTTTGATTCCAATTTCTTTCCCCATTAATTCTTTCCTCTTATTACTATTCCGTTCCGTTAAAAAGTTGGCAGATGTTCTATCTACCGCACTAGTAATATTTAATATTCTTCCTTCAAACACATATTCTGGTAAGACATCATCAGCAATTAATAAGGTGGTATTATCGATGACTGGAGCATTTTCTAAACATTTACTGTATCCAGCTTCTTTGACAAATGCAACAAAAGCTGATCCTTTAGAAATTCCTGTTTCACGATCTTTTACTGGTAATGCATATTTGACTGGTCCAAATTGTTGGAAATGTTCTTTTAATGATTCTGGACTAGTATCATACGGTATGTTCCTTACGAATATGGAAAAAGCTTCTTGCTTATTCTTTTTAGGTTTGGGTGATTCTTGGACTTGGTCTTGATTGTTATTTAAAGCATCAAAGTCATCATCACTATCGTTGTCATTGTCGTTGTCATCATCGCTGTCATCATCGCTGTCATCATCACCTTCACTGTTCTCAGCCTCAATATCATCATCTTCACTGTCTTCTGGTTTCTCATCTTCATCTTCCTCTTCACTATCATCACCATCCTTTTCTTCACTGTCTTCTTCACTATCATCTTCACTATCATCCTCACTATCATCATCCTCTTCTTGTCCTTGAACTTCTTCCCATTTGGACTTTTCAAGAGCCAAATCAACCGCAACTTCTCTCCCATCAATCTTCAACCCAACTGATTCTTTAACAGCCCTTTCAGCTGCAGATTGTTTCTTCATAACCACAAATGCAAAACCAAGCATTTGACCATTTTTCTTTTTTGGGATATAAGCATCGAATACAGCTCCATATTTAGAAAAAAGATTTTTCAATTGATCTGGTTTCTTACAAGACCATGGTAAGTTACGAACAATTAAACGAGCTCTTCTCTTTTCAACGTGTGTTATTGATGATGATTTATGATTATTAGTGCCTTCAGGCTCTTTACGATGTCTTCTTTTAGCAATATCAACTCTCAACAATCTGTCTTTAAACTTCGCCTTTTTGGCTTCTACCAAAGCTGTAACAGTGTCATCTTCTAAACTGAATGAAACAAATCCAAATCCTCTTGATTTTTTTTCATCATCAGTTACCACCACTGCATGCTTGACAGGAACAAATTGAGAAAAGTATTCGGTCAACTCTTCGGAGGTGGCTTCAAACGGTATGGAACGAACAAATAAAGTCTTTCTATCTAATCCATCATCATCCTTGGACTCTAATCCCTCAGGAGATTTAGTATTCTGTGGTACTTCGGGTTCAGACATTTGTATTCTTTTGGTCTGATACTGAGGATATAAACTTTTATCTGAAAAATTTATCACTATAATGAGATGCTCATCGCTCATCGATTAACTGAGTCTCATTGATCGCGGTAACCACACGTCACCAGTGCTTGAGAGAGAGAGAGAGAGAGAGAGAGAGAGAGAGAGAGAGAGAGAGAGAGACAGACTGTGCGAGATTGTAATTCTAACCAAAATAAAAACATCTAGAGATATAATAATCAATTTGTGGGGGAAAAGGACAATAGAGGCATCATGAGTAGAAATACTCTACCAAATACCTATAAACCTGTTTTAGGAGATCATATACTTACAAATATCTTAATGAGGCTCCCTCGACAGTCAATTGTGGGCCTTTGTAATAAATGGCCTCGAATGGTTAACACTCAACCTCATTTAAATCGACTGGGGATAACACAAAGGCAATTGAATAAAATTGTAATGATCCAGGCTGATAAGTTTAAAGATGATAAAACGTCAAAACGGAAAGTAGTAGACAAGATGTTGTTAGAGTTTTGGTCTCAAGGCCTTAACCTTTTACAATTATCCCAAATCGATTGTCAATTGATTGTTGATAAACCTAATTCTAATAGTTGGATTCTGTCAAAAGTAAAAGATTCTAGGGGTAAAGATGTTCCTATTCAACTTGATCCTAAAAAATTTTTAACTATGTTGAATCAAGATCTAAATGCTATGTTTATGAGTTATATCTATGTATGTCGACATCCTAAATTACCATTAATTATTATCAGATTACAAGTATTTGATCTTCAAGCTGTGAATACTTCACGTACTTCTAATAGACCACACATTACATCAAATAAACCATTTTTCGTGGCAATTCCAATGAATTCCTCCTATATAATCCATACCCCTGGTAATGATTTGGTCACTAATATTTTCTTACAAGTAGTAGAACGGAACCTCCCCCAAAGACCAAATAATCTTTTAAACCTTGAAACTGATTTCAAACAAAAGCCAGTAAAATCACTTGAATCTATGCATATATTACATGGGAGTTCAAGGTTTGGTAATAGTTTGGGTCCATGGACTTCATATGCTGATTCTACAGTAGATACTTCTCCTTTGGCTACTTTAGAATCTCATAAGACTTTAAATGATGATGATGATGATGATGACTTTGGTGACGATGACAATGGAACCTTTGAAAACAATGCTACGACTCACCTAAAACAAATGGCTAATTTAAGATTTAAAGGGTCTAAAGAAGGAACTATAAAATCTACTAAGCCATTTGATGATCTTGAATCACGAGATCATAAACGGAGAAAGACCCAATTTTCTGTATATAATCATAGAGACCACGAAGATGATGAACAACAACATGAAAGTGATGAAGAAACAAACAACTATGGAGGTTCTAAAGCAGGCCAATATGCCTCTATAGCACCTATACAGAATGCCGAGTTTTTGATCCAAGAAAAGTTTGATGATAATACCAATGAATATTCTTCAATTACTTTGAAATTAGCTGGAAATGACGTGTTTGCAGGACTTCATGAATTATCAGTTAAATCCACAAAAGAAGAAGAAATGATATTAAATCCTTATAAAATGCCTCATTGGCTAACAGGAGAAGAGGGAACAAGTTGTGGAACCGTTAAAGATGGTAAATATATTAAATAGATAATATACTTAGAACACTAGACTCTACTCTTTGGACCATCACAGAGATTATTACCAGGTTAATAACCCTATAACTTAATAACCCAATTTACTAATTAATCCTCTAATTGACTCTATGGTGGAGTCATTAGCATGCTTGACGGCCCTTTCAAGAAGTGAGTTTAAAAAATCAATATCTTTATATCTAAACGCTTCATTAGCAGCAGATAATAAGTCGTTATTTTGTACAAACATTTCTATTTTTTCTGAATAATGGATTTCAGTACAATTATTGATATAAATAGAAATATAATTAGCAGGTCCTTTATAATTCAAACAAGTTTCTACAATTGAAACAAAGCCAATAGGAGATCTTAAATGGTTAGGATTATTGGTATTAGAAGATGCGACAATGAATTGATGAAGTCTTTCAAATTCTTGAAGGTTTGAATAAGTTTCAACCACTAAATACCAGAATTTTTCTTGGGGGATTTTAAAATCTTTAATGACTTTAGATGCTTGCTTTAATTGATGCATATTAATCAACTTTATAAGAATATCTGATAAAGTCTTATGGCTATAAAAATCAGTTTGATACATTTCTGTAAGTTTTTTCTTCAATTCTAACGTGTCCAATTCTAATTGATAAAATTTATAATTTTTCCGATCACCTGAATTACTCATTAATTTTAATAAATTCAGTTTATAAGTTTCATAATAAGTCAGGTCATTAGAATTTAATGACTCAGATGATTTAGTCTCATGTAAAAATCGTTTAAACTTTTCTATAGCTAATTCAATTCTCATATCTTCTTGTTTGAAATATTTCTCCAATATATGATTATCATGTTTCCCAATACTTTCTACCCAAAAGTGTTCAACCAATTCACCATCAACAAATAACCCATCATTAGAAATAGTTTTAGTTTTATCATTATGATGAAGATTATGAGGTTGATCATTCAATAATTCAGTAGCATTACTAATTAAATTTTTCTGTTCATTTTGATGTAAAATTTTAAAAAATTGTGATACCGATAAGGTATCATATAAATGGAGTAACATTAATTTGGCCAAATCATATTCTCCACTTTCAAATGTTTTAACTAATGCAATTTCAAGTTCATCAAATCTTAAATATTGTTCAATCTTTTTAACTATTGTAGGTTCCAAGTTTATTAATAATTTACAAAGATCAAGTCTACCTTCTTCATAAGCTATTTCGGATATTTCCATCACCGATAAATAATTCTTTTGTAGAGGTTCATCATTATCATCATGATCATTGTCATATTTATCTCTAGCAGAAAATAACTTATTGGCAATGATTTTAAATAATTCGATATCATCAAGATCAATTTCCTTTTTAATTTTGTAACAACACCAATGAGTATAAATTCGATCTCGTAGATGTTGTAAATCTAATAAAGATATGACTTTTAATGCTAAGAAATGTTGTGATCTATTCAATAACATATCAATGATTGTTTCCCAACCAATCAATTCAATTTCTTTATAAGTCAAGAATATTGAGATATCAGCAGCTCTTAATTGATTTAATACCTTCAAGGTATTAACCACTTTTAAATATTTATCGGAATCATAATAATCATCATTATAAGCTTTCCCAAATGATACAGCCAGAAGAATTTTCTTTTGCCAATATGAATTAAATTCATCTAAAGCAGCATCAAGGCATGAATTCATAGCATTAGTTAATTGATGATCAGATTTCAATAGTGATATATTTGCATCAGCTTTAGAAGATTGTTGTGATAATTTATCCATACAATCTAATAAGATACTGCTAGGATGTGATGATCCGATTTGATATAAATTACTAGTACAGTCAGGAACTCTTGATAAAAACTCCAATTTATTAGTGGTCAATATTTTTAATCCATCAGGTTCTTTCTTTAAAAATGGGATAGTAAATGATAATTCATCATTACCACTTCCCTTTAAAATAGCATCGAAATCAAGATCTTCTTCTTCTATAACGTCATAGAAAAATGATATTGATGCTTGACTTGGACCAATCAATTTCACTTCATCTCTTAATGATAATACTATAGCATCATTCCCACACCATTGAATTTGATATGGGAGGCTTGAGTCATTAGAAGTACTATATTCTAAAAGGACTTGGGTGAAATTATTATTAATCACAAATATGGTGGAAACATCTGCATTTAATAAGGCAATCAACTGTCCGTTAGGAGAAACCGTGGCAGTTTTAAAAGGACCATCAGTTAATCCATGATCAATGACTTCAAAACTGCTGGTATTAAAGCCTACCTTCAAAGTGACCACCGTATTATGTAAACATATAACTACATTCAATTCCAGAGGTTTGACCAGGATTAAACTCATACATGTGATTTTTGTACAAACATAAGTCGATAAAGGGATTTGATAGTTGGTTTTATTGGTTAAATCAGTTATTATTATACGATTGGTAAGTCTTAAAAACATATAATTACCCCAAATATAAGTATTTAAAACCTGGAAAATTTCTTCTGATTCTTGGTTCTCTAAATTGGTGATCACTGGATTATTAGTACTGATATTACTATTTGTAGCATGATGATGGCTGGTTCCATCATTAACTAAAACATTACTATCACCAAAATTGTCCAATGCTATCAAGTCTTTGGTATATGAGAATTCATCAAAATTACCTTTGAGATCTCTATAATGTCTGAACTTTTGGTTACTTAGCACCACAAATAAGTCTTCCATTCCAAAGTCATAGTCTATAATATGTTCTACAGGAGTACTATTAAATATAATGGACCAGATTTTGTCTCCACTAGTGGTGTAAATATCAATTACACTAGGATATGGGGCATACTTTGATGATAATCCTATCAAAGTCGAATGGGGAGATACCTTGATTAGATAATCAGCGTACAAGTTGCCAATAGACCAATTCAAAGTTTCATAACAAGGACGTAAACTATAATTGACGTCTTGGATCTTCTGCCAATTGAGGCTAGGATTGGTCCCATTAGATGTCATATCACTGAAGGAGTAAGTATTGGTTATCAATTTCAATCAGGTCGCGGTCAGACAAATATAAATGAAGCATCGTTGCCTGCTTTTGTTAGTGCTGCTAGTACTTGACTATAAACCACCACCCGTTTAGTACCCACACCCACCCCCATCCTCCCCCTTTTTTCATACAATAATGGAGCTAGAAGACCAACAAGAATTTGTTACCTTGGTCTCTTCCGATAATCATCGGTTTGTGATCTTGAAAGAAGTGGCACAGATCTCTTCAGTGTTGAAAAATACTCAAGGATTTGAAGAAAGTAAGACAGGAAAAATCAATTTAGATATGGATGGTGATATCTTAGAATGTGTAGTCAATTATCTTTACTATAACTATAAGTATAAAGAACAAGCAGAGACAGGGAATATTCCAGAATTTAACATTCCCACTCATTTAGCATTGGAATTATTGGTGAAAGCTGATTATTTAGATATATAGGGTGAAAGGATGTTATTTGTGTAGGTATACGTGTGTATCAAAGTGTATGTGTAATAGGTATAATATGACAGTTTAAAGGTAAATATCTAATAACCCTCTAACATATCCAATCGTAACTCTGGTACTCTAGTGCTATATCATCGGTATATAGCTATTAAAACCAACCAGGTTTAGTCATGTGACCAATTGTGTTATTTCCCGAACCTCCGCATATTTTTGCAGCCCTCTCTCTCTCTGT
>JAJMHJ010000005.1:0-140161 GCA_030583035.1 Yamadazyma taylorii | reverse complement strand
GTCATTAGAACATGAAATTAATGATCAAGACGATACATCTAAACGACCAGCCACAGAAAAAATTTCGGATTTAGACGTGGATAAATGGTATAAGCAATCAATTGGATCCTTAAAGAGCTATAACACTCAGATAAATAAGTTTCTGAAGAATATATTGAATGATGCCAAGTATAATATTAATTTAGATGAAGCATATACCTATCCATTAAACTTGGATGGGATCCCTACTAAACATTTGAATGACAAGGCAGGCCAGGGAATTGGCCAGGGACCGGAAAATTCGATTCATGAACTAGGAGTTACCGGAGAAGAAATGGCTTTGAGAGATATGAAGATAGAAAACCAAGAAGAACTTACTAAAGCCATAATATTGCATTTACTAAAGATTGGACAACGAGATCTCGTGAAAGATATGTTAAATGAGATGGGTTCAAATACTTCTATAGAAGTGGACGAAGAGCTTCTAGATCGATTTAAATTATTAGATCAAATTGTGGTGGACATAACCATAAATCATGATTTAGATAAAGCATTAGATTGGTTAAAAAACAAGTCGGAAACTTCCGATTCCAAAAGTAATAAAAGCTTTAAAGAAATCGAATTCAAATTCCATATGCTTAGATTTACTTTACTATTAACCGGATCCAATAATGACAATGATGATAAAGATGATGATTTAAACTTGGCCCTTGCTGCCCATGTTTATGCTAAACAATATTTCCCACAATTTTTCAAAGAATATCTACTAGAAATATCACCATTAATGACCTTGTTATTATTTAAGGGCCCTAAGAGTGATGGGACCACCGATGAGTCTAGTCTATTGAAGGATTTGATGGAGATGATGAAATGTTCTTTTAATAAAGATCATGAACTGTCATCTAAAACATCAAATGAATCAAACTTTGTAGGAGAAATCTTGAAGAGTTTTGAAACCGTTAATGATAATCAATATCTCTTTCAAAATTTGGCCAATGAATTCATTTCTTATTATTGTAAAGATTTGAAACTATCTAATGATTCATCATTATTTCAAAGTATTTTAGCAGGGTTTATTAACTTACCAAGTTTTTATAAGTATAACCAAATCCAGAGAAGACTTAGTCGGGTTCATAGCATTACTAGTGAAACAGATATTTATAATAATAGTAATAATTCTAACCATGATTCCAATCACAGTAAATTAGATCCAAATAATAGATCCCACTCAATGATGTCTTCACTTATAGCTCCATACAGTTTTGATTTACCATTTCAATTATCAGATGCCAACAATTTCTTATTCAAATATCATCCAATTTTCATCTGTCCAGTTTCCAAGGAACAATTAATCCCATTAACAATTAGTGAGACTAGTGTTGATCTAGAAAATAGAGCCAAGAGACCTAAATTAGAGAATAATAAAGAATCTGAATTAATCAAGACTATGCAAAATCCAGTGGTAGTGTTAAGATATTGTCAACATGTTGCCTTGAGAGAAAGTGTCTGGCAGCTTTCTAAGAAAGGATCTGAGGTATTTAAATGTCATTATTGTTATAAGAAGCATAAATTGAATGAGGTTAATGATGCATTTTTCATTGATTTGTAGGAAGTAAAGAACTAAGTATATAGAGTTAGGAAAGGGTGACGGTAATACAGGAACCGGCCTGGAAATTTAGGGTAGCATAATATATATAATTGACCAGAGTAGTGTAATAACTTGTTTAATCCAGTGTAATAACTGGATACCCCATATTTTGCTTGATGGCTCTCACTCAGATCGGAGCTCTCTTCACTCTCGTGAGGAAATTTTTTTGAGATGACATTAAATCATTTACATTAGCAGGTCAAGATGAAAAAGCACAGTAAAAAAAATAATGGGGATAATCTTAATCTAATACTTCAAGACCAGTCAATACTAGGAGATCCTTGGGTTCCTATTTATGACACCCCAGTAGAATTTGATGGGGTCCATTATGAACGAGCCATGAATAATATTATTAGACAACCTAATATTAATTCAACTGTAATTATGAGAGCTGATATCCTTAAAGAAAATATTTTTGATCCAGAAAAAGGTGATACCATGTTTGTAAGTAAGCAACTTACCAAACTCCCAGAATTCCCAGACGTTCAACAACCCATGGATTCTAATGATGATCAACCAGTATTATTTAGATATCATGATGATGTAGAATTAAGAACAATTCCATTACATAATAGTCAAATTAATTTCCAACCAAAATGTGAAATTGTAAGAAGAGTTATCCCAAGGAATCCTTATAAAGATTATATTATTAATCAAACCTCAGTCATTCTCTGTGATGAAGCTAAAAAATCATATTTGGTAGTCTATATCCCCCATATTAAAACCATTGAAGAAACTCCATTTTATCTACCACCAGTTCATGGAATTGCCTTATTATATCATAAAAATACATTATCAATTCATTATTTACCATTTAATTATCAAGATCCAACCCAATCGAACATGATCCGACAGTTGGATGTTGGAGATCGAAGTATTAGAATTGCAATGAGATTAGTTCAAACTAGTCAAAAACATTCTCAAGGTACTAAGGATGGATATGAAAAAAGAGTAGTTCATGATATGGTAGTCCCTAAAGAAGCATTTCAAAATAGATATATCAGTTTAAAGAAGAAATATTCCTCCAAATTAGTCAATGAATGGATGGAAAAAACTGATCCTAAAAAACATGTATTTGAAGATTTAGCTATAGCAGCATTTTTAATAGAACTATGGCATTTAAAATATTCCGATCCTCAACAATTTGAATTTATAGATTTAGGATGTGGGAATGGCTTATTGGTATACATCTTACATATGGAAGGTTATAAAGGTAAAGGAATTGATGCTAGAGCTAGGAAATCTTGGAAGAATTATTCAACTTATACTCAACAACATTTATTTGAAAAAATTATAATTCCTCAAATTTTATTAAAACCCAGACCTTCAAATGATAGTCCTAAAAAGGATAAATACTTTCAAATCCCTGATATAAATGATAATTCATTAATGACGTATCATTCATCATCCAAATTAATGGATTCTGATTTTGTATGTACTACCAATGAGTTTAATGACAATACGTTTATTATTGGTAATCATTCCGATGAATTAACTTGTTGGATTCCTTTACTTGGTTATCCATTTTTAGTAATTCCATGTTGTTCTCATGCGTTATCAGGAGCTAAAAAACGGTATAATTCCAATAAAGGAAATTGTAAATTATCTACCTATGGGGCATTGGTTGAACATGTTGAAGAATTGGCTAAAACCATGGGGTGGATAGTCGAGAAAGAATCTTTAAGGATTCCTAGTACTAGAAATGCAGCAATTGTTGGATTTAATAAGCATTCCAAATTCAAGGATGATAGTAAAGATGATTTTGATTCGAGAGCTTGGGAAGTATTGAAAAGAGAGGGTGGGACTGATGCCTGGGTAGAGAATTCGATAAATTTGATGAAGAAACCACCCAAGGATCATTGAGGAGGAGTGTAGGATTAATATATGCATATAGAGTTTGGGTTAGATGGGAGTTAGATGGTGGTTACATAGTTACATAGTAGTTACATAGTAGTTACATAGTAATCTACAGCTCCGTTACCCATTAGACCATATCCCACTTTAGTCTCACTTTTCTCAGAAATTAAACCTCTGAGAATCAGAAGAATAAGAACAAAAAAAAAAAAAAATCCGCGTAACTCTTCAACGAATAGTTAATTAATCATGGTAGGATTATCTTCACAGTATGTAATATAGATATATCTATACCCAAATGGATATGGATTTAAACCCCCCTAATATCCTCAAGTCGAACAACTTTTACTAACCAACATTTATCTAGATTTCAACAACTTGAAAAGTTGGGAGAAGGGACTTATGCCACGGTTTACAAGGGGAAGAACAGAGCCACTGGAGCCTTAGTGGCATTAAAAGAAATTCATTTAGATTCAGAAGAAGGAACTCCATCTACAGCCATTAGAGAAATTTCCTTAATGAAAGAATTAGATTCACAAAATATCGTCACCTTATATGATGTGATTCATACCGAGAATAAATTAACATTAGTTTTTGAATATATGGATAAAGATTTAAAACGGTATATGGAACTTCATGGTAATCAAGGAGCTTTAGATTTAAAGACAGTCAAATTATTTATGTTTCAATTATTAAAAGGAATAATGTTTTGTCATGATAATCGAGTTTTACATCGAGATTTAAAACCTCAAAATTTATTAATATCTGTTAAAGGAGAATTAAAATTAGGAGATTTTGGATTAGCCAGAGCTTTTGGAATTCCCTTTAATACTTTTTCTAATGAAGTGGTAACTTTATGGTATAGACCACCAGATGTCTTACTAGGTTCAAGAGCTTACACTACCTCTATTGATATTTGGTCTGCTGGATGTATATTTGCAGAAATGTGTACTGGGAAACCATTATTCCCAGGATCTGCTAATGATGATCAATTATTAAAAATCTTTAGATTAATGGGGACCCCTAACGAAAGAACCTGGCCTGGGGTTTCATCTTATCCTAATTTTAAACCTAATTGGCATATATTTGTTCCTCAAGATTTAAGATTATTAATTCCTCATTTAGATTCAATGGGGTTAAATTTATTGAATAGTTTATTACAAATGAGGCCTGAATCAAGAATCACCGCTAGACAAGCTTTACAACATCCTTGGTTCCATGAAATTTCAAACCCTACTCCTTTGATGCACCCTTTAAGTGATCCTCAACATCAAGCTCAATTGGCTTCTCAAAGTCAAGTTGGTGATAATCATCTCTCTAATTATTAATCCAATTTATGACAACTTTTTTTTTTCCCCCTTCCATTTTCAATTCAATTACATGATGTCTTTAGTACTGGCAATTAAATTAAATTTATAACATTAAATAACATAAAATATATATACTAAACTATTAAATAAATGTAGTCTACAAAACATTCATCATAATCATTATCATATCAACAAACAAACGCAAAATCACAGGGGAAAACAAGGGGAAAAAAAAACAAGGAGAAAGGGGGAGGTACATATCTCATAAAAAGTAATCACTTCTATTTTGTTTGGTATTATTCGATTTAATAGCCAAATCACCATCTTGGACCGCAGAAAAAATCTTAAAATCAGGATCTAAATGTTCATCAATCTTCATTACACTAGCAACATTACCACATCTATAACAATAATTAGGAGCAGACCAAACTGTTACCACATCCTTATCTTTGAAATGATATCGGAATCCTTCCATAACTAATTGGTGAGCTCTTGCTATTAATCCTAAATTATTTATATGGTTAAATTCTCTACTAACTTTTGAACCAAATAACCAACCAGCACCTCTTGGACTAACGGCCCAAGTATCAACATTTTCAGGATCTGACCACACTAAGTCACAAAATCCTCCTTCATGGGGGACTTCTTGAGCTCTACTTAAAACTCTAATTTGATCCAACATTCTAATTTCTGGTGATAATCCTCCATGAACACATAAAATTTTCCCATCAACTATAGCTGCCAATGTTAAAAAATCAAACACTTGACAACAATATTTCCATACGGTGGTGGATCCATATTTAGTTAAACATTCTTCATAAAATCCATATACTTGAGTGATTTGTCTAGATTCATGATTTCCTCTTACTAATGTAACTCTATGAGGGTATTTAACTTTTAATACCATTAATAGCGTGAATGTTTCTAATGAAAAGTATCCTCTATCAACATAATCACCTAAAAATATAAAATTATTATTATTATCTTCGCTGGGTAATCCACCACTAACTCTAAATAATTCTAATAAATCATGAAACTGTCCATGGATATCACCACATACAGTCACTGGACTTTGTACTGGTTGAATGTTCGATTCTTCCATTAACAATTCTTTTACCAACTCACATAGCTGTTTCATATCTAGTTCACTTAATGCTATGCATTTTTTGATCTGTTCCAACCATTGATCTGGTCCTCTTTCACTCATTTTATGAGATTTACAAGGGGAAGGGGTCTAGGGGTGTAAGGATGTTACGAGGGGAGCAAATAAGGGGGTGATAAGGGCAATAAGGACAATAAGGAAGATTGGGCAGTAATCTATTCTCTTTCTATAAGTATTTAAGTAATAATCTATAACCACTACCTGACCCTAATACTACCAAACAACAATAAAACAAGTCAATTATCTTATTAGGTTGATGTTGGTCCAACGTCAATGTGAGCATTCATTCGCAGAGGAAAAGAAAAAAAAAAAAATACTCGGTCGTGTCCCAAATCCTAACGTCTAAATTTATTTCTCAAAGAAAAACTTTACAGAAAAATTTTCAGATATTTAATCTAACAAATACCATTGACAATGTTCCGGATAAGGACAGTAGGATTAATTAGTAGACGGTTTATCCATGGAAATGGGCCAAGAATGAATATAAATAACCCCACGAACAACAACAACGGCAACAACAACACCAGTACATCCGGACCTTTACCCTCAACACCAGAAATGAAGAATGAAAAATGGCAAATAGAAGTAGATGAATCAGGCCCTGAAGGAATCCCAAGAAATACCCAAGGAATCGCCTCAAGAGTTATTGGTATGACCAATTTATTACAAGATCAAAGAGAACCACCATTAGAAGTTGATGATTTGTTCACCAAGAAATTCAAACCATTCGATAGTTATGATCCATTTGATTTTTCAATAAATCAATTAGATATTGATAATAGATTAAAGAGATATCCAGTCAATGCCAAATCCAAAGATCCGTTTGAAAGAAACGGAATTAATCCATTAGACCTATATACCATGCCATTCATATTATCGAGATTTTTAACATCCACTGGACAGATTGTATCAAGAGATGTGACAGGATGTAATAGTAAGAATCAAAAGAAGTTAGCTATAGCCATAAAACGAGCCAGGGCTTGTGGGTTATTATCGACAGTTCACAAGGACAGTACTTTCTTGCCGTCAAGAAATTTGTAGGATAGGGGATAAAGATTAGTGGGAGGGTGAAAGGAAACAGTAGTACCATGGGCCTATAGGATGGTGGTATATACATGCATGGTGTATACATGCATGGTATATACATGCATGGTACATACAGTTGGACTTCTATATCCAGGGCCTCCATATCAATGTGAAGTGTTGAAGACCATTCTTCAACCCTATACGTTCCATTCCTCGAGCCACTAACCCCAAAGTCACCAACAAGTCAACCAAGTCAACCATGTCAACCATGTCAACCTAGTCACCAACCCCTCAAATCACCATTCCCTTCCTAACTAATCATCATCATCTGATGCGCCTGTAAATAGCAAAATGCACAACCACTCACCAGTGACCGATTCTTGAACCTGCACAATGCGCGAGCTATAAGAACCCATAGAAATCCCCCCCAAATTAACTTTATTAAACTACAATCATGTTAGCTAGATCAATTACCAAACAATCAATTAATATCACTTCCAGAGCTTTCTCTACTGGTAGAATCGCCTTCTCTAATGATAGAGCTGGGTTTTCTGATAAAGAAAAAGCTGAAGAAGCTGTCTACATTAAGAAGCAAGAAACTGAACAATTAAAGGCTTTAAAAGAGCAATTGGCTCAACAAAAGGAAAGTATTGATAAGTTATCTGAAGAGATTAAGAGCATCAAAAAGTAGGTAAATAGGAAATATATGTTTTCACCGATTGATTAGATGTAGTAGAGGTTTATAGGTATGGAATGGTCGATGGAGTTGATGTGGGACCAGTTAGGGTGGGAGTTGGGGAGTTGATGTGGACGAGACACTCTGGAGGAGCATTTGCTCGTCCCACGACCGCATTAACTGAGGGTAAAAATAGTTGATGGAATCATCATCAGAAATCTCATCACAAATCTCATCAGATTGTTATTTCAAGAGACTTATAACCATGGATGATAACGAATTAAATGCTATTAGACAAGCTCGATTAACAGAGTTACAAAAAAACCAAGGAGGAGGATCCTCTCAAGATTCTGAAACAAATGAAATGAAATTCACCATGTTGAATCAAGTGTTAGATGTCAATGCTAGAGAAAGATTAAGTAGAGTTAAAATAGTCAGACCTGATAGAGCAGAAGCAGTGGAAAACTATTTAGTTAAATTGATATCAATGGGAGGTATAACTAAACGTTTGAATGAGTCTGATATTGTGGAGATATTGAATAGTTTATCTCGAGACGAAAAACAAAAATCTGATGCTAAAATTGTATTTAATAGAAGAGAGTTGAGTGATGACGATGATGATGATTTTTTCGATTAGCTTGTATAAAAGGAATAGAGGAGAGGTGGAAGTAGCTAGTAGGGTATAGTTGACAACTGAATAAGGACCTGAACAAGGACCTGAACAAGGACCTGAACAAGGACCTGAACAAGGAGGGGGTCTGGTTATATAGAGAATGTAAGTAAGTGAGACTGGAACTGTCACTAGTGTATGGGCTAATGGACCAGAGATTGGGTCTAGAGAGAGAGAGAGCACCGTAAAACCAGTGAGATTCAGGGGAGTTTCTATATGTCGTAGGAATGAAATGTAACCCCCCTGATATGGGATGCAAAATACCAATAATGCTGAACCAAAACATATAACTCCACGTAAGTAAAGGTTAAGTATAACAAGGGTTTTCTGTCATGTGTATTGAATATAAGATAGTTAGTCAATTGAGTCTTTACGTATCTCAATCGATTTACATGTCAGTAGGGACAAACCCATGACTAAAATGGATGTAAATGCTATGGGATTTGCTTACTACAGGACAAAGAACAAGAGAGAAAGATACGAATCATCTCAGTATTGGACAAGAGTAACGTTCATGAATGTCCAATATTTAAGAGGATGTGGCTGATAACTTATAATGACTAGATAACTTATTGACTATAACCTAAACATCTTAGTCATTAAAGACAGTGCGAAGTAAGCCATGTATTTTTTTGCAGTCATACAAGATGTCAATGAACACTATGACAGATGTGATCATATTGAACGTTTGAGACAGGAGTAATGGGACCATAGAGTCAATCTCCTTTGATAGTGAACACGATTAATAAACCAGTACAAGCCTATATCTTCATGTTCAATCATATGCCTTCACGTTTAATCAGTTAATAAGTATGCATATTAAGTACGCAACAAGTTTTTCCTTATTGTCTACTTCATTATTGTGGGTTTGTGCGTCTCACGCCCTCGCGATTGCAAAATAAACAAACCAACCATTAACGGATTTGATTTAAACAACATTGATTAATCGTTAAACCAATATCCAGATTCCATTCCAACCTCCCCCATAATAAGAGATTCCAACCATGTCTAACATTCAAGTGGTTGTTCGGTGTCGAGGAAGAAACCAACGAGAATTGAATGCAAACTCTCAAGTGGTAGTCGAATTACCTTCTGATAATTATTGTACCATTCATCCTACCATTACCATTAATCAACATCAAAATAACGTATTATCTCAAAAGATCATTAATTCGTTGGATTCAAAAACTTATAACTTTGATCAAGTATACGGACCATTAGCTGATCAACAGGTGGTTTATCAAAAAGTCGTGACTCCTCTACTTAAAGATTTCTTTAATGGGTTTAATGTTACTGTATTAGCTTATGGTCAAACAGGTACTGGGAAAACTTATACCATGTGTGGTAAAAATGAACCATCACCTGTAATCAATGAACATTCAGGAATTATACCGAGAGTTTTGGCCGATTTATTTCAGAGATTACATGATAATAATGATGATTATATTGTTAAATGTTCATTTATTGAATTATATAATGAGAATTTAAAGGATTTATTAAATGATGATTCTTCTGGACCTGGTTCTAGTCATTCCAATCAAGCATATTCATCGGGTTCTAATTCCAGTTTAAACTCCCATAACCCCCATAATTCTAGTTCCAATCATACTAATAACAATAATGGAGGGGGTCTTAAAATCTATGAAAACAAAAAGAATAATTCTAATTCAATCTTAATTTCTAATTTGAAAGAAGTTAATATTAATGATTTTGAATCAGGATATCAACTTCTTAAATCGGGATTAATTAAACGAAAGATTGCTAGTACTAAATTAAATGATGTATCATCAAGATCTCATACAATCTTTACTATCAATTTATATAAACGTCAATATAATCAACCTAGGAATTCAGATGAACTTATTAGACATTCTAAAATAAATCTAGTTGATTTAGCAGGGCTGGAAAATATTAATAAATCAGGATCTATTAACCAAAGAGCTAAAGAAGCTGGATCAATTAATCAAAGTTTATTAACCTTAGGAAGAGTAATAAATTCTTTAAGTGATAATAAATCTAATTACAATTTAAATCATATCCCTTATAGAGAATCAAAATTAACTAGGTTATTACAAGATTCCATTGGTGGGAAAACTAAAACGTCATTAATTTCTACCATATCTCCAGCAAAAATTAATTTAGAAGAAACTTTATCAACGTTAGAATATTCTCTTAAAGTTAAAAATATTGAGAATAAACCTCAATTAGGTCAAGATTTTAATATTATTATGAAACAAGTTTTAATTAAAGATTTATCAAATGAAATTATTAAATTAAATAATGATTTAAATGCTACTAGACTGAAAAATGGAATTTTCATGAATGAAACCAATTATAATAATTTGATTGAAGAAAATTCATCTCAAAAACAAGAAATTAATGAATTGAATCTGAAAGTTGGTTTATTAACGGATAAAATTAATAAATTTGAACAAGAATTAAAACTTAAATCTGATACTGAAATTAATCTTCGCAAAGATATTCATGACTTACAAGAATCTAAATTGACTTTGACTAATCAACTTGATAATATTAATCAATCTATTCATTTACTTAATAATTTAATAATCAAACAAACTAATAACATTGGTAATAATCAATCTAACTTGATTCCATTAGTTCAAAACTTAACTAATAGTTTAAACTTGATGAAATTAAATTTTTCCAATAATTATCAAAAATTGAACAATGATTTAAACAAATCTATTAAAGATCTTCCTACCATTTTAAATGGGTTAATTAATGCTTCAAATGTGAATGGACTGATGTTTGAAACTTTCAAAGATCATCAAGTTAGTTATCATGATTCTTTAACTGCTATAAATCAACAAGTAAATGAATTTTTGACCAACACTTCTACTGATGATTTAAAACCAATAATTGATAATTTTATAACTAAAGAAATTACTGAACAAATTGAAGGGTTTAAAACTAAATTGATCAATAATTTAACCCGTACGATTACTGGGGATGTTGATGATCTTTCAAACCTATTAGGAATGCAAACCAAATCATTTTCTGAAAATACTTTAAAACAATACCATGATCGTCTTGAAACTCAATGGAAACAATTAAATCAACAATCAAATCAAGTATTACAGAAATCTATTAATAACCTCGATTCTTATCATACCAATTTAACAGAATCCAATAATAATCATGAACTGTTGATTAACAAAATATCAAAGGATTTCATTAATGATAATTTATCCAATAATCTAATGAAGAACTTGACTCAATTAGATACCTCCTTTAATAAAGATAATAAGAGTGTTGTTGATTTGATTCCAAAATTTGACCAAGTTAATCAAGATCATTTGTCTGTGATCCAATCAAATTTGGATCAATTCAACACCATTCATAATCAATTATCATCATTGGAACAAAAAGAATCATCTGAATTAAAACCATCAGTCACTACCCAAAGATCTCCTTTGAAGGCCAATGGGTATCATAATGTCCCAGTGACCACCGGAACCAAATCTCCTGGAGCCAAATCATTTAGTTCAAAATCATCTGGTAGTAAATCACCTATGATAAGAAATCCAAGTCCAACCAGATCACCAATAGCTTCACCAAATAAAACAACAGAGCTCTTGCGATCAAGAATACCTACACTTACAGATAAAGAGAATAATCCTATTCCTGATCTTAAAAAGAGAAAATTAACATGATACATAGCACCGTAGATTCCATAAGATCATAGATCATAGGTCATACATTCATAGAAGCATCCCATGTACAATAGTACTTTCTTAATACTATAATCCTTGTCATAATTTGTATAGTACTTTGTATATTACACTGTATATTACTATAATCAAATCACTACTCACTACACCCTTTTATCGCGTGCGGAACTTGCAAGACAATTTCGCACCAAAATCAGTAATGCTGTTCTTTTCAAGTACCCCATTTGAAGAAACCTACTATTGATCTCCCAAATTTATTCTGAGTGCACAAGGCATTATCAAATCATAAGGTTCGACACGTCCCTGTAAGTGGTAATATAATCTATCTAAACGGTTTCCAGTATCTTTTTCTCTGGACCTTAACTTCTAGATAATACCATTGGTTTCCTTGAACCCATTAATAATACAATGGTGGAAGTGTCTCAGACTACCATGTCCTTAATGGGATATTCAATTGTATCAATAGTACTACTAGCGTTTGCCATAGATAATGCTAGAAATAACTCCAATAACTATTTCACCTTCTTATTTCAATTGACAGATGGGTTGAATTTGGGGATTCTACTTAATACTTTTTGTTTTATGTTTATTGTCATTGGGAAATGCTGTCAACTAATATTATTTGGAGAATTAAGGCTAATTGAACGTGAACATGTCATTGAGAGATTACCAATATTTTTAATTAACTTGTTATTGAATTTGACTACTAGAGGTAATAATTTAATTTTAAATATCCTCTTGATTAGTGTATCAATTTTATCAAAAATCTTACATTCAATTCTTATGGATCGGTTAGAATATAAACATATCACCATAGTGAATCAATTGAATAACATGGGACCTTATGATTATAAGACTGTCTTGAATACTTATAGGAAAAACTCATATTTCTATTGGAATTTTGTCTTTTTTTGTGGGGATTTCTTGATAGCTAAAGTATTGGTTTATGATGTTTTTCAAGGTATAAATTCAATTACATGCCTTTTATTTGGATTTCAATTTGCTGAAATTGGGTTAGAAACGTTAACGTATTTCTTGAAAAGTATTTTGAACATTTATGAGTTGGCTGCTTATCCTAATTATGATCTTGACGATGATGAATTTGATTTAGATAATGTTCCTGATAATATTGATGATGAAGAGGATGATGGAGACGGATTACAAAATCACGACTCTACTGGTGGTGGTGGTGGTAATGGTAGTAATGATGATGATGATGATAGAGAAAGAGTATGGGAAAACAAAGGACTTTACACCAAATCAATAGAAATCACTTGTTCTATTTTAAAAGTGGTGGCATATCTTTCATTTATTTACTTGTTAAGTTATCATACTGGAATAGCCGTTCCCTTTTCCATGTTACAAGGAGTCTATTTATCTATACGTAAAAGTTATCAACAATTCAGGCAATTGTTAGAATTTATGGAATCGTCTAAACGTTTAGATTCTCAATTACAAGATGCATCTGCTGAGGATTTACTTCAGAATGACAATTTATGTATAATTTGTCGGGATGATATGTCGTCTGTGGTTGACTATGAAGCTGCACATCAAAAGAAAATGCCATCTAGAAAGAAACCAAAAAAGTTACCTTGTGGTCATATTCTTCATGTTGGCTGTTTGAAAGATTGGTTAGAAAGGTCCGATAGTTGTCCATTGTGTCGACGTAAGGTATTTGAATCCAGTAACACTCAGCAGCAACCTCAACAATCTACTGAACCACAACAACATCAACAACCACAACCCCAAGAAGATGATGAAGATGATGAAGATGATGAAGACGATGAATATGATGAAGATGATGAAGATGATGATTCTGAAATTAGACGGTTTCAGGAGTTTAATAACCTTCTAAGACAGCGTAGACAAGCTAGAGATGAAATCAGAAGGCACAATGCTCAACATATGGATGGTGGAGAATCTCCACAATCTGAATCAGCTGAAACAGATCATGATAACTCGTCATCTATGAATCCATCAGATACTAACTCACAACTGCTAGAACCACATGCTCATCCATTATCAGAACCTTCAATTATTGATCCATTCATACCTCAAAATATCCCAAACCCCCCTTCAAGCTTACCTATGCAATCACAACAACGATCAAGAGATGGATTTCAACATATAGCATTGCCTTCATCTAGCATATTACCTCCTAATTGGACCATATTACCAATACAACAATCATCTATTACTGGAGTTGATTACCATGTCAAGCTCTCAGAGATCACCACGGCTGATTTAAATATAAGACAGAGAAGAACTGGTGGTGAATTAAATCTAATTGACCCTGGTTTCAATCCCCAAAATTTAACTCCCACTAGTACTTCATTACGCCCTACTCCCACTACCACATGGAATGGCGTAGAAGACGAAGACGAAGACACTGACGTTAATGGTTAAAGAAAAAGTAAATAAGTATATGCATGTATATATATTAATAAGAATGTATATGATTTAATATATGGTATATTGTACAGACTAATCAAAGTCAAAGTCAAAATCAATGTTTTCTTCTGAATTATTAATGCTATTGTCATCGTTTGTATCGTTATGGTTTTTGTGGTTATTATTGGATTGCTCATCAGAAGGCTCAAAATCAAAGTCCATACCATCCTCATATCCTGGTTTATTAAAAGGGGATCCAGAGACTTGAATTTGTCCATCAGTTATTTCTTCATTATCATAATTCAGTTCAGCACTATGTGTTGAGGCTGGTATCTCTTGTTTATCATCAACAACATCATCTTCGTCTTCCTCGGGACTTAATATTTCGTAGTCATAATCGTAGTGATAATTGTCACCATCATCGTCATTATCATTATCATCTCCATTTAGCAGACTATGATCCATACCATCATCTACATCATCATTACTGTCAGCCTGTTGGATCCTATCTAAGATTAATTTTGTCTGCTGATTAATTAAATCTTCAGGAAACTCGAACATTAATGCCTTACATCTATCTAAATGTTTTTCAACTACTTCAAAATTCTTAGAAATCTTGTGAAAAATTTCCCCTTTGGTCCCCAAAAAAATATTGTCATCATGATCAAAATCATAATTCTGGATCGAATTAGCTCGAGGGTTATCAATCATTTCATACTTTCTAGCCAAATTATCATTGTCTAATAAATAACAGAGTGCTAAAATAAATGAGAACACTCCTTCTTTATCATAAGGTCTTCCCAAGATCAAAGTCTCTAATTCATCCATTACAGTCTTATAATCACCACTATCTAAAAGGGACCAAAATGACATGATAATATATAAAGGAGTTTTAAAAATATTACCAGCTTTAAAGATAGGAGCACTATAATGTTTGGTAATTCGCTTATGATGTAAGTGATAAAATGACGATAACCAACCAAAGAATCTTCGTTCTTTATGCTTAAATAAACCATCCTTAGTATCTGATAATTTTCCTCTTAAAATTTCAATTCCTAAAGGCCAAACAGTTTTAATATCAGTATCGGGAAATCTAATCATAATGCAAAAAATCTTATAACCTAAAGCCCATTTCTTTTTCAAAATACATAGATGTAAAAATATATTCAAATTATTCAAATGAAAATAATGTGCAGCTGTCATTTGTTGTTTGGGGAATAGTTCTAATCCATTTGTTCGTACGATAAATTCTTGTCTCTCACGTGTGTTTGAAGTATCCATGGAACTTAAAAGTTTTCGTAGTCTTTCTTCTAAAAGAGCGGCTTTCATTTGTTTAGTATCATTATCATTTCCTTCTTCCTCTTCCTCTTCCTCTTCCTCTTCTTCTCTATCATCTTCATGTTCATGCTCATTTCGTTGTAATTGCTGATGTTGCGGTTCATTTTCTAGTCTAGTGTCCTCGTTGGCTTGTTCTATCAACTTGGATATCACTTCATTATTAATCTCTTCAGGTGGGTATCCTTCATTCAATACTCTATACAGCCTTAAATTATCATATTGATGCCATACTTCATAAGCATCTTCTGGCCTTGGAGGGTCATATAACTCATGTTCAAGCTTCTTAAGCACTTGGTCACGTCCTTTAGGTTTCCGAATTTTGTTCTTATTGTCTTGTGAAATAGACTCATCTCTTAAAAGTTGTTGATACTTTCTTAATTGTCGATACTTCAATAGAAGTTCAGGAATTTCTGATCCGTCAAGGATTCTCTGGGCCCTGTCATTGGCCCTAAATGTGGTTTCCGCTCGTTCAAACATTGGATTTATGGCTATATGGCTATATGAGCATGGTATTTCTCTGGTACCTTTATTTAGTTACTTTAATTATTCTTTGTTTTGAGATGATTAGAAAAAGAAATAATTTCTCACTAACAGAAAAAAAAAAGTTGTGATCTCATCAGATGAGATGGTGAGACAAGTGCATTGAGACAAGTGAGACAAGAGAATCAGTCTTGGACGCAAATACTACAGACACAAAAAAACTACATCAACTCAGTAGACTTCTTTTAATAAATTTTGACTATATACAAAGAGAGAGAAGTCAAATGTTAAAACGGAAAGGCAAGAATTAAAACCCGAATTAGTTACATGGGACATGGCACGGATCATGGGACATAATACCAGAGACAGAATCACTCATTAGAATCCCATACCTGGCATACCACCCATTCCACCCATTCCACCCATACCACCAGCAGGAGCAGCAGGAGCAGCAGGAGGTTGAGGAGCATCAACAATAGCACATTCAGTGGTGGCTAATAAGGAAGCAACACTACTAGCATCAACTAACCCATTTTTAACAACTTTAAATGGATCAATGATACCAGTAGCAATCATATCAGTGAATTCACTGGCAGCAGAATTATAACCTTGATTGAATTCTGGAGCATCATAAATTTTACCAACAATAACAGCAGCTTCTTCCCCAGCATTTTCAATAATTCTTTTAGCTGGTTTAGTTATAGCAGCTTTAATAATATCAACTCCTAATTTTTGATCAAAGTTGATGGCATTTGCTTTAACCTCATCTAAAATTCTAGAAGCTTTAATTAAAGCAGTACCACCACCTGGTAAAATACCTTCTTCAACAGCAGCTCTAGTAGCATTTAAAGCATCATCATAACGATCCTTCTTTTCACTAACTTCGATTTCAGAAGCACCACCAACTTTAACTACAGCAACCCCACCAGATAATTTAGCTAATCTTTCTTGTAATTTTTCCTTTTCATATTCAGTGGTTTGAGCATCATTAACAGCAGTTCTAATTTGTTCACATCTAGCTTGAATATTTTCTTTAGCACCTTCACCATTTAAAATGACGGTATCTTCTTTAGAAATAGTGACTGAACCACAAGTACCTAATAAATCAATAGAAGCATTTTCTGGTTTAATATCTAATTCTTCAGTGAAAACAGTACCACCAGATAAAATAGCAATATCTCCTAAGATATTTTTTCTATTATCACCAAATCCTGGAGCTTTAACAGCACAAACTTGAACTTGACCTCTTAATTTATTTAAAATACAAGCAGCTAAAGCTTCCCCTTCAATATCTTCAGCTAAAATTAATAAAGGTCTTCTTTGTTGATTAGATAATTCTAATGATGGTAAAATATCTTGAATAGAACTAATTTTCTTTTCAGATAATAAAATTAAAGGATTTTCAAATTCAACTTTACCAGATTTAGTATTAGTAATGAAATAAGGAGAAATAAATCCTCTATCAAATCTCATACCTTCGGTGACTTCTAATTCATCTTCTAAAGTTCTACCTTCTTTAACAGTAATAACTCCTTCTTTACCAACTTTTTCCATGGCAGAAGCTAATAAATTACCGATATGGTGATCACCATTAGCAGAAATAGTGGCAACTTGAGCAATTTCTTCTGAAGTAGTGATTTCCTTTTTATTTTGTTGTAAGAAATTAACTACAGCATCAACAGCAGCTTGAGAACCTCTTCTTAAATCCATTGGATTACAACCAGCAGCCACATTTTTAACAGATTCAGTAAAAATTGATCTCCCTAAAATGGTGGCAGAGGTAGTACCATCACCAGCTGATTCATTGGTTTTAGAAGCAACTTCTTGTAATAATTTAGCTCCCATATCTTCGAATTTGTTTTCCAAAGTAATGGATTTGGCAACAGTAACCCCATCTTTAGTGATTTTAGGAGATCCAAATTGTTGTTCAATAAGAACATTTCTTCCTTTTGGTCCTAAAGTGACAGAAACTGCGTCAGCTAAAGTATTAACACCTTTTAATAAGGCAGCTCTTCCTTCAACCCCGAATTTCAATTCTTTGTGGGATAATTGACGGACAAATGATAATCCAGAATGTCCTACTTTTTTAAATGATGGTTGAGTAGCTCTTAACATTTTGTGATGGTTTTTTGTTTTTTTTTTTTGTATCTACGGTTGGGTCTGATTACTACAGTTGGGGAATTTTTCACTTTATATAAATAGGTGTGTTGGAGAAAATTTTTCCTCGCAATAAAAGGTTCCAGAAGTTTCTTGTGCCACGCACGGTTGGGTTTTAGTTGGGGAGCAACGAGGATAATATGGCTGCAAAATCGGTTTAAATGGTGGTTATTAGTGCCATAGGAAGTTATTGGAATGGATGGGGTCGGAAACTAGTAGGTTGGTATGGGGGTGGTTGGGTTATGCCGGAGGTTATATGGTTTGCTATAATCTCTAGAGGGTGGGATATGGGATATGGGATATAGCAATATAGTGTAGAGGAATTCGCATCTGTTATGACTCCAGATGACTCCAGAAGATGACTCCAGAAGATGACTAGAGAATATGGACTATAGCATACGTTATCACTTATACAATAACGATATATCTGTGAGTGGATCACCAGTTGATTGTTGACCCAAGACACCTCTAATACGTATAGTTTGATTTACTAGTATAATTGTACTTGCTCTTTCTTAAGCATACCATAAGGTAAATGTTGAACTGATGCCTACGATCTGCTGCCGGTGATCTGCTGCCGGTGATCCGATGCCTGTAATCTGGTGATATTCAAGTCAAGGATCTAATAGTGCTGTAACTCTTGGCTGGTTTAAGAGAACATGCACGCCATATCTAATGGAATCACATTTCTATATGGTTATCTAGGTCTGTATTACCTGGGTCTGTATTACCTGGGTCTATATTACCTTGGTCTATATTACCTACACCCATATTGCCTACATCTACATGACCACAGCTCTCTATGGCCATCTACATTCATATAATCACCTCAGGTATAACCTAGTATAACCTAGATCTTAACTTCTTTTGCTGAGATAAAAAACCTCCATCTACCCCAACTAAACCGAACACTGCGAAACTTTTTTATCAATTATCAAATTTGATCAACCATTACTGAGATTTCATCACTGGTGTTTTATCACTGATATGGAAACTAGTGATGGGTTTACCCCCATAATAGCCATTTTTTATGCGGTTTTCCACCCAATAGAAGGTACTAAAATCATTAACCAGGTACCGGAAAATTCCATCAACAACGGAGACAAATCATTATTCAATTTCAATACCATTAAAAATTATATTATTCCAAAACCTCAATTATGTAATAAATTACTTTCAATTAAAGTCGGGAAGTATAAAGTCATTGGATATCCAGTAAACATTCAGAATGAAAAATACACCAGGAATTCATTCAATTTTAACTTTTGTTTTGTGTTCCCTTATAATAGTGAAACCATTAGTTATGAATTAACTATTAAAAGGATTGGAGAAATGTTTAAAGTTCTTGAAGAACAAAATTATTTATTATCAAATTTAAATGCCCAATTTTTTATAAAACTGGAGAAATTGAATCAAATTAATTTAATTAATGAAATTCCAGGATTTAAGAATTTTAAACGAATTAATCTTAGTTCAATTGAATCATTAATTAATCAAATTTATCAAGATTTAAATAATTATAGTGAATGTTGTATTCCATTGGATAGTTCTAATTCTATTGATATTAAATTATTTCCAATTCTCCCCCCACCTTTAAATATAAAAGCCTATCAAGTTCCAGTATTATTGGTTAATTTGAATTCTTTGGTAGATGTTAATTGGGACCCTACTATGATTAAAATCCTTCCTTATATTAATGGAATTAACTCCATAAAGAAAATCAGTGAATTGAGTGATAGTGATTACTTATTAACTAAACAATGTATTCAACATTTAATGCATTATAAATGTTTACAAATCATTGATATTTTTTTATTTTCAAATATTTATGCTCCTACAAATAATATTGATAATTTTTTAAAAATCCCCGGTTTAAGTGAACGATGTCAAAGTTATATAGTTAATTATGATATTAATTCATTAAGATCTTTGAATCTGACCCATGGATCTGATAAAAACACTCCTACTGGAATTAATATCAATACGCCTACTTCCATTTCGGCTACTTTTACTAGTTATAATCAAGAATCCATTTCTATATCACCAGTTAATCAAAAAGAATTAAATCAGCCTATAAAAGTCCCTACCAAATCATTATTGTTTTATTTATATCGTTCATTAAACCAGGGACAAACCATTAAACAATGGTATATTCAACATAAAAAGCATTTAAAATTCATCGATATTAGAAGATTTATAAATTTCGGAATTATGAATGGAATTATCTATAGAGTTCATTCATATCCAATTTTAAACTTGATTATTAAATCTATTGAAAATAATAATGATGAAATTAATCAATTGATTGATAACTTTAAATCTAAATTAAAAGTTACTAATGTTAATTCTAATTCTATCAATCCTAAACCTCGTCATTCTAATGATTTTGATGCTAACAGTATTGGAAATGGGAGTGCTAAGTCGATTTCTAATGATCATGCTATTGGAACTACTGGTGATGGTGGGAACAAATATTTGAAATCAATAGTAAATGAGAGTAATTTGAAGACTAATAGAAGAAAGATTAGTTTCAATTATGAGAACCAAAGACCATTTAGAGATATAATTGATAGTGAAGATGACGAAGATCACGAAGATGATGATGACGATGAGAATGATAGTGATAATGCCGTTAGTGGCTATTATAGAGGTCATAATGAGTACCATGATGAAGATCTAAATCTACAATCAGAGTCGGGATCTGGTTCTGGGTCACGGTCTGGTTCTGGAACCAGCTCTGCTCGTCACAAAGAAAAAGTAATATTCAGCCAAGAAAGAAATCATAAAGCCTCCCATAACTCCAAACACCATGACAAAGATCATTCAGATCTAAATCAATTGAATCAATTACCAAATATTAGTAGTAAAGAATTTAATGATTTACTTAAACTTATTAAGCTTCTTAAAGGATTTCAAACCATCGATTCCATTTGTACGGAATTGTGTAAATCCCGACTGGAAATCGAATCTATGCTTAACACCTTAGGGTCCAATGGATTTATTAATAGTTGAGGTGATGGTGGTGACATGGTAGTGAGATGGTAGTGAATCCATAGTGAGAACTATGCAAGATAAGGTTATTATTAACAGGGCAAGATATATGAGCGCGGTAGTGTTCGTACCGTGCCAATCCCCCAATTTAGTGCGACAGGTTTAAACATAAACAATAAACAAATAATAAAAACAAATCTACAACTCACTTGTTCTTCTTGAATCAACCGAGATAAAATTAAAAATATCAAATAATGTCAGGTAAAGGAAAAGTCCATGGAGGAAAAGGAAAATCCTCAGAATCCGCTAAAAGTTCTACTTCCCATTCAGCCAGAGCTGGATTACAATTCCCAGTTGGTAGAGTTAAAAGATATTTAAAGAGAACTGCTCAAAATAAAATTAGAGTTGGATCCAAATCAGCCATTTATTTAACTGCTGTTTTAGAATATTTAACTGCTGAAGTATTAGAATTAGCTGGTAATGCCGCTAAGGATTTAAAGGTTAAAAGAATTACCCCTAGACATTTACAATTAGCTATTAGAGGTGATGAAGAATTAGATAATTTAATCAAAGCTACCATTGCTTTTGGTGGGGTATTACCTCACATTAATAAAGCTTTATTATTAAAGGTCGAAAAGAAGAGTAAAAAGTAAGTTCATTCTTGCCTTGCTCTTTGACCATTGTTTTGAGTATTGTTTAATATTGATGTATTACTAGTGTAGATTTATAATATATAAATTTGTTTGCTAAATTTTACTACAAACCTTTTTCTACTTGTTATTTATCTATTTGTTAGTAGTGGAAGTTTTAGCAATGGCTTTATTTACAGGTTCTCTATTATTTACAGGTGGTGATGATTTCTCTATATGTTTAAGTTTGTCTAATTCTTGTAAAATTAAGGAATTTTGTTGTTTTAATTGAGCGATTTCTGTTTTTATATTGGTAATAGTTTGATTGATTTCATTAGTAGTAGCTTTATTTAATGATGATGAATTGAGTTGTTGAGACGTTGGTGTTGTTGGGGTTACCAGAGACCCCAGTGATGGCCCCAGGGCTGATACCGGTGATGGAACTGCCGGAACTGCCACGGCTTCCACCTTCTCTGATGGCTCCTTATCCTTCTTGGACCTGGTCAGCTCATAGATAATCAACCCTGCTCCTATACTAAACACAAACAACTCACTCAAAAAATTACTACCAATTTCAATAGCTTTATTATCATTAAGGGGTCTAATTTTTAATTTTGAGTTGGAAGTATTTCTTAAAGTCAAATCCATTCGATTGATGAATTGTCCAAATCGAATAAAGTTAGTCTTTAAGAAATTTGATTGTTTAGATTGAGCTTTAATAGTGTTAGCTATTGGTTTAGAAACCGTCCTAATCAATAGACTGGTTAGCTTTAAGGTGATGGCACCACTCATTCACGAAGGGGGGTGTTATGATGTTGTTTAGTTACTTATAAACCAATGGGAGTGGGTATACCTGGCTATTGGTGGGAGGAGAATCAGTAAATTAAAGCTAATGAATGGATTTGATGGGTGATTTAATGATCAATTTTAGAACTGTGAATGTTGGTGGGAGGTGACGACATCGCGACATCCGACATATGGATTTAGGTGGTTTAGCATGATGACTTTATAATTTTGAAACTTTGGGGGTTTTGAAAACTTCTAGCTCTGTGACCTTGTAAATTGGTTTGGGGGTCATTGGGGTAGATTTGTATGTGCTTGATTGCTTGGTTGATGGGTTTATGTGTACTAATAGACGGAAACAACAAGGAATAATTGAAGACCGTCTCGGTCCCGTTGACATCTTATCACCGACGGTCAAATCTTTTATACCGTTTGACTAAATAAATCAATTAAGTATAAATTTGCATCTTATTCCTAAGAAACTATAATTTCTATTCTCTAATCAAATTGAACTCTCCAATAACAACCATCAACCATGAAAACTTTCTTAGTCACCGGAATTAACAGTGGAGTCGGATCAGGATTACTTAAAGTATTAGCCTCTAATCCTAATAATTTAATCATTGGAACCGTTAGAAATGCTAATAAAATTAAAGAGGTTGAATCGTTAGGATACCCAAATTTGAAACCGCTTGCAATTGAAATGACTGATAATTTAGCAACTTTCCAAAAAGCATTTGAGCTGATCCCCAAATTAGCCCCTCAAGGAATTGATGTAATTATTCAAAATACTGGGATTGGTGGTGATAATGCCATAAGTAGAACATTAGACCATGATCTTGAAGATTATGAAAAGCTATTTCAAGTGAATACTATGGGATCTATAAAGGTTTATAAAACAGTTGCTCCATATTTACATAATCAAACCAAGCCATTTAAATTGATATTTATTTCGAGTGTTGTTAGTTCTGTTTCAGCTCTGCTGATTTACACTAATAGTTATGGAATGAGTAAAGCAGCATTAAATTACTTTGCTAAACAAGTGGCTGTTGAAGAAGCCATTAATGGGAATGTGGTTGCAACTATGCATCCTGGAGTGGTTGAATCAAACATGACTGCTGGGAGAGGAATGTTTACAATCTCACCGGTTGAGAGTGCTGAAGGGATTCTTAAGGTAATTGAAGGATTAGAGACTAAAGATTCTGGGAAATTATGGACTTATGATGGTCGGGTGATAAATTATTGAAGTCGTGAGTGTATGAGTCTTTCTCATAACCCTAGCCAATTTAAGATTCTCGCAGAAATTGCTGCTAAAAAACTAAGCCAACGGTTCTATTACATATCTTACAAATATTGTATACCTATACCTATACCTAAACCTATACCTATACTCATACGTACACCCATACCTATACCCATACCCATACTCATACACATCCACACCTACACCCACACCTACAACCACCATCTCCCATACACCCTTTACATAATCTTTTGTGGGCTGCTTATAAAAAAAAAAAAAATTCTCGCTAAGCCTATTACTAAGTATTCCTCAAATACTACCAAAAAACTGGTGCGGAAATAAGGATCGGAAGAAAAATATGTCTATTAGATTGCAACCTGCTTGTTTCTGTTTGGTTCTGTTTGTTTCGAATACTATAAAATAGCAACCTCTCAAACGGTAGAAACAATATAAATAACCACCCACGTACCTCTAAAATGAATACCTCTTCATCAATTTAATCCCATAAAACGTATTATCAAACAACATGCCATCTTATTTAGTAACCGGTGTTAACAGAGGAGTAGGGTTAGCTATTCTTAAAGAATTAGCCTCTGACCCAAAGAATTCCATCATTGGAACCGTTAGAGACGAAAACAAGGCAAAAGAAGTTGAAGCTTTAGGATACTCTAATGTCAAGATCCTTACCATTGATATGGCTAGTAGTTTAGAAGAATTCCAAAAAGTCTTTTCATCTGTTAAGGACTTAGATGTGGTAATTCATAATGCTGGTGTCGCTGCTAATAATGTAATGAGTAGTTTATTTGAACATGAATTAAGTGAATATGAAAGATTGTTCCAAGTCAATACTTTAAGTGCAATCAAACTTTATAAATCCATTGGACCTGCTTTAAGTAGTCAAGGTAAACCATTTAAAATGATTTTCGTCTCTACTATTGCCAGTTCAATTGAAACAGCTCCAGTTAATACCAACAGTTATGGGGTGACTAAAGCTGCTTTGAATCATTTCGTCAAACAAATTTCTAATGAACAAAAAGAAAAGGGAAATGTTGTTATCACTTTACACCCAGGACTTGTTGCTACTGATATGATGAAAGGAATTGAATATCCAGGAATTATTTCTCCACAAGAAAGTGCTCAAGCCATTCATAAATTGGTTGACAATTTGAAAATTGACGATACGGGAAAATTGTGGTCATATGATGGGCTGATTATACCATATTAGATGATATAGATCCAAAGGAACAAATATCCAGAATATAGTAAGCTCTGGTATAGGTATACATAGAGATAATATAATTGTTTTACATAATGTTGAAAATCGCTAATGTCGATTCGTACAACATTTAAAGCTGAGATATTTGTCAGCTAGTTTATATGTGATCCGATTAGAATTTGAATAGTTAAGAGATGTGAAACATCATATTCAACTTCTGTTTTGGGTCATAATGAAAATGTAGGAGATAAAGATAGTACCAATCTTATCAATAATGCAAAAGGTGCATGGATGGTGAGTTCCTGTGAGTCACAAAAATTGCTGCAAAACCTCATGATTAATAAACAACACTCTATATGCCAACAAATGTTATACACCAATGTCCATGAAGTTCTCCGTGACATATATCTTTCTCTGTTTTGTACCCGTACAACTTTCATCAGCCCGGCATCGGCTTTTGATAATTCCCAGTTCCGTTCCTTTACCCACCAGATTATCTCACAAATGCTGCAACAACAACTACGGAAATATATAGTTCAATATACGAAACAACCCGAGTAATAAAATTTACTTAAACTGGGAATTTACAATGTATTTCGAAAACATTCTTAAAGCACGGAATCGGAATATAACTTTAGATACCATTAAATTCGCCTGGACACTAAATTAATAAGCCAACTTATTCTAAACTATCAAATATGAAATAGTATAAATATCCGGCCACATTGCCACCAGAATGAATTTTGCTTCATCAATTCATCTTTATAAAACATATTATCAACAACATGCCATCTTATTTAGTAACCGGTGTTAACAAAGGAGTAGGATTAGCTCTTCTTAAAGAATTAGCCTCCGACCCAAATAATTCCGTCATTGGAACCGTTAGGGACGAAAACAAGGCCAAGGAAGTTGAAGCTTTAGGATACTCAAATGTCAAGGTTCTTACCATTGATATGAAAAGTAGTTTAGAAGAATTCCAAAAAGTCTTTTCATCTGTTAAGGACTTAGATGTGGTAATTCATAATGCTGGTGCTTTGCCTTCCGATGCTAGTAGTAATACATTAGATCATAACATTGTTCATTATGAACTAGTATTCAAAATTAATACTATGGGTGCAGTCAAACTTTATATGTCCCTTGTACCTACAATGAATAATCAAGGTAGACCATTTAAGTTTGTATTTATCTCCACCGTTGTTAGTTCCATTGAAGCCCTGCCATTTTATACCAATAGTTACGGGATGAGTAAAGTTGCATTGAACTATTTTGCCAAACAAGCTTCTATTGAACAGAAAGACAGTGGGAACATTGTTGCCTGTATTCATCCAGGAGTTGTTGACACTGACATGACAGCTGGCCAGGGGTTCCAAAATATGATCACTCCAGCAGAAAGTGCTAGTGGTATTCTTAAAAAAGTCAAAGAATTTGGAATTGATGACACTGGGAAGTTATGGTCATATGATGGACTGGTGATTCCATTCTAGATGGAATGATTATAGAGATAAAACAGACAAGTCATAGAATATAGGCATATAGACGTAGATATAGTCATAGAATATAGTCATAGAATATAGTCATAGAATATAGTCATAATATAGTCATAGAATATATGTGATCGCATCACGTGATGTAACTAGTAGTTGTTTACTCATTCACTCTCTACACTCACTCACTAACTCACTCACTACACTCAACAATTCGCTTCCTTTCTCTTCGTCTGATTGATGCTCCTATACACTACAAGTGTTCAACAATACCAATGGATTGAAATGACGGTTATTCGTTTCCATGGCCGGGGAGTTGACTCACAGGAGCCATAATCATAGGCCATTAACCGGGGGGCCATTAACCATTGGGCCACTACTCGCCCTTGTCTCATTAAGCCTTGTTCCTATAACCGTCATCCCATTAGCCGTTGTTCCCAAGGAAAATAATCTCTATACTGCTTCTCCCTAGAACCGAATCATTATCGGATGACCGTAGATCCTTTCTCTTAGCTATTGTATTATATCCGGGCTAATTGTGATTGGTACCACTACTGGTCCCTGTGGGGGAACTCAACAAAATAGTTTTTGTGGGGATAAGGCCACCCGCACGACCGGAGTCTCCTTTTTTTTTCAAAACTCCGAATTGTTTAAATTTCTTGTTAATTGACGATATAAATATCACCACAAAGGAATCCAGTTATAAAATTCTTTAGATTTTTATTTTATATAATTTTTTTTTCTTTTTAAAATAACAAGTAGAGTGGTATAATTAGTGAAAAAAAAATGGTTGATTCACATGTTACTTTAGATCACGAGAAAATGCAATTACCCCCAAATGGGTTTAAAGAACGGTCAGTTGAAAAACCAAACTTGGCTTCATTTGATGAATATCAACAACTTTATAAAGAATCAATTGAGAATCCTGCCAATTTTTTTGGGAAAATGGCTTTAAAACATTTAGATTGGGATAAACCTTTTGATTTACCAAGATATCCTCAACTGGCTTCACAAGATTTTGAAAATGGTGATATTCCTTCATGGTTTATTAATGGGAAAATAAATGCTTCATTTAATGCAGTTGATAGATGGGCTTTTAAAGACCCTAAAAAACCTGCCATTATTTATGAAGGTGATGAACCTGATCAAGGAGCAATTATTACTTATGGAGACTTATTAAAACAAGTGTCTAAATTAGCTCAATGTTTAACTAAATTAGGAGTTAAGAAAGGTGATTCTGTTGCTGTTTATTTACCAATGATTCCTGAAGCTATTGTTACTTTATTAGCTATTATTAGAATTGGGGCTGTTCATTCAGTAGTATTTGCTGGATTTAGTTCTTCTTCTTTAAGAGATCGGATTTTAGATGCTGATTCTAAAATTGTTATTACTGCTGACGAATCTAAAAGAGGGGGTAAAACTATTGAAACTAAAAAAATTGTTGATGATGCTTTAAAACAATGTCCTGACGTTTCAAATGTTTTAATGTTTAAAAGAACTGGTAATCCTCATGTCCCATTTAATTCTGATAGAGATTTATGGTGGCATGAAGAAATGGATAAATTTGGTCCTTATTTCCCTCCAGTTCCTGTTGATGCCGAGGATCCTTTATTCTTGTTATATACATCTGGTTCAACTGGTAAACCTAAAGGTATTCAACATAATACCGCTGGTTATTTATTAGGTACTTTAATGACTACCAAATATGTTTTTGATGTTCATGAATCAGATATTGTATTTACTGCTGGTGATATCGGTTGGATTACTGGTCATTCTTATGTGGTTTATGGTCCATTATTAAACGGAGCTACTACTGTGGTATTTGAAGGGACTCCTGCTTATCCTAATTATTCTAGATATTGGGATATTGTTGATAAATACAAGGTTAATATTTTTTACGTGGCTCCAACTGCTTTAAGATTATTAAAGAGAGCTGGTACTAAATATATTGAAGATTATAAATTAGATTCTTTAAGAGTTTTAGGATCAGTTGGTGAACCAATTGCTGCTGAAGTTTGGCATTGGTATAATGATAATGTTGGTAGAGGTAAAGCTCATATTATTGATACTTATTGGCAAACCGAATCAGGATCTCATTTATTAACTCCATTAGCCGGAGTTACTCCTACTAAACCAGGATCTTGTTCTTTACCATTTTTTGGAATTTTACCAAAGATTTTAGATCCAGTCAATGGTGAAGAATTAAAAGAAAATGATGTTGAAGGGGTATTAGCTATTAAAAATTCTTGGCCATCAATTACTAGAGGGATTTATAATGATTATAATAGATTTATTGATACTTACTTAAAACCTTATCCAAACCATTATTTCAGTGGAGATGGAGCTGCTAGAGATAAAGATGGATTTTATTGGATTTTAGGAAGAGTTGATGATGTGGTTAATGTTAGTGGTCATAGATTATCAACCGCTGAAATTGAAGCGGCTTTGATTGAACATGAATTAGTTGGTGAATCAGCCGTAGTTGGATATGCCGATGACTTGACTGGTCAAGCCGTGGCTGCTTATGTATCTCTTAAATCAACCGTTAAAGTTGATGATGAAGATGCCATTAAAAAGGAATTAATTTTAACCGTTAGAAAAGAAATTGGTCCATTTGCAGCTCCAAAATTAATTTTATTAGTTGATGATTTACCAAAAACTAGATCGGGTAAAATCATGAGAAGAATTTTAAGAAAAGTTTTGGCTGGTGAAGAAGATCAATTAGGTGATATTTCTACCTTATCTAATCCTGGGGTTGTCGAACAAATCATCAATGTTGTTAAAGCTGCAAAGAAATGATCATGATGGGTATTCTATTGTTTTTATTTATTTATTTATTTATTATTGCTTTAATTTTATCTATGTTAAATATAAGAACCAAAAGTAATGGTATTTATCGTTTTGTTTCTCTACCTAATTATATTGCTTTAATTTTTCAAGTAAATCATTGGCTGTAGGTTTATCACATACAAATTTAACAGTTATATCATTCTCAAGCAAATACTGATTAGTTGTAGGCCCTATAACTGCTACGTTTATTGATCTCTGTTGTTGAACTTGCTTGATTTTGTCTACTATCAGTTTGGTTCCTTGACTACTAAAGAAAATTACCCAATCCAGTTGAGATCCTAAATCAATTAATTTATGAGGATCCACTTGATTTAATTCTTGAGTGCTATAAACTACTAATTCATCAAATGCCATTTGATGCTTTCTCATGTTACCCGGGATAATATCTTTACGAATTTCACCAGTAAAATAAATAATTTTACTCTGTTGATTCACTTGTTGAAGTAATAATTCACTTAAATTATGACCATTTCCCGTATCTGCTCCATGTATGTTAGAGAACCCAATATCCGATAAATATTTACTGGTGCTGGGGCCAATAGTATAAACTGGCAATTGCAAGATATACTGTCGAATATTGTCGGTGATTTTAGGGGATTCTATTGATTGTTGTAAGCATTCAACTGCTCGTTGACTAGTAACTATTATTACTTGGTAATTGGTGATCTGTTGGGTTAAAAACGTAATTGTCTGGTCCAAATGAAGAGAATGTGTTAGTAAAGGAACGAACTGAAGGTCATAATGAGGACTTAGAACTGTTCTATAGTGATCTTGCGGTGAATTCTCGTTCTTTAATAGGTAAACCTTCATGAGTCATTTACTGGTAATAATTTAAAGAGAACGAAAAAAAAAAAATGATAGAAAAAATCATTATTGCGAAATTAAAAAGCTATATACTATACATATTAACAAAACATGGTTTATGATTGGCCCTCTACCCTAATTAATTTTTTTTTGTTTTTTTTTTTGTTTGATAGGTGGCTCATACATTGACATGATCTCTAAAGACACGTTTAATTCTTTCATTTCCAACCATTAAATTACCCAAACCATCTCTAACAAGGGTCTTGATAGATTCAATAGATTCAAATTTATATCCTATCACAGAAATAGAAATGAATAAACCGATGATCATAATTAATATAGGAATCCAAAAGAATATCAACATCTTATCATTTTCAACAGTTTTACGAGGATGGTTAATATAAGAAATTATCATATCTTCTGATGAATCTGATAAATCTTCTTTATCTTTATCTTCTGAACCATTAATAGGAACGGTAGCAGAACCACTAGCACCACCAGTGGTGGTAGTTGCACCAGATGAAGATGTTGCTGCTGCTGTCGCCGTTGCTGCTGAGGATGATGATGATGCAAGTTGAGTATTGGACTTTTCATTCAATTCTCTTTCCACAGTAGATTTTGGTCTAAATCCCATGGATGGTCCAAATGGGAACAATTCATCATAATTAGGTAAATCATCATCTGAATTATTAAATACATTTTTGACCTTTTGCCATAATCCTCCTGATTGATCATGTGGCACTTCAGTATCTGTACCACTCGTCCTATTATCTTCAGTAGTTTCATCATGATTGTCTATATTGACTGGTTCTGGTTTTGATTTTGCAACTGGTCCTTGGTCATTTATAAGTTCATTACAATGAGATGCCAGTTCATTGATACTACTTTCATAATCATCGTATTCACTATACTCTGAATCAGCAAATTCTGAATCATTATCAATACTTTCTGGAACCATTTTACTTATATGTAATCCTTTCATTTCAAACATAGAATTCAATGAGTCTATACTATTTGATTTGAGTAATGGTTTCTGAGAACCTTCATCAACATTTTGATCTTTGTTATTGGAATCACCACCGGTTCCTCTTTCATCAACATCACTGTTGGCTCCAGTTCCTCCATAAGATATTGGACTCATCACACTAGTACCAGTACTAGTACTTGGATTCTGTAATACATCAATGACATTCAAATCACAATAATCTTTTATAGTTTTATCATTGGATAATCTTAGATTAGCATTAGCTTTACAACTAATAAATAAATTCATCAAATCTCTTTGTCCATTTATACTTGCATAAAACAATGGAGTCAATCCTTGATTATCTTGTAAGTCTATTTTACATCCATGATTAATTAAAAATTTGATCAAAAATTTATAATTTTTAGCAGTAGATAAATGTAATAATGTTTGTCCTTCACTATTAGCTAATTGCCAATTAGGTATTATTATAGGACAATTTGGTAAATCTACCAACTTTAAGAAATTTATCAATACTTCTTCAGTTGAATAATTCATTTTAGTCAACCTTTCAACCATACCTTGAGCATTATAATACCATTCCATTGCTCCTTGAGGAGTAGAATTGGGACTAACATTATTACTGTTCCCATTACTGTCACCAGCAATGGAATTACTACTACTGTTGCTACCATTACCATTACCATTGTTATTATCACTTCCGACAATTCTTTTAGCAATATTTTTAGCATCTTCCAACTTACCATTCATCTTAAGCCCAACTATTTGTAAAGCTAACTCGATTAACTGTTTATCAGTATCATCAGTATAAGTGAAGATTTGTTGTTGTTGATTTGTTAAAATGCTTTCATAATTTTCAAATGTTACTAAAACTTGACCTGGTTGAGTAGCAGGGGGGAGATATGTTACAATGGTAGTTTCGGACCAACAATGGGTAGCTAATGCAGCATTACTACCAAATTTTACAGCTAAATTAGGATTAAAATTAAATCCCAATAACGTTATTTCAATACCACCTCTAACAGGACCTTGGGCAGGAATTATTCGAAGTATAGTTGGAACATTGGGTAATCCAGTATTATTAAGATTATTATTGGAATTAAGATTATTTAAATTGTTCGAATTTATTATTGACGATGTTGACAACAGACCTGGGATTCTTGAAGATGGTCTATGATTAAAAGGAGGTTTTGTTGATGGATTAATATTATTGATTGATGTATTGGTGTTGGTATCACTATTAGATAATGGACTAAACCCATTAATAGATCCATTATACATAGGATTATTAGAATTATTAGAATCATCTATTGATAATTTTTTCCGTTTCAAATTTCTATCTGATTCATTGGTAGTTAAATCAGATGATTCATCAATAGAATTAGGAGATATTGGATGTAAATCATCAAGGCCAGGACTTATTTCACGTTTAATAAAAGATCCAGACCGAGATGGATTATTACTATGATGACGGGGTGCAATAGGAGTATGAACTGTAGTGGAAGCGACAGGGGTATGTGTAGTTGTAGAAGTTGACCCAACAGTTTTCTTCCTATCCATTATCATAATATTAGAACTAATTTGTTTAGCCACCACATTACCATCGACATCTTTAACAACAAATAAAATTTTAAATCCTCTAGATTCTTGATGATGTCTACAATAACAAATAATTCTACCAGATAATTCTATTGATTTATCTTCATTTAATCCATTTGGAGGGGGGAAAGAAATAATTTCTTTACAATTAAAAATAATTGCCTTTTTAATCATTCCATCATCAGCCCAACTATTGGGATTATTTTTAACAATTCCATTTGGTGAAATTTGTGGTAAATCCAGTGGATCATCAATACCATTTCTTCTTCTAGAGGCTCTTTTTTGTTCCCGTTTAATACATTTTGAGCAAATATGACAAGAATTTTTTAAATCAGAAGTGAGGACATAACAATTCAAATATAACAAATTATTCAAAATAGTTGGATTCAAAGAATCTAATGGTTGTGAAAGACAAAATTTATTCTTTGCGATTAAATCTTGAGGTATATGAATTAAATTTTGAGGAGGAGGAGGACTTAAATTGAAGTTCACTTTAATTTGAGTCTCGACTCTGGAATACGTAGGAAGTTCTGAAATAGATAATTTATATGGTAATTTATCCATAGCGTCAGGGGAAAAATCTAATAATTCTTGTTCAGGGACAATTGTGTCGGGAGTAACTTTCATATCATATTTACCAAATTTTAGTTTGGGTACTTCATCTCTAAGTAAATCATATTCATTAAATTCATTACCATGTTGAGTAGATAAACCCAGAGGTAAATGCTCCAGTCCATGAACATTATTTTGAGCTTGATTTTGAGTTTGATTTTGAGCTTGATTTTGAGAATCACTATGAGAATGAACCAGACCATCACCTAAATCTTGAACAAATTGGGAAGAATCATTACCAACAGTATAATTATTATGGTCCATAACATCAAAGTTATTATTATCCGGAGAATAGAACTCCAAGAGCTCCAGTTTGTCCGGAGTGTAATCAAGATTATCTAAATTATCATAAACTCTTTGATCTAAAAATTCATCTAAAATATCATCATTTAACGCTTTTGATGAAGGAACTCCATGATTATTAAGGTCCATATCGAAGTCTTCTTCTTCCCGGGATTGATTTTGATGAAATTTACGGTCTAATTCTTCATCAGTTACCGTAAATGACATGGTGAAATCAGTAGTTTACCAGCAATCAAATACAACCACGGGCGGCGGGTATCACTAATAAAAAGCCAAAAAAAATAAGTTATTTCTGGAGGATTGAAAAATTTCTCCTGGTATGGGAATGTTTCAAAGGGAGGAAATCACTTCTTATTATGTTTCTAAATGTGAATGTAACAGCAAACCCGTTATAAATAAATGTACGTGTGGGATTATTATAGGTGAGTTCCAGAAAAAAAAAAAAAAAAGCTTTCTCATTTTTTTGGGTCCGGCTAGATGACTTTGAATCATGGCGGCGCGATTGCACCCAGAGTTGTACGAGAGGGCGAGAAATTAGGTTCAATTGTGTGGGATTCGGTCCCAGATGGACCTAATGTTTAGGGCGACAGTGACATATATAAAGTCAGGCCAGTAGACCTAGTCAGACCTAGTCAGACCTGGTCAAACTATCAGAGACCGCAATAAATTGTTGGCCTTACAGCTAAAGAATATGTTCTGTTGACCGAACACGTCACCAGGTAGTAATCTAGTGTGGTAGAGTAATATTTGGGTAAGTAGAACACTCTTGGGTAGAACAAACCGTGGATAAAATTTGTAAACAAATCGTAGTACTATTAGAGTTCATGTAGTCATATGGGTGGCTTCTCATGTTAAATGACTGCTAAAAAATGTTGGGTCTCGCTTATATAAGCATGAGTCTTGCAACCACTCTCCACCCCCTTTTCTGTGGTAGCACCGATATGTAAGGTATGGCCACGACCCGGTCAATTGTTTGTTCGTCTGGCTTGAGAAGGTGCGCGCATATCCAAATTGAGAAATATCGACGTATGGTAGAAAAGAACAGTTTGAAAAAAATCATCTACAATTTGAACATACAAGATGCCAAAGAATACCTTATACGTTACAGGGTTTACCAGAGAATCCAAGGCAGCTGATTTAGCTCCTGACTTTGAAAAGTATGTATGAACATTGTTATTGTTATTATTACTATCAACCCTTCTGATTGATGCTTGTGTCATTGTGATAGAAGAATTGATATTGTCTGCTTTGCTAGAATATTTCCATTGGGTGTTTTGAGTGTCTCTAATTTCATCAGTGATTTTTCTTGATTCCTATCGTCTGAAAATTTGTTGGTATAATAGTGTCCATTGAAATATGATCGAATGTTCCGCTTGATGTTCTCCTGTTATTCCTTCACTGTTATTCATTCCCTTTTATGCCTTGTTTGTTTTGCCTTCGTCATTCGTTAGCATTATGATTCGACTCCTTACTCCCATTCCACCTTCCATGTCTCCTCGAGTGTGTTCTCCTTCCTACATTACCCCCATGTCCCTGTTATTTCTTCCATAACACTTGCCACACTTCCCACCCTTCCTACACCTCCCACGTCACCTTCATTTCTTCCTTCCATTTCTTCCATTTCTTCCATTTCTTCCTTCCCTCCTTCTTCCCCATTTCCCATCCTTATTTCCCATCTCCTTTACACCTTTCCCTTTCCCTCTCCCTCTCATTATCCAACAATTCCCAATGATTTTCCAAACAAATATCCTAGAATCCTTTAACTAACAATATTAGATATGGTGAATTAGTAAGACTTGATATTCCTCCTCCAAGAACTGATGATGGGGAAAAATATGCTTTTGTCGAATACAAGAACTTCGAAGATAGTGAAAAAGCTTTAGAATTAAATGGTCAAAGTTTACCTTATTCCTTACCAGATGGAATCGTTGTACAGATGGCTAGATCTGACCCTTATTCTGTGAGAAGAGCTTCTTTTAGAGGTAGAGGTGGTTTCAGAGGTTATGGTAGAGGTGGAAGAGGTGGCTATGGTTATGGCCGTGGTGGTTATGGTGGTGGTTACTACGATGATTATGGATATGGTGGTGGCTACGGTGGTGGTTACGGTGGTTATGGTGGTGGATATGGCGGTGGCTACGGAAGAGGTGGTTATCCTCCAAGAGGTGGTTATGGAAGAGGTGGTTATCCTCCAAGAGGTGGCTATAGAGGTAGAGGTGGCTACGGTAGAGGTGGTTATGATGGTGGATACAGAGGTAGAGGCCCAAGAGATGGTAGTGAAGAACCTATGGGTGGTCATCCAGACTCTGAAGGTGGTGCATCACATGGACAAGGACCTGAAGATTATAGTGAACCAAGAGAAACTTCTGGTGAACAAACCGGAAATTATGAAAGAGGTAGATTCTCTAGATCTCCTTCTAGATCTCCTAGAAGAGACAGATCAAGATCTCCAGAAAGATATTAAGCCCCACAAGAAAAGTTTTGTTTTAATTAGTTTAGTTTCGTTTAGTTCACTTCAGTTAGTGGAGTTATAGTATGCTGTATATAAAGTAAATTATACATGTATTTATAGGATAAAATCCGTAGTGGCAGCCCCAAAACCTCCTGAGCTTCTTGGATCTCCTGCCATTCTAGAACTAAGTATATTCGTAGCATTTGATGGTCTAGCAGTAGCTCTAATCGAACTCTCTCTTAATGTAAGCATTACTGTGTTTAATATAAGACTATCAACATCAACAGATTTAGTGGAATTTAAATTAAATTTATCAGAATCTTGCTGTGGGTCAAATGGACCTGACCCATCTGGAAGTGATCCAATCGGGTCTTGATTATTATTATTGTTATTATTAAGCATATTATGACTATTATCTTGATAAAGATCAATCTTGCCAACCTCTGAATATCTTTTAGGTATAAGATTCAAATTATTTTTATAAATTAACGCATCACGAAATGATCCAAATGGAGGCATACAATTGGGGATATAATCTTTAAAATCAATATATCCAGTGCCATTGAAATACTGATAATAGTTATCAGAAAAAAGTCCACAATCTTCACTAGGATAAGGATTAGGATAATCTATTGGGTCAAGATCAATAAGCCCTTTCTCCAATTGATCTCTTTGTTCTTGAGCTTTAAGCTTTTTCAGTTTGGATTTAATTAATGATGAGAATTCAAATCCTGATTTCTTATTAATTATTTTATCACAAAGAGATTCTTGTTCATTATCTATTATTAATAGTTTTAAAGTAGGATTGTAATTCAAAGCATATGCACTAATAATAGGGGTTCCAAGGACTCTAAATCTGGTACCTTTATAAACAAAATCAGAAAAAGGTTTGAAGCAATGTTGAAACAATAAGAGTTTGAATGTACTGGAATGGTTCTGATGAGAATCCGATTTATTGGAATTATTGATGATTTCTGGATTATCATTGAGGTTAAATTCAAACATATATCTCTTTACACTTTGAAACTTTTTAAGATGAACCGTACAAAATGGATAAGTTTCATATTCTTCATCGACCAAATCTCCATTAATAGTTAATTTGGGTGGATCAACAACTTCTTTATATTTATGGAAAATAATATATGGAGCATGTCTTTTAAAATTAGACATATATGGAACTTGAATTTTAAATAATGGTAGACCTAATCCTTGCACTTTATAATCAACTGGTATTATATGATTTCGAGAATCGATGATATGATCGGAACCATTAGAGGATTGATCTTTTTTGTTAGCTGGTTTTTGTAATTCACTTCTAACTATTCGAATAGTTCCATCCCCATCATAAATAGTAGTAGAACTCTTGCGATGTTTTTTGTTGGAGGACCGGAGTTGTTTAAATGTTTCAAAGCTTTGTTCATTAACGAAAAAGTAGGTATTGTTTTTAATAAATTCATTCACAATAAGATATTGTCTTTTCAAATTATAATTGGATGTATTTCTATTCATGATAGTGGTGGTAGTACCATCATTGGTTACATCACCAATAGGTTCCTCCAATATAGTTGGCTGATCATCGTTGTCTAAAGACCCTGCTGGATTATCATCATTAATGAAAGATTGATGATGAAGCTGTTGTTCTTCAATATGACTTCTATATCTCATTCGTCTTAATAAAAAGGGTAGATACCCTTCAAAATTCTCATTGTATGAATCCTGAAGCTCCAATCTTTCTCTATTATCTTCATTCAAGGTTTCGCCTTCAGATAAGGGCGTAGAAGTGGTTGGATATATATTATACTCGTCATTCATAACTACTCGATCTCTGGGGATATCTTGATATCGAAATTGTTCAAATTCTCTGACGGCTTGAATGCTTTCAGAATCTTCAGGGCTATTGGAGTGGTTATCAATGGGATCATGGATATCGAAATTAAAGGGGTTGCTGGGATTGTCAATGGTGTTGGTGGGCAGAATATCATGTGAACCTCTATTGGTAGTTTGGGATGGACCTATTTGTGAGTTCGGCTGGAGAGAATTATTATTTCCAAGGCCATTATTTGTTTCATCAATATGGTTATGCTCGGGATTAGAACTTTTCCTTCTAGCCTTGCTAAGCAACTTATTCATATCAACCAGTGGATTTGACCTTGACCTTAAATTTGTGGTTAGTTGTAGGGGTTTTAAAGTTCAAGAGATCCAACAGAACTGCGGTTACGCAATTTTCTAACGTTTACGAAATCGCACGGCTGCAAATTAGGGGAAGCAATGGTAGGGTTGAGGGAGCAATGGATAGGGTGATGGAAAGGGTGATGGGTAGAGACATTGATAGAGACATCGAGAGGGAAATGGGAAGTACGGAACAGTATATGGATTGGCGTATGGAAGACATTTATTGGTCATATCTCCCAGTGTATGCCTAAAAACTGGTTGCAGTTGAGATTCTTATCTAAGCCGCAGTCAAATGAATTTTTCCACTCACGGGAATTTTCAAAGATTTGAAAAACTGAGCTTGCTTGTTGAGATCAAGTCACTAACATTAAATCCCAATTGACCATGGTTGAATTACGTAGATCTACTAGAAATAAATCCCTGAGCCCTAACAATTCCAATACTGATACCGTATCGAAGCCAGATACCAAAAATGCTAAGGTGACCAAACCTAAACCTTCTAGTACCACCAGTAAATCCTCATCATCATCAACTAATTCTACTGATTCAAATCTGGATAAACAATTACAACTAGGAGATGAAATTCCCGATTTGACTCTTTTGGATGAAGATGGAAATGAAATCAATTTAAAACAAATCAGTTCCCAAACAAAGTATTTGGTTATTTTTGCTTACCCTAAAGCTCTGACTCCTGGTTGTACTAGACAAGTATGTGGATTTCAACAAAATTATGAATCTTTAACTAAATTAGATACTACTGTATTAGGATTAAGTTCAGACTTACCAAAGTCCCAAAAAACTTTTATTACTAAACAAGGGTTGAAATATCATTTATTATCAGACCCTGAAAAGAAATTAATTGGACCATTAGGAGCTAAAAAAGAACCTAGTGGAATTAAAAGATCTCATTGGATATTTGAGAATGGGATCTTAAAGATTAAAAAGATTCAAATTAGTCCTGAAGACAGTTTTAATGGAGCATTAAAAGACATTGAGCTGATGTAGAGATAAATAGGTTACTGTTCATGCGTGTGTGTGTTTATATAAATAGGTTAATGTTCATGCGTATGTGTGTGTTTATATAAATAGGTTACTGTTCATGCGTGTGTATGTTTATATAAATGTGTATATACAATTGAACATAAATCACAAATCAAATAAATATATAATTGATTGTAACAATATGGTTATAATGGTCACGACCTTACAAGCCCACCACCAATGTTGAACCGTAAATGAACAATAACTAAAGTTGAAGTCCCAAGTACTAACATTATAATTATAATGACCAGATAAGATCCCAGTTTGACCATCAAAATCTCCCATCATTGCTTGAACTACTACTTCATGAATTGATCTTCTATTAGTTTCATTAATACTTTTAGAAGCTTCCCATTGATTGCCATCAAAATTATACCAACTATCACAACCATAATGATCATGACCAGTTAATATAATTCCCGACTGATCTGGGTTAGGAAATACAATATCAAACACTTTTTGGGTAGTATCATAAAGTAAATGATTTTGAGATCTTAATTTCCCATTCTTATATGGTTCAGGTTCATAATCTTCATAAAAAATATGTTCTGGACCATCTTTACAAAGACCAGCTTTTTTATAAAAAGGTATATGAGTCAATAAGATAGTTGACCCATTAAACTTGTCGTTTTCATGTTTCAAGTTTTCTAAAAATTGCCAGGTATAATCAGTAAATTCATGTTGTAAAGCAGGACCTTCTAATGTTAAAGAATCCAATACTACCAATCTCCATTGTTCTTGATTATTAACATTATAGTTGATTACATAATTATTCTGACCAAATAATAAATGAAATCTGGCCATATGTTGCCAAGTAGCATCTCCACTATAGCCAATATCATGATTCCCAGTTAAATTAATAAATAAAGGTTCTTTATAATTAGGATATTGATGTTGTGGATATACCCAATCATAAACATTTTCATATACTCTTGATTTGAACCGATGAATGGGATCCATAGCCACTTCCTGGTTTAACCAACTAACCCAATCATAATCTTCATGTTTATTAAAAGTATCAATCACAGTCTTTTTATATTCTAAACTTCTTGGAAATAATCGTTCAACAAATCGGTGAGTTCGATTATAAAATTCACTATCAAGAATCCATTGGGATGAAAATAAATCTCCCATCACAGCGACATGACTTGGCTCTAATCGGCGTTTCATCATAGAATAAATATGTCCTAAATAATAATCATTACCATAATTATCTAATCGTTTAATATATGGAGTACTGGGCCAATTGCCATTAATTTGTGGATCTCCAAAAGTTAACATATGAATATCTTTAATGCGGCCATTGGCACTACGTGTAGAATTGGTTTTAATATCTTCAAACTCTCGTAAGGTAGGGAAATTTAACATTAATTTTTGTTTGATCATTGGTGGGAAATGATTTAACCAAGAATATTTGGGACTAAAAGTTGAAGAGTTGGAAAACTCATGCCATTGACATTGTTGTGAATTATTTAAAATGTCGGGATAAAAGTAGATGAACCCATTAAGGATAATAGTAGCTACTATTAATATCCTTCCAAAGATTCGAATTGGAGTCATTGATGATGATTGTGGAGGGTTTAACTATCAGATGAAATTTTTCCGCACATACCAAACATGAGATCATAGAGATCAAGTGAGGAGGCTATACAGAGGGAAGAGAAGAACAACTGAGATATGGTACAATAGTACAGTAGTACCATAGTACAAACAATAGTACCATAGTACAAACAATAGTATAATAGTACAACAGTACAACCGTACAACACACTTCAGGCTCAATAGGCTAATACCTGAACTAGTCGTAACATAATATCAGAGCCAATGGTATCACTTCTGTGATGATGATCCACTTCTTTATATATATGACTTATATTTTCTAAAAGAACTAGAATTCTAAATGGTACATAAAATTCATAACATCTGACCCATTAGAATGGAATTAGAATATTTGATTTGATTTTGATGTGAATTTTAACATGAAAGTAAGCTTCCAATAACCTTATAAAGCTTCACCTAAAGTATTATTTAATCTAGCAACTTTAGCAGCAATAGATAAATCAACAGTTCTATCACCAACTTCAACTACTAAACCCCCTAAAATATCAGGATTAACAGTATTAGTAAGTTTTAAAGTTTTACCTTCACCAACAAAACTTGATTTACCAATGGAAGTTTGTAATCTCTTTAAAATTTTGGAGTCTAAAGTTTTAGCAGAGGTAATGGTGGCTTCAACAATTCCATTATGAGCATCGTTTAATTTAGAAAAGTTTTGGTAGATTCCTTTAAATTGACTTAATCTATTATTATCACTTAATACATTTAAAAAGTTAACAATTGGGGTGTCTAATTTTAAACTAGAGCTTAAGGTATCAATTAATACAGCTCTGTCTTGTTTGGTTAAGGCTGGGTTATTTAAAAATTCATTGACTTTAGCATCTTGATCAATTAATTCATGAACTTTGGTTAATCCTTGAAAGGTTTTATCGACTGAAGAATCTTGAACTGATGCTGAGTATAAAGCACTGGCATAGGTACCGTCAATACCGAATAATTGAACAGGAGGTTTAACGGATTTGGTGGCAGTAGCCATCGAACGTAAGAAACTTCTAGAGCCAATCATTATTGCAATAACTTAAACGGTTTAATGGGTAATAAATTGGTTATTATTGATTGAATTTGACGGTATTTGTTGAGATGAAAAATTTCCAGTGCGGTCGCTGCTCGGCCTTTGAAAAAATTGATCTTATTGGCGGATGTGATTTACTCGTGTGTGCGTATATATGGGCATGTGCCCAGTGCGGGTCGGCCCAGGGGCGGTAGGTGGCCCTAGTACTGATGGGTTATTGGCACCACATGAACACGGATTGATTTGAGTATACTACCATTGCTACTACCATCACCACCACTATTTGTTTCGCAGTTAGAAAAAACTTTTTTTTTGTCAACTCGCTTTTGATGGTGAAAATTTTTAGACATTGAACCATTTAGTATCTATGATTAACCTTAGTAAAAAAGGGATAGATTATATTGGAAGTGGGCTTCTTCGAGCTCATATAAGTCCATTGAAAGCCTTGAATTTATCAAGAATAGGCTTGGGGTCCACTGGACTGTTTGTTAGATATCAAACCACTATTTCCAATGAAACCAATAATGATTCAACCCTTACAGATTTGGAAAAAAGAGATGAAATTTATAAAAGACAACGGAAATTAGCTATGGCTCAAGTTAAAGTCAAAACTTATGGAAGAGGCCATGAGTTACCAGGGTCCACTCATTTCAAAAAACCAATTCATGATCACTTATATAAAGGAAGACCATTAAAAGAATTAACAGTTTCAAAAAAGAGAACTGCAGGAAGAAATAATACCGGTCATATTACCATTCGTGGTAGAGGAGGAGGACATAAGAAAAGAGTAAGATTAGTTGATAGTCATAGATTAATTCCTGGCAAACAAACAGTTATAAGGATAGAATATGATCCTAATAGATCTGGACATATTGCATTAATTAGACATAATGAAAGTGGTAATTTATCATATATTTTAGCATCATCAGGATTAAGAGCAGGAGATCAAGTAGAATCATTTAGAGCTGGAATTCCTGAAGATTTCTTGAGTGAAATGAAACAAAGTAATAATGGAGAAGTTGATGAAGCATTATTAAATGCTAGAATTATTCAAAGAGGAAACTGTTTACCATTAAAAATGTTACCAGTTGGAAGTATTATTCATAATATTGGATTACATCCTGGTAGTAGAGGTCAATTAGTTAAATCTGCTGGGACTTTTGCTAGATTATTGTCTAAACATCCAGAATCTAAAAAAGTGGTGGTTAGATTAAGTTCTGGTGAACATCGGTATATTAATATGGAATGTCATGCTACTTTAGGAACTGTTTCTAACAGAGAGCATCAAGCCGTATCTTGGGGTAAAGCTGGTAGATCTCGTCATAGAGGGTTTAGACCTCAAGTTAGAGGGGTGGCCATGAATGCTTTTGATCATCCTCATGGTGGTGGTAGAGGTAAATCCAAGTCTAATAAAGTATCTCAATCTATGTGGGGTCTTAAGAAATTTGCTAAGACTAGAAAGTTTAATAATGTCAATAAATTTAAAGTTAAAGATAGAAGAGCTGATTAATACTTGTAAATAAAATAATGTATTTATGTATATGTAAATATACCTTTGAATAAAATTAACAACTATATTATGGTCTTTGACCAGACATTTACATTGACACTTAATTGGCGGGGGGATTGACTATTTTATGATAAACTTGATTAACAAACTGTTGGATCCCAGTTAAATTACCAGTGAAAAATAATATCAATCCCATGATTGTTAATAACCCCATAATTATAACCATTACTAATTTTTGGTATTCAATAAGATAATTTCTAATACGTTCTGGTAAGATATAATCCCAGAAAAATTGTAATAAGACCTTAACATATGTCGCAAATAAAGAATTGGAAAGTATTAATGAAGGAATTGTTGACACACTAGGAATTGATGATAAACTTGGAATTGATGTGAAACTAGATGTTCTAGGGATTTCTGAATACCTTGGACTATTATGAATCGGTAGTAAAGGATCAGTTTCATGACCTGGTTGTCGTTTCATAATACATTTCAAATAACTGTTGGAGCCAGTAACACCAATCATTGGCTTTGAGTTGGATGGTGAGCCTCTGGGATCAGTTTCTTGAAGATTAGCATCAACTTTAGCAGTGGTGGTTTGGTTGAAATTGATGGATGGGATAGAATCGCTCAGAGAATATTCATTTAAATAAGAGGCTTCATGAGCCAAGTCATCTAAGCATCTATTAATTTCGGTGTCTAAAGGGGAATGTGGTGGCATATTGTGGGTTTGACAATATGATCTGGAGTGTAGTTAAGCTTTAACGGTGCTATTCGAATGAATGTGATTAACTGTTAGTGCCAATGTGTTTGTAATATTAATTTTGCAACCACAGAAAACTCTACCAACTTCACAAATTCGCACCACAACTTTGCAGCCTAAAAACTAAACCGTAATAACTATAAGCCTAAATTACGGTAGCTCTGCACAATTTGGTCATACCATATATATTGCATATTCTATTCTATTCTATTCTATTGTACCAGCAGTCCATATTCTACATATATATATATATATATATCACTAATATTACATGACACCATCACGTGCCGCGTCTCCAGTTCACTCCTCTATACCTTCACATTAATCCCATACCCTACAAGATTAACTCTAGCCATTGCATAAAAAAGAGTCCCCGTTACCATCAAACATCCTACCAATACCACAAACATACTATAATTATAACTACTACCATCATCAATTATAGCAGCTCCAATAGGAACCCCTATTAAATTGCCAAAACTAAGACAGAAATTAAGTAATCCATACCGTTCACCAAATTCTGATACCGCACTTATTTGAGCTATACAAGCAGGAATCATTCCTAAAATCAGCCCCAGGAAAAACCCCCCAAGACAAGCAAATACATATAAAGCTTTAAGATTATCCCCAAATGCCAACCAGTTCACAAAAACTAATATACTTTCACCAGCTATCATAAGGATATGAACATTGAATTTACCAAGATGATCCGAAAGCATCCCCGGGATAATTCTTCCTGGAATACTACAAGCATTCCAAATAGCCAATAACATATAACCGGTAGATTCAGGTATTCCTTGAGCAAGAGCATAAGTGACAAAATAAGTTACAGTTAATACCAAACTTAACTCTGTACAGAAAGCCCCAATTATTGTTAGGATAAATGTTCTTTCTCTATGTTTCTTAGTGGCCCTGGAGATCCGGGTGATTAAGGTTTGATAATTAAATTGTAATGTTTTACCATTTTCTGACCGTGATATTAGTGGATGTTCAGTTTTTGAAGGTTTCTCTCGAAGAAATCTTTCTCGTGATAAAATAGTAGTCATCAACATACAACCTCCACATACAAACGCCAATACACGAAGAGCCCAAATATAATCATATTTGTCAAATAAATATCTCAATAGCAATGGGAATACAAGACCTCCTAAAGATCCTCCACTAGTCACTAGCCCAGTTATGAACCCTCTCTTTTTAAGAAACCAATGATTTGAAACACTAACAACTGGAGTTAACCCTATACCATTTCCAATCCCCAAACATATAAAACTTAAAATGAATTGATATACTTTAGTACTATTTGCAGCTGCCATTAATCCTCCAAATACAAATAAGGTAGCTATAATCAACAAATCCCGGGCACCCTTGTAATCAAATATAGGACCTGTTATTAATCCTAAAGCATATGTTAACGATAAATATATAGAAAATATCCACGATATGGAACTAGCTGATAAATTTGCTAATTGATGAGTTGAAACATAAGCTTGAATAGCTCCAACTGAATTGACTAACCCGAGGCATACAATAGCACCACCAAATGACCCTGTTACCACCAGATAAGCTTTAATACCACCATCGGGGTATTCCTTATTGTCTTCAGCTTCAGGAACAGGTGAATCTATTGGGATGTTTTGAGAAGAATCATCAGAGGTTATAATTGCAATTCCATCATGTAATGACTGATGATTCAATGATTGACGAGATAAATTCGATACTCGAGCCGCTGGCGGTTGTACTACTTGAAGTTCAATAGGCTCTGATCCCACCGTCATAAGTGATCAAGCGATATATATTATCAATCCAAATGTGACAGTAACTATCAAGAAATGAGCTTTTGACTCATAAAAAGATAAGTGAGGAATATCATGCGTGCGAAACCCCCAATTATCCGATTTGCAACTAATGCAACTAATGCAACAGACTAATCCAACAGACTAATGCATCAAGTATAGTTATGGAAACCTAGACAAGTTTTCTGAACACATGACAGAACTTCCGAATCTATTCAAGTTAATTCATATATCGAAATGGTTAAAACCATAGTACTATCTCTATAAGTAACCAGTTCTAATTGGACTAACACCGAAGGTATTTGATCCACTACAGTCCCTTTAAATTTAATAATTCGCAGCAATTAGCACATTCTCTGACACCAACTACAGCTCTTCTAAACCATTATATTTATTAACTATACACACAAGGTATTATAAAATTCTATCCCTTCCCATTAAAATACAAGTTTGTTATGAGCAAATACATCATAAGGAGTCTTAGTAACATTATATTTGTTCTTCTTTCTATCACCTCTTGAAGAATATCTAGCAGTATTTCTAGAATCAATAGATGTTCTTCTTGGAGAAGAAAAAAATGAAAACCCTGAAGTAGATTCATTATCATCCATGGTATTAACAGATCTTAAATCAGCAACACTTGACATTCTATTAACTTTGTTTTCAAAATTATTTAATTGAGTAAATTTATCAGCATCTTCACCTCTAGTTTGATCAACAGTGGTAGTAGAAGACATGGCTGAATATTTTCTAGAATGTAAATTAGCAGTAGAAGCTGATTTAGATGGGCTTCTTCTACCTCTTTGAACTGATGAATTAGTAGAATAAGTGGTTTCAAGTGGTGATGAAATAGAACGAGTTGTTGGTTTAACTGATTCTTTATTATTACTAGATCCACCTCCAAATATAGCTTTAACTTTTTCTCTGAATGAACGTTTACCTTTAGCTTTAGAAACTTCAGCATTAGAAGGTCTAATAGATGCAGTGGCTTCCGAACAATTCATTGGATCATAATTATTATGTCTAGCTAAATTCAAAGCTGATCTAGCATGTTTGCTTTTACCATTACCATTAACAGTAGTTTTAGAACTAATGGAATTACTTCTCATAGATGAAGTTGATGATGGTAAATTAGTACAAGAAGCAGTGAATTTCTTATATTTGGATTTGGAATTATCAGTGATTGGCATAAATGTATTCATTAAATCATATGATTCATCTTCTTCACTTAATGAATTAACTGATTGATTAACTTGAGGTTTAAAGGAAGCAGATGATTTACATTTACTTAAATTAGGAGTACTAGCATTGGCTTGACTATTCATAGCAGCTGGCATAGTAGGTGGTCTCATTAAAACATTTTCAGGTTTATTATGACCTAAAGTCTCGATTTCCTTCTTTAAAATGAAACTAGATCTCATAAATCCTAATGATGCTCTTTGACTCAGTTGAATAGAATTTTGTAAACTTAAATCAGTTTGAGATTGAAATTTGGTAGGGATATTAGTTGGGGTTGGGCTAACATTACGACTAGTGATTGGACTGGCACTAGCATTGCTATTATATCTTTTATGATTATTAATAGATGCCATAAATTCAGGTTCAACTGAACTGATTGAGGTTTGTCTAGAATTGAAATCTTTGGAGAATACTCTACCATTATCAACAGATGAACCATCATTACTAGACATCGATCTTAATTCATGTTTGTTAATAGACATTGACATTGGATCAGTACCTTCAGTACCCTCAGAATAATGTGAATGTAACGATAAAGTTTGATCATTTGATGATGGTTCTGATCCTTCACTTTGATCACTATGATATATAGATGAAGAATTATCATCATTATTAACTTCATTATCACTAGATTCAACAATTGGATTGATGGTATTATCTAATTCACTTGGTTGTTCATTAAGATCAATACTGTTATTATCATCAGCTACTGGAGCATATTCAGATGCTGGTCTAGTGTAATGAATATCTTTTTCAATTGGTTTTGGAGCAATATCACTAGATCTCTTTTTGATAGATTTTCTTGGATCAAATCCAAATTTAGTGGTTTCTTCATCTTCATCAGAATCATAAACAACTTTTGGTTTTAAATTATTAAATTTAGCAGATAAAGTAGATGAAGGTCTTTGAACTCCTTGAGTCATCATGTCAGATTTAGGAGTTGATTCTACTGGACTGGTTTTTGGTGATAATCTTCTAGGAGATCTTGGAGTTAAAACCGGTTCAACATCAACTACATTAGAATCATTTCTTCTAAATCCTCTATACTTTTCATTAGATCTGATATTAACTTGAATAGAAGGTTTTCTGGTTAAATCAATTGGTCTTTCATTTTTATATTCATCAAGATCTTCCTCTGATTCTTCTTCAACCTGTTGAAGAGGAGGAGGACTTATAGGAGACATTGGCATAACCATTGGTGGTTGTTGTGGGGCTTCAGGTTGTGATGATGGTTGAGCTTTGGTGATATTTAACCCTTCAACTTCTTCTAAAGATTCATTATCTTCAGAATTAATATCAGAAGTCATAGATTGATCAGAATCATCAGCAAACATCAACATATTGTTAGCTAAATGAATATAAATTTGAACCCATAATTTCTCCATATCATCATTAAATAATCCTTTTCCTAACCATTGTCTGAAAGTTTGAATTAAAGCAGTTCCCATGGCTTCCAAATAATGAATTTCATGAACAATATCATTATTTTCTTTAAAAAACAGCACTAAAAATTGATTTAATCTTTCAATATTATCCAAATAAATTATAACATAATTTAACAAATCATTAAATAATAATGAATGTTCTCTGATGATTAAATCAGATTTGAAAAAACTCTTTAAATCAGGGTTAGCTGCTAATAAATTAGAAAATAATCTACTAATAAATTGGTCTTTATGATATTTGTTATTGGTTTGAACATTATTCCAACAACCTCTGACTTGTTGTAAGTCCACTGGTGATAAATGGAGTGACATTATTTCTGGAGTCTTACAATATTAACAAATATTTGCAGTTGGAATAATAACTGACATTTGTCGGTTTAAATATAAAAACACTGTAAACCCATTATTACTTATTGTAGTAAAGATATGGTATTGATTAATTACTGAATTGGGTAATGACATTAGGATTAGCGAATGAATTTCTCATGTAGGTAGCTGTGATATAGACTTTTGGTTAATTATACGCCTATTGTTTATTGGGTTGTGAATTTCCTATTTAGGTAAGGTAATTAGAGGGAACTGCCTTTTGGGAGGTACACGTCCTATTACCTTACCTAATTAGGAAGTTTTTAATATTAGGTCTGTTAGGGGGTAGTGAATTTATTGATAATTTTTTATAAAATCGAGGAGTGTTACTAGTAGAGGAATTACTGTTAGAGGTAATGAACTTCTCCCCACATTAATTGAGTGCAATGGTTTACGAGTTGACTCCTTAAACTTAGGTGTCTTTTGCTCCTTTGAAGTCTGCAACCCCCTTCTTAGGTCTCTGTGGCCTGCCCCTTAGTGACTCCTGTATTATATCTACTTTTGTCGTGGAGACCATCATCGAAACTTCATATTAGCGGTGGTACAAAAGGGCCCTTGTTGATTCAAACCCTGTCTCCATATTCTACAGGCATCATCAATATCATTAAGCGTGTCTCTACCATATATCTTTTTTGAACGGTCTTATCATACATTTCTGTGTTTATATACATAAATAGCTACACACCAGAAAATGGTTAAATTCACCCTTGAGTCCAGCCCAAGTTTTGGCTAAATACCGTGATTAACATTAAGTCTTGATTCTTGCTCGGCCTCATTCTTAACCTCATTCAACTTGACCTCATTCAACTTGGCCTCATTCAACTTGGCCTCATTCAACTTTGAATCTTATTGTCACCAAAGCTATTACCATTAAACAGTTGAGAACTCGATTGATGTGGTAAATCTGGTGATTGGTCATTGGAATCATTAGTACCATTCCTTTGGTCATTTACAGCATTATCATCACCAATCCAATCCTCTGCCTTTTGCAATTGATCATTAAATACATTGGTCAAACGACCAATCATATCCAAAGAATCTTTGGCAAATAATAGGATTTTATCATTGGCTTGTTGAGCAGAATTATTATTTTGTAAAGTAGTTTGTTGGATTTGACATGGTAATTTTAATATGATATCCCGAATTGTAGATTTCAATTCATTATTAGTAGCCGTATTGATGGAATCGTTGGTTAATGAACTGGTTTTAAAATTGGATATGACATGAATAATCTTCTTAACGGTGGTGATGATTTCAGTCTTGGTTTGCTGAGCTACTTCAACAGGAGGATTTGTAGAGGCACTAGCAGCGGAGGAGTCACCGGATATACTGGTAGTTGGAGTTAATCCCACCGAATTAGCATCCACATTTATTTGTTCATCTTTTTCATTATTCAAATCATCATCATTCTTTTCATTCATATTATTGTCATTATTGTCAACAATATCATTATCATTAGTTGATGATTCAGGTCTTACTTCACGTTCAGCAATTTTGGTTTGTAAGAAATTAACATGATTAGTAATTTGATCATTAGCCAATCTTAAAAGATGTAAGCAAAACTGTAATCTTTTCTTAGTTTCAGTTTTATCATTTTTAGATTTCATTCTTCTCTTTTTCTTATATTGACGTTGTCTATGTCTATTGTTTAAATTTAATTCAATTCTATTAACCACTGGTAAAGCAACTCCTTCCACAATTCCAGCCGCATAATTAAAATGAGGGTAATTTCGTTTGGAAGTCTCATAATATTTAAAGGCATCTCGAACAATAGGATGTCTACTAACTTGATTTACTTTATTGATTAAAGGATGTTGTCTTTCTTCAATAGATAAATTGGACATGGGGGTAGCGATTCCATTACCTTGAGGTGGTGGGGTTCCATTCAATCGGGTTAATGCTTCCGCTGCTACTAAATCTTCAGTTATTTGTGGTGATGGGGATCCATTAGAAATTGGTATTGGAAGTTGTTGTCCTGGTGGTAACGGGGTTGAACTTGATGATGGATTTAATGGTTGATTATATCTAGGTAAAGGAATTTGAATTGGTGGTAATCCATGAACCTTATTACTGGAATCTTCATAACTGGGCGGGTTATCATCATCATATTTAGCATCAGTCATTACTTGATCTTGGTCTTGGTCTTGGTCTTGGTCTTGGTCAATTTTGGTTGGACCAGACGGTTTATGAGCATCTGACGTCTCTTGGTTGGACAAACTGTAGGACATGCTGCCGTATTAAGATCTCTTATCCTATTACAGTGGAAGTGTGAACAGTTTATTTTTTTTGTTTTTTTAGAGTTATATAACTATAAAGAATAACTAAAGGTGGTTGCGTAAGGAAGAAGGTGGTATATAGATGATCAAAAATCAGTGGCAGCCTTTATGGTTATGTTTTTTTTTTTTTTTTTTTCTCTGACAATAGTTAATTTTGGGAATTAATTTCGCTCCTCATAGCATGTGAAGAGAAACTGATGAGATTGTCCCCCACACGCACTCATTCGATTTGGGTGCATATGTTGTTGGGAGTTGATAAGGTAGATGAAATGAGGGTTTGGGTGGGGGAAGCATTGTTGAAATGAGTGTAATGAGTGTAAATGAGTGTCATGAATGTAATATGTGTAATGAATGTAATGAGTGTAAAGTGTCATGAATGTAAGTGAGTGTCATGAGTGTGTATAGGGGAAACCAGTAAAGCATATGAATGTGATTGTAAGAAGCATCATTATAAATTGTAACGTAGCAAGAACCAAACCTAAACGGATAAAACAAACAACAATAGTATAGTGGGGGAGTAAGGGAGGGGAGAAAGAGATCAAATTGGAAACTGCTGCAGCAGACGTCATCTCATAAACTTAAAGTAGGAGATTGTGATTGGTTGATAATGAAATTATCAGTACCAAAGACTTTCTCTTCACTTTCGAAGGCCTTGATTGACATCCAACCTCTATGAGGAACCATCACTCTTCTATATTTCTTGTTAGTAGAAGGATTAACCTTGTTAATATCTCTGTATCTGATTTTCCAAGTGGGACTGTCTCCATCACTCGGAGATAAGCTGTCAAAACTCCGCGAGCAGTGCGCACTGGTTGGGGTGTTTAATTTTGGTGAGTTGTAGTAGTCCTCATCAAAAAGGAATGGTCTTGGGGTATCAGGACTTGGAGCCTCAGGACTTGGAGTCTCAGTAGCAGTGTGGGTGGTTAGCTTAGGGAATGAATTATCAATTGGATCACATTCCTGGGGGCTGCATAAGTTTACTGGACCAACTTTAAATTTATTTTTTTGAGAATTGTCTTCATGCGAAATGTCAATGTTCTCCAAGTCATTTTCAAAATTGTCTTTTTGTACCAAATCTTTTTGTGGTTCCTCAATTTTTGTCCCAATACCTGATTCCTCAATTTTTGATTCCTCAATTTTTTGTTCAGCAACTTTTGATTCATCAATTTTTGGTTCAGCAATTTTTTGTTCAGCAATTTTTGATTCATCAATTTTTGGTTCAGCAATTTTTGGTTCAGCAATTTTTGATTCATCAATTTTTGGTTCATCAGCTTTTGGTTCATCAGCTTTTGGCTCATCAGCTTTTGGTTCATCAGCTTTTGGTTCATCAGCTTTTGGTTCATCAATTTTTTGTTCAGCAATTTTTGGTTCATCAGCTTTTGGTTCATCAATTTTTGATTCCTCAACTTTTGATTCCTCAATTTTTAATTCCTCAATTTTTAATTCCTCAATTTTTGGTTGGTTGTTTTCAATTGGACTCACTTGTAATGAACCAGGAGGAAGGCCAGATGGTAAATTACTAAATGAAGGTGTTGGTGGACTACTTGGAGTACTTGGTAATCCACTTTGGTCCAGTCCCATTGGGCTATCTGAGTCTTGATCAGTTCCTGTGCTACTCTCATCATTAGGTGAAACCATAACAAAGTGTCTTCCAGTGGTTGTGAAATAATCAACCTTTAACATATTCAAATCACGTTGAACGGCAGAGTGATTTGCAAACAAGGTTTCTAAGTCTCCTCCGATATCTCCTTCATTGCTTAATCTTTCGACAATTTCCTTTATCCTGTAATTGAAACCAATATCACTTCCAGTAGTTGTAGCAACAGTCTTCCAGGCTTGACGGTCAACGCCTTTAATGGTATCAGTTAATGTTTCAATAGTTTTTTTAATCCCATCACGAAACTCTTGATGATTATCAGAAGCTTGAACCAAATATAACACAATAGCGATTTGGATGACCAAGTTGAATGCAATACTTGATTTCCAAAACCAACCAACATTTTTGTTTGTGATACCATTATTGTTTGTGTCAATCGCGTGTTTGACTAAATCAGCTTGATGGTAACAATTTTGAATTTTTAACAAAAGACTAATGTCATCGGTGTCACCAATACCATCAAGGCATCTTACCCATTGATTCTGGGCTACTTTATTAGGAATGGTAAAGTCCCTAACAAGTTCATTTTCTAAATTTTTAAAACAATTACCCCCGTTGGTACTATCAGTACAGTCAATGATTTTTCTAAAAGCCACTGACTGGTCTAATTGGTTTCCAACTGGGACAATAGTCTCAGTAGATAATAAGTTGTACATATAAATCATAGTTACTAAGGCAGTAACGATCATTTCGAAGTTGTTGATAAGTAAGTATTTCATTTCTAAAAAAGTTAACAAGAAAATTAGTAGTTAAGTTTGTAATTTTTTACGCAAAATGGTTGCAAATTAATCCTCACTCTTATGGAAGTGTCAGAACAGATGCTGCAAAATCTGGCGTCGACACGCCCTGGTGCATAAATTTAGCAGCACACATTGGTGGCTCAAGGGAATGAGAATGAATGAACTACGGTAGTAGTAATAAGGAACGTTTGGCCCTTGATGATGATGGCTTCGGGCTGTTAGTACCAAATTGGGGTTGGTGTCATATGGTGGTTATCGAGTTATCGATACCAGCAGATAGATGATGGAGTGGTTATAGAGGTGTCCACTCTTAATAGAGAGAAATGCAATTTACTATGTAAGGGGACTTGGGTACACTACCACACCCAACTAATCTTGCAGACCCAGCGGGTCCTGGAGCCGCTATGACCACTAGAAGCTAAAGACACTCCTTGCACCCTTATTCTCCCATCAATTGCTCTTTAATTGCTCTTCCCATGTTCTGACAATTCATTGTTACCACCCATTATCACCACTACTGCCAGATAACCAACAACAAGAAAATTTACCATGAATGATCGACAATTATTTCTCGTATCGGATCGCTACCTATCAATTGCATTAACAATGGTATCGTTGAAAATCCTAAGAATTCATGTAATCAAAAAGCTATATCATCAATAGTATCAACCAATAAAATCGTTGTATGCTCAAAGACTCTCCTTCTGGTTATCTCTTATCGATGACGAAAGCGGTAAAAATTTCCCTCGCCTAAACCGGAAATGCGATTGCAAAAAAAATCATCATCCAAAACATCTTGAACAAGTTGGCAGAGGTATTTTGACCTTATAGTTCACATATGAAGGTCTCGTTGTTTTAACTAGAGTTCCTAATTGTCTCGACACCAGTAAATATATTTGTAAACTTATGTAGAGCTAATAGACAAAATAGAATTGAGGGTGAAAGGACGCATCAATCTCCCAAAAATACTCTCTATAAACCACATAAAACAAGAATTGAAAAGTTCATTGACAACTGTTTTATTCACGCTTTTTCACTATAATTCATTTGAATCGAGCTATGAGAATTACGAGGAGATGAGCCATCAAGGTATTCCACCACCCCAGCAGATCTCTCAATGTGATCAGCTATTAATCTTAATTTAGAAGCATGAGTTAAAAAGAATTCATCATAATTATTACCAAATTCATCTATAGTTTCAGCCATTTCCGAAAGATCCATACCTAACTCTTCCGCTTCTGGAGATGCTCTTAATTTAAGACCGGGGATTTTATCAACAATAAAACAAATGATATAAGTGAAAACTGCTGTCCAAGCAGTTATAGCAGTTACATCAGCAAGTTGATAACCTAACTGAACGAAATTCCCATCAATCCAACCACCAGCAATTTCACTAACTCCATCTAATGAAGTAAATTCTTTACTAGCAAAAATCCCTGTTAAAATTCCACCAATAATTCCACCAACTCCATGGACTACCCAAGATTTAGAATAATCATCAATTCCTGTCCATTTATTAAATCCAATTAATAACCTACAAATGGCAGCATTAATAATGGTAGTTACTGCAGCTGCCCATGGCCAATAAAATCCACAAGATGGAGTGATATTCACTAATCCTAAAATAACCCCTTCACAAGCAGCCTGTAATGAATATTTCCCAGTTAATAATTTATCAACTGCTACATAAGTTACACACCCAAAACTTGATGCAAGCATAGTATTGGTGAAAATATAACCGGTCCTGGCATTCACTGCTAATAAAGTACCTGAATTAAAACAAAACCAAGCAGCCCAAATCAAGGTTACCCCAATAAATGTAGAAGTTAAAGAATGAGGTCTATGATTTGGAATTGGGCCTCTTTTCTTGTCAGGAGATCCTCTTGGCCCAATATAATATGAATAGACAAGTGAAGCTACCCCTGATGACACATGAACCGGCAGTCCTCCAGCAAAATCAAGAGCTCCTAACAGTAATAACCAACCATTAGCACCCCATGACCAATAAGCTTCAGGACAATAAACTACAATTACCCATATAAACCCCACCACAAAACTTGGTAATATCCTACCTCTTTCTCCAATAGCTCCTAAGAAAATTTGTACGGTAGCCACTGGAAAAAATGTATTGAAGGTAAACATAACTGAAGTAGGCATATTCCCACCCTCAAAGGTTGGTTTGGCTTCATCATCATATAACGCAGCATGGGCTAAATCCCCCATCATTACTGAACTAGAAGTAGGAGAATTGGCTAATGAAAATCCAATCAAATACCAAACAATCGTAACTATTGAAGTCACCATATAAGTTTGAAATAATACTTGTACCATATTTTTTCTTCTTAAAGTCCCTCCATAAAATAATCCAATTCCTGGGGTAATCAAAAACACTGCAAATGCACAAAATAAGCAGTAAACCATTTCGGCTTTATCAAAGGTGGCCGTTTGGGCCTCGACATCTATACGTTTTTCCAACATGAGTTTGCCTAGATTAGATTTCCTCTGTTGTCGGTAACAATAGAGAAGTAAAAAAAAAAAGACAAAAACAAAAATTATTTCAAGATTGCTTACGGTTTATATACACTTAGCTGGAAAACCTTGGCCAAATCTGTTGGTTATCTTATCAGTGAAAATCAACGGTGATAACTTGAGAGAGCGAGTCGTGTGCGTGAACACTTTGTTGATTTGCGCCAACAAGTTTAAAATCACTTAAGCCACTATTTCACAATATTATACAGACAAATGATATTCAGGTAAATCAGCAACCTTCTGGATTCCAGAATTGAGTTTTTAAAGTTTAATATCATTACGGTAATTATTTGGATGTCCGCTAAGAAGATTAAACTTCAAATGAGCCCCTCCTTACCCTTATTTCATGTATTTATCTTAAAAATATATGGTTTGTCATTTCGGCTCATTACAATATCTCAGGTCCTTCCCATATTCCGTTTCTCTAAATTATATCACTTTAAAAGTACAGGTAGAATTGTGGGCGATCAATGTGAGTGCTTTCTGATAACGATACAATAATAGTAGATAACTTGAAGGAAATCTTAACCAAAAGCGGTAAAAGGATGTAAGAAGACGTGTAGATAACAGTAATCGCATCGATGGTATTACTTAAAGTTGTTCACTATTACCATTAATAACTGCATATCTCTACGGCAATCTACTAGGAATAATGATTAACGATGTTTTAAAGGGGATCCTAGTAGACATTATCTTACTGCCAACAAAATTTTGATCGCCTAAGACACTCCTATATTGCCCGATTGTTCCTATGAATGCATGACTTTTTAGTTGCAAATTTCAACATTCAACACCAGGATGCCCTCACGTGGACGTAGTAGCCCACTGTCAGTCTACAAAATCACTACATATCTAATAATACTATTACTATAACAAGGATATCTAATTAATTATACAAAAACTACATAAATGTGTTTCTTTTCTTAAGTTTTTCAACGTCTACATTTTGTTTTTTAAGCCCTTCTAAAATGGTTTCTGAATCAATTGGACCAATTTTAGTTCCAAGAATATTATCCCCTAAAGCTTTAGCAAAATCATAATATTGAGTTAAAGCTCCAGGATAAAGTACATTTGTGGTTCTTGAGGTCATTTGACATCCATCTACAGGAGGTTTACCTTCGAATCGATCTTGAATCCATTTAAGTGCAGCACCTAGTCCTTCTATAAATTCTAAGATATGACCAGTAGAATTGGATGAGGCAAATTCAAAAGAGTTCATTCCATCACCACCATCACACCATACATCATATACTCTTATAGAATCCTTATAAGGAACAATTTCATCCAATACACCATGATAAACGAATATTGGGATTTCTGGTTTGATATCTTCATTTTCTTCAATTCCTAAAGTATTTTCATTAATTACGGTTTTAACAATTTCATCATCGAAAATGTCCCATCCAAGCTGAGTATATCTATTAGGACCACTGAAATAGTCAGTATAAGCAAATTCAAAAATTGAATTTATAAGACATATATTACTAGCATCATCGAATTTGCTTAGTCTATCAGAATCAATAGCATGATGAACAAATTGTTTTAATTCTGGATATTGATGAGTAAGTCCTGCAATAGCATTTGCAGTTAATCCTGCAAATATAGTACCTTCAATGATTTCAGCGGTGGCGGTGATGTTTGTAACCCAACCACCTAAAGCAGCCCCTTTTAAATTAGGAGTTAATTCTTCAGCATAATGAGGTTGAAGTCCAGCTGCCCATCCAGATGCAATGGTACCACCCGAATACCCCCATAACACTACATCAGCATCAGATTTAATATTTGTAGCATTGGTAGTTTTTAAAGCAGCCTTAATACTATCAAGAGTAGAATATCCTGATAATTTTCCTACAGTAAATCCTGAAATTGGACCTTCATAATCTGGAGATACTACATAATATCCTTGATCTAAAGCTGTTTGAATATAAAACATTTCTAATTTGGCTTCTAAGGTTCCAATTCCTCCACCTCCCATAAATGAATAAGATGGTGAACAATCAATATTTGCTGCATCTTCTGCTATTTGATATGATAATAACCTTGATCTATTAGCATTAAATGGTTCAAAAATTGTACTAACCACTGTTGAGGCATTCCCAAGGGCATCTTGGGTTCTTACTAACATTTGCCAACTGTTAGCTATATTAACCGGGAAATATACACTACTGATTCTAAACGGAGTATTTCTCATTTTAAGAATAGTCCCTGGTTCAGCATCTTCAAATCCGTCTGGTGGTTTATAAAAGTCATCTTCACTTGGCTTTGTAGGTTCAACTGGGGCACCAATTACTAATGACACCAATAATATTATTGTTAGGAAGTTCTTGAACATATTGTGTGGTTGCAAATTAAATATGTAAACAAAAAAAAGACCCTCAAAAAATAAATTTCTTGGTGTTTATTGGAGCCTATTTATATGTCAGGAAAACAACCTTTCCCGGTATCCTGAGGAGAAAATAAGCCCATGTTAGTTAGTTACTATTGTAATATACTTCCTTTACGAAACTCTAGTATTGGTTTACCTTAGGTAAGCTAGGTTTAGTAACGTATAGTTTAAAACCAGAAAATCAGCCATACACACCCTGGTTGAAAATTGCCTATTTCGGAAACATTATTAAACAAGAAACTGCAAATATCATTTTACGAGGGGTTTCTTATACAGTCATGTTCCTTTTTTTAATCCAATCGTGTGATGACTAGAGCTTGCCTGGAATGGTCATTTATAATACGTTGGTTTCTAAGGTAGGCTTAAGGTCCGATAATTCACATAATGAATGACAGGGATATCCTACCGTTCCTGATATAAGAGTCAGAAAAACAAAAAATAAAAAATAAAAAATAAGGAATAAAAAATAAAAAAAGATAGAGTTCGGGACTCGAAACAAATAGAGGTTTGAATTGAATAAGGATGGTGTTCTCAATCAGGCCCTGGATCTTCACAAGACTTTAACTTAAAATTAAAGTTATCTAGTATATGTCAATTCAGTGTATATTTCTCACAACGTAATATTTAACCCGTTATACTTTCAACTTTTTGAAAGGAGTTCTAGCATGTACCCAATACATTGTTAAATTTGAGGAGAAGTGACAATATCCAAACTATGTGTTAATGATTATTGATTCAATCTCTATACACTACAATAACCACCATCAACCCGGATATCAGTACCGGTAGTAAAGCTAGAAGCATCTGACCCAAGATAAATATAAGCTCCCACTAATTCATTGGGGTCCGCTTCTCTCCCTTTCGGAGTTAATCCCCACCATTTAGCTCTTTCATGAGTGGGGACAGGATCAGATAATGGAGTGTTAGTATATCCTGGAGACACTGTATTAACTCTAGCAAAGTCAGCAAATTCTACTGCTAATGATTTCCCTAAATGTAACACTGCTGCTTTTGAAGCATTGTAACAACTTTGATAATTTGGTACATTAACTATATGAGCTGACATTGAAGCAGTCATTATTAAAGATCCTTTACGATTTTTTTTAAAAATTTCTCCACAATATTTAGCACAATAAAAAGTCCCATTGACATTAACATCAAAGACTTTTTTCCAATTTTCAGGAGTGCTATCTTCATTCAAAATGCTGCCAAAATTCCAAGCAATTCCAGCATTGGCTATAAATATATCAATAGTACCAAATTGCTGTTCAATGGTTTGAATTACTGATTTTACCAGTTGTGGATCCGTTAAATCAATTTTGAAAAACTTACTTCTAACACCATATTCAGCCATTAAAGTATCGCATAAGTCAGTGGGATTATAATCTAAGATAATAACATCACTACCAGCTTGAGCATATCCTTTAGCAATAGCTGATCCTATAGTTCCTGCAGCTCCTGTTATGACAGACACCTTTCCAACCAAAGAAAATCGAGACATTAAATTAGAGGACAAGTGATTGACTGGTTGTGGGACATGAAGGTCTTCAGTGTCGGGTTTGATGAATGATTGGTATTGATTATGTTCCATAGTGATGAATTGATGAGTTGATGAATTGATGAATTGATGAATTGATGAGTTGATGAATTAATTGGAGGCTCTGTTAATATCCCGGTGGTGGACCAGATTGTGTCTGTTCCCCGGATTATGACGAAGAAGGTAAATGTGTGGCGCACATTTACGGGGGGGAGCTTCGAAATTAATACCGTAATTAGAACCATGATGGATAATGGTGATAGCAGTAGTTGTGGCATTATCACTGACACTAACCCAGTTTATTCAACTACATATATCACAACGGATGTGATCGTAGATCAGAGCATTTCATATCCTTTGTGTCCATGGAACCATATCCTCAGTTAACCCCATTTACCCATCCTTTCACCTTACACATTGATTCGCAGCAAAAGAAGAAAAATACGTCAAGAGCAACGAGACAACCGTTTTAACAGAAAGGTTATTGTTGAAATCAAGATCTTCTACATTCACTTGTGTTTATCTCTTACATATGAAACCCTCCCTATGTCATTGAAGTCTTGGTCTATCACTTATCCATCATCTTCACATTACTTTCACTTCATCTCTCCTTTACTTCTCCTTCACCTCTCTCTCTCTGGTCTCCTAATTATACCCCCGTAAATTCCGTCTGCAAAATCCGTCTCATTACTAAGTGAAATATTCGACTACAGCAGATTTACAAATTAACATTTATTTATTTAATATTTAATAATAAAAAAATCACGAATTAAAGAAGAAAAGAACGACAAAACAAACAACAGAAAATTCGATTGTTTGAATTCATGGATAATCACTTTGTCTAAGCCCAAAATAACCATCAGGAGCTGATAAAGTAGCATTTAATCTACCATAAGAAGAAGAAAGGGCATCAAGTCCAGCATACATAACATTATTACCCCACCAGGAAATGGATTTATCGTGATATTGTACGGCAAAGAAAATGATGATAGCACTAAAAGCCACCCCAGCATCTAAAGCTCCTGAAAGAACATAATTATATTTCTCCCACCAGGAGAGATAATTCTTTCTAATATAATACATGAAAGCAAAAGAAGCATACAAACCACCAGTAAGATAAGTTAAGTTATAAGGAGCATAATTAAGGAACCCACCAATAATAATTGTTGGTTGGAAATATTTGGCAGCTTTTTTAGGTCCATATAATTTAAATAAGATACAAGGAATTGGTAATAAAGCTCCGATTAAGAAACAATATTGTAAAATTGGATAAAGACCACCAAATACTTTTTTGGGTCCAATAACCCCCCAAATGACTGAGGCTGAATAATAAGTTTTGGCATTTGGACAAGTGAAATGTTGTTTTTGAAGTGGATCACAATAGTTTTCAATGGTATTAATTTGGAAATTAATAACTGCTAATGAAATAAATACATGAACCAATACTGATAACATTTGACATCTAAACAAGGCTCTTGGAGGAATTTTAGTATAATGAGCCATTTTTTGATCAGTAATATAATTTTGAGCTTGTCCATCAATATTATATCCTAAAGCTTTTAAGAAGATTAATGCTAACCCATTACCTGGAAGGGCATAACCAACAATTAATTCTACCAACACATTAAGACCAAACAGGAATCCAGTAGTAGAATAAATAGCAGTTAAAGGAATTAAAAATACAAAATTGATGGCCACACAGAAAAAGATCCCCCAAACTGGAGTTTCAGCTGGATAAATTTGTACACAAATAATGGCCAAAACGATAGCAATTACTAAAACGATTAAAAATGCCCAATCTGGTACTTCTTTATATTGAGTCATCATTCTAGTATGAGGATCGTTAAACCCATCAAAAGTGGATTTTCTAAAGTTTTTCAACGATCTTCCTACTCCTTTAAGAGCATTCCAAATTTGTTTATAATTAATAAAACATTCATAGATAATGGCAAAGGGATAAATGGCAAAAAATGCTCCATACACAACTAAATTACCAGCAGTATAATAAGGAGGACCATAATTTTCATATTTGCTTTGATCAAATAAACTTTTACTATCAACGATTTGTTTAACATCATAAGATGACCCAACATTAGTAAAAAGACTATTTGAATTCATTGGCATAAATCCAGTCCATAAATGATTATTAAAATAAATCCCCAAAATAGCGAAAAACCCAATAATTGCCCCAATATAATTATTAGATTGAGTATAAAATGGATAAGTTAAACAAGCAAAGAAATTAATGGTGTTCCAATCAAAAGTTGGAATAGGATTAAGACCTAATCCTCCAACACTACCAGTAACTTCAGCAAGGGTTCTATTGGTGGGTTTAATCCATGTCATCCAATTAAAAGTATTAAGGAATCCAATAAGATAATCTGGAAGCCAAAAATAAAGAAATGATAAAGTCACGAATAAAAAGAAGAAATTATATCTAGAAATCTTCCACCCATTAATGATTTCCTTTTTTTCAGGTTTTATTAAGGCTGAATTTAAAGCAATAGTTGGTAAAATTGATGGCCACATAGCTTTAACTGGATAAATAGCAAATTTTCTCATGATCCCAGCAAATCCAAATCCCATAAATGCTGTAGATAATGATAATAAAACTTGATAACCAAAATCAGCCCATTGATTATTATAATACATTTCCATTTTTTGAACATGAATATTCCATGACACATAAATGGTTGAACTAGATACTGAATAAAAGATTGTGGCTAACATTTGTTCTTTAGCATTCCAAGGACCAGGATTTAAATCAACAGTATATTTCCAAATTTTAAATTTCCATTTTGGTACAATAGCAGCAAGTAATAATCCACAAGGATAAAGGAAAAGTTGAACCACAGAAGTGTTTAAAGAAATTGCTGGTTGTCTTTCACTGAAAAATTGATTAATAAATGTCCCAATAGCACACCAAATTAATCCTAAAAGATAAACTCTTGGAGTTTCACAGTACATGGTGGGATCATCATAACAATCAGTAACAGCCCTAACTTCCGGATATGGTGAATGGTATTCCATTAAAGCTGCTTCCATTTTTACTTGAAACCCCCAATCAAAGATTTCATCTAAATGAACTTCTGATGCTTCTAAAGATGAAGTATCTTCATTTGATTCAACATCTAAATGTTTTTCTTTTACATATGTTGTATCTCCTTTATCTTCTAAAGCATTTTTTAAATTCCCCTTGATAGTACTTTCAGTTGATCCGGAATAATTTACTAACTGTTCAATTAAATTATATTCAGCAGTTGGGAAATTTGGATCCATATAATGTTCATCTAAGATGGTTTTTAAAATTTCTAATGCTTCATCTTCTTGAATATTTTCAATTTTTTCAATCATAAAGGTTACTCCTACTGGTAAATCATCTAAAGAGGTTAACCCTTCATGATTTAATCTTCTTAAAATAATGAATTTTTGTTCACTAGTTAATTTTTGTCCAACTTCTCCCATAGAAATGGGTTGGGAAGTTACTGCTTGCAAATCTACTTGATGAGATTGAGGATCCATATGATCATTATTACTTCTTATACTAGCGAGTGCCTCAAGTTGTGGTTGTTTTTCACTCATCTTGTATAGAACTTTTTATATTGTGGAAAGATGGGTGGCTCTATTATTCGTTTTGGTTTTGGTTTTGGTTTTTGATGTATACTTAGACGAGAACAATAAAATTAAAAAGGGTAAACTTCTGGAAGGGAATCGAACGTTTATTTATGTCGTGAGTTTAGAGGTGGGTTAGAGATAGGTGGGACAATCATTTCTTGATTATACTTGTTGTTGATGATTGAATTTGGGTAGATAAGGCGCCTTTCTGTATTGGGTCTTATTATCTTCTGTCGACATCACTTATCTATTTGCAACCAAATCCTTGTGGCTCAATGGCTCAATGGCTCGTGTCTCAGTGGCTCATGGCCCATGGCTCAATGGCTCATGGCCTTATGCATAAAGAAATCGATCCACACGCAAAGATAAGGGCCGTTCCATTTTCGAAATTACTGATAGCGTTATGAAGTCGTTCCGTTTTGGGCTCTGTTATTCCCTATCACCTGAATTGCCCTTTTAGGTTGGTTTGGGGCAAGCCTCTCCTCCTTTTCATTGGTAAAATAGCGCAATTTAGATTATTATCCTACTAGAGATTAATGTCATTAGTTTGATTATATGGGGTGACTAAGATATAGGGTGATTTAGATGGTTAGGTAGTACAAGCAATTCAACTCAACCTCAAGAGCAGAATGGCTATCATTAAGTGGCCTTGTGGTTCACTGGCTAAGGAAGATGTTGATTGAATGTTTCAGAATAATAAAATCAAATACGATTGTCTTGGCAACTACGGCAGCTCTTGAGATGGCTCTCACGGCCTTTGTTAGACGGGAGAATATACACAAGACAATTTGAACGAGAGAAACTACATTTATTGAAGCTGGACGCAAAAGCTTATCCAGCCGTAAAAGTTACTGCTACCACAGATCACAAACCTTAGTTCTATCCCAGAAGGTTTATTTCAGATAAGACTTAATAAGGCCGAGCTTATATCATCTAAATACCATCTTTAACAATCAATAAAGCCTCTATAAAGCCGACCATAAATTGCTGACAAAGACTATTTACGACCGATAGGGGTGACTTAACCTTGCTTCAACCTTATCTTTCTGAGACGCTTATTCAACAGATTCACAATAGGTTTTGATTGAAAGACAAGATAACAAAACTTTTGATGCCGTAAAGCTGATGGGACCTTGCACCCTTGTCACCTAATTTCCATTTAAGGTAACGAGAGCCTGTCTGACATCTTCCCTCATGTACAATGGTTTTGCTCTGTCAGGCATACGGGTTTATGCTCTTTACCTGAGTTGAAATCGGCCCGCATGAAGCCTCATGAGTTTTATGTCTCGGAAGCGTGGCTCTTTTATCAATTTATCTAGCGGGGCTCACCGTCAATATGGCTCCTTTGATAACAAGAGATAATGTTATCTGGTGACATATGTTGATACTTTGATATCTCTTTACATCTTGTATTAACCCCATTAGATCCTCTCGGTTCTGTGGATTCTCTGAGTTATTGGTGTTCTGTTGATAATGAAAATATTGATTAAACGGCTTGGTGCTTGGTTGATCTGTTTTGGGGATTCTGAGCCCTTCCTCGGGTTTATTTGCGCTTAGGTGATCCTTGGTTTAGGTGATCCTTTTGCTTTTGATTCTTCGAACGATTTTATTCTTCGAACGATTTTATTCTTCGGGTCGTTCTTGGGATGCCGTTCATTCTTTGGTAGAGTATCATTTAGTCGACCACCATTCGATTATTTTCTACAACGCCATTCATTTATATGTTGAATTTATTAAACCCAGTAACATTTCCATGGTATAAGAAGCTAAATTTTAATCCTGTTTTTTTGAGATTAGACCAACCTTTTAGCTCTGGAGCTTTAGGTTGTATCATATCCCACATATTCCCATCTCTAAAGTAATCCAGGTATTAAGAGTTATGATTACAATAGACTGGTAAACATTCTACTGGAGGTGATATTTTATTCTACTGGAGGTGCTTTAGTTCATGATCAGATACTTCAGTGGTGATTCTGTCAATTGTATCAATTTTACAAATGGTTAGTTTCATGTAACCATTTACAGTAGAAGAGATGGTTAAAGGGCTGGGGTTATATGGTCATCAAGTACAAGTTAGTTGGTAGTCATTGTCATATTCCTATAAAGGTCATTTTGCTTTTGGCATTAGCGTCTTTTGGTTTTAGTAGAGGTCGTACGACTCCTTCTGATGATTATGGTTAAACCACAATCGCATTATACCAATTACCCAATGAAAAATAACTAAAAAGAAGTCCAATGGGATTTCTGTAATAGCTTCGGTTCTTCGCTTCGTTTAGTGCCGACCTATGGTATCTTGAACTGCTCACCTCATGTTTCGGCTGCAAACCTTTGGTGTACAATTGATAGAGGCACGATTGAGATAAGGGAGTGATACCATGTTTCTTGTATCTTGGCATTAGTGATCAAGCCTTATTTCTTAATGTCGGCTTTTAAGAGAATTTCAAAAGTATTTGAGCCAGTCAAAACAGAATTCTCCATTTAACCCACTCTGCATGTACTCTCTGTGTGTGTATCTCCCTTACTCTCTCCCTTTCTTTTTGCTCTTCCTTTTTGCTCTTCCATTGTATGTTCATACCATCATACCATAAGCAAATCTCCCTACACCCTACCCCACATTCGCCTCTTCTACAATCTACTATAAAACATTGTCACATATATTAAGATATAAAATCATTAAAAAGTCATTGAACTCATAAAAAGAAATCATTAATTAAAAAGTTACCAGAACCAATTGTTTCACTAGCTTTACCGGATAAAATTGAATTTTCATTTAAAATTCTCAAATTTGATGGTTGTGGTTTTAAATTTGATAAATTCAAGTTATCATATTGTCTGTAATGGAAGCACATTTTAGAGTTTGATAACAATGGAGAATTATTAGGTGTGGTTATTTCCTCATCCGAGTCTCCATTGTATGAAGTTAAAGTTGGATAAGAACCTGAATGAGTGAAATTTTCGGTGCTATTCGTATTAATTTCAGCTTTAGGATCTATTGTCTCATAATTATTGGTTGTAGGTTCAGTGATGGTATTATTATTACTACTAATAGTGGCAGTAGTGGTGGCCATACCATCCTTTGGGTCTACTTCATCATCTAATGAGATAATTTCATCAAAAATATGAGTTTTAGATTTAGGTTTTGGATTGAAATTTACTGCTCTAAAGAATGGAACTGAATTGAAATTATTATTGTAATCATTATTATTATTATTATTGTTATGGTCATTAATTGGTTGTGGTTCTCTGGAATAATCATTAGCAGTAAAGTTTGAACAAGAGTCTGTTATTGGACCACTTGATGGTGTGTAAGAATAATGATAAGGATTGGAATATTGTTGTTTGTTTAATAACGCAAATGATGAATTATCATTATAGAAATCTATAGGAGATTTGTTGGTATTGGAATAACATTTAAGTAAATTATCATTTAAAATCTTAGAAAAGTTTAAGCTTATTTTATTATATTTGTTAATATCATTATTAAAATCAACATCTGAACTATCAGTGTCATCATATTCTTCATCACTATCACTATCATTATCATTATCACTATCACTGTCATTACCATTATCATTATCATCATCACTATCATTATCGCTATGACTATCAACATCATTAGCATCAGTTAATCCTTGATTGATATAATTAAGACTCAATAACTTCTCTACTGGATCTATTCTATCATTATCTTCTTCATCTTGTTGTTGTTGTTTTTGTTGTTCCTTATTACCTAACCTTGCCAATTTGTTTGGTTTTTCATTGCCACTATCCAGTTCTGTGTCATGCAATCGTTTGCAAGAATGACCTAATTTATTAGTTAATAAATGTGAACTTTTTGAATCAGAATTACTCATGACTCTTTTACAAGTAGAAGGAGCTACAGATTCATCACCATGTTGGTTATCATTGGCTCTTCTATAGTAATCCTTGTTAAAATCCCTTTCAAGAATTTGTCCTGGGCTACTATTGCCACTGGATTCTTTCTTAGGGTTCATTTCCAATTGTTTACTGGTGGGCTTTCTAACTCTTGTAGACTTACGAATTGTAGACATACTCATTTTGTCAAACTATTTAATTTGCAATCAGCTTTCAAAACCGTCAAGAATAAAATGATATTTACTCCCTTAGTAACAAAAAAAATCAAGAAAGAAAAAGGCAAAAATCAACAACCTTCTGTCGACTATACGTATTATATTTATATCAGGAGTTCCTTTGGTGAAAAATTTTAAAAAAAAAAAATTTTTTTTCGCCGCACGCCGCACGCCGCAGGGATTCCTTGTTAGGATGAAAAGTTTTTTTTTTTTTGTTTTTTAACCTTCAAAAACAAAAGCAATACAAAAAAACCAACAAGGGGTAGCAAACAGGATGTAGAAAGCAAGTGATAGAATCAAAGTAAAGACGCTACAAGAGGTAATAGATGTTTGGACTAGGCAACAATTGGACAGTCAGTTGACCAAAAACACTTGCCAAAAAAAAAAAAAAAAAAACCAAAAAGGAGAGCCTAAATAATCGAATCTTGCATTTACTTGAGCGTAAAAAAACTTAACTCCAGAATACTGGTCGTCTCTATATGGCAAATGGTAGCGATTTAGTAATTATTATTACTCGTTTGTTATTGGCTTAATATTGACGAAAACCTAATTGGTCTGCTCGGTTTTGGACTCGGTTAAAAATAAGCTGGATCTTTTACAGCAAGATGGATATGTCATTAACTTGTTCCTAACCTTCCGCCTCTTTCCAAGTGGTTATATTGTATATTGGTCTGGGTTGATTGTTTTGAGTGAGGGTTGGTATAGTAAAGAATATATGGTATATGGGTATATTCCGGATATGCATTGTTCTGTTGGGAGTGGCGTTATCCGGATACGCATTATCGAGTTATGTTAATCACGTGAATCATCATGTGAACCAGTTATTTGTTTTTGTTTTTTTTCTGGTTAGTGTTGTTATTTAACCAATATGTGTATACTCTTGGCGACAATAGTTGTATTAGTTTATGGCCTAATGATTGGAAGGATGTTGTTCCAAATGTTGTTGGGGTCCGTCTCTTCCATATTTCAGGTTAATTAGATGTTATCATCCAAATTTCATTCCTGTCAATTTCACTCTTAGGCCCGAGACTCTTGAGAACCGAGACGTCAGAAAGCCTTTCTTAGTAGTGAGAATCTCTGCTAATTCTCTTTTTTTGCGACCATAAATTTCACGGTCTGATATTTGAACTCATCTTGAAGCATACCTTTGGCACAAACAGGTTTGACTATTTACCTCATTAGCTTTCGTTAGCTGTTGTTAGCATCCACTGGTATACATTAGCATCCACTGGTATACATTAGCATCCACTGGTATACATTAGCATCCAGTACCATCCAGTACCATCCAATAACACCCATTGAGAGTGTAGTTTGCATGATTCCCTATACTCTCGTTTATACCCTCATACACTCGTTCAATAATGCGATATTACAGCGTATTGGTATCCTTGTTCTTGATACATCTGACCATTGCATCTATAGGAGATAATTTACCAGAATTCAAATCTTGTTGGGGACAATGTGATCTACTCTTATGTGGTATAACCAATCAAGAGCTTCTACCTTCAATCCCTAGTAATTATGAATATACTGCAGAACAACTAAGGAGTAGTTATTCTGTCTGGTTTCCTTTTAAACAGGTGTTTTTATGGGATTGCCAATCTGATTGTAACTATAAATGTCAACGACTTATAACCGAACAGAGAACTAGCAAAGGATTACCTATTGTTAAATTTTATGGTAAATGGCCATTTAAAAGGATTTTTGGAATTACAGAAATTTGTTCGGTGATATTTTCTGTTTTAAACTTATGGGTTAATTATAGCAATTTGTCATTAATAGTTAAATTTTATAAGGACAATTCCAATTATCCAAAGATTCAATCCATGTATTGTCAATATATTTATCTCTTGATAATATCAATGATGGGATGGATCTTTTCAACCATTTTCCATATTCGAGATTTTCCCTTAACAGAAACACTAGATTATTTTGGGGCTTCATTAATTATATTATTTAATAGTTATGTTATAATTATTAGAGTGTTTCAACTCTTCAATGATAGTTATAAATTAATGGTTACCAAATGGGGGTTCTTTATAGTTTATGGTCTTCATGTTTTAAAATTATCAAGGAATTGGGATTATGATTATAATCTAAAATTCCATTTATTCATTTCTATTATATCTATGAGTTTATGGATTTATCATGCTATTAATGTCAATAGAGGTTATCGTAATAATCATTATTATATCCAATCTTCTTATATGAAAATTTTACCATTGGAAAATGTTTTACTAAAGAGATTGAAATCGGTTCCTGGTATTAATGGTTTAAATCCTACTAGTAAATGGATTCCATTGATGCCAATAATGTTCAATCTTTGGTTATTATTATCAATAAGTTTTGAAGTATTCGATGGAATTTGGGGTCAAATCCTTGATTGTCATGCTCTTTGGCATTTACTAACTGTGTTTCCTCAGTTATTGTGGTATCATTGGAATGTATGGGACTTGGAATTATATAAAAATCTACACTATAAAACCTTATAATGAATGTATAAATTAATGACTATTTAGAAAATATGTAACCCTTAATGCTTAAGAAACTCGAATGGAAAAGAATGCAATAACAACAAAAAACTAAAAATTAATAGTAACAATAGTAAAAATATTTAACCAGAAACCTAAAACGGTGGTGGGTGGTTAGTGAAAAGGAAAAAAGGGGGTGGGTATATGCAAATAATTAAACTGTGAAAAAATGGCAAGAACAATGAGCTCTTTCAACGTCTGAGGAACTTAGGCCACTCATACAAGCGATGTGGCTTTCTTTATGCTGCGTCTTCGAGTTAATAATATCCCTATAACCCCTACCAATACTATTAATCCTATCAACCCATAGTTATTATAATTTGAACTGTCATCGTTAGGAACTTCATAACTTTGTAAATTCATTAATGGGAGCAACAGCTTCAAGCTTCCAGTTTCATAGAACGCATGTTCTTGTAATACATTTTTATCTGGCTGAATCATATTAATTACTCCTATGTGTATATAATTGTGATTAATGACTATCACTCAGAGATTATCTGGTATTTATATATGTATATATATCTTGAAAAAAAAAAAAGAAAATTTTCTTATGCGAGTAATATACCCTCATTGAGAAATTTGTAAACACAGTTATTTTTAACCAAAGAAGTATTTTTTACAGTAAAAGCACACAGGATCTCAGTGTTTCAAACGGGTTTATTGTAGTATAGGACCATGATAGGGGTTGTTATATGGGTCTATAGGACTTGGTCGAATAGAATACTGGTATATCATAGCACTAGGGAGTACAAATCCCTTGGTCATTGATTCTACTTTTAGAATCCCTTGAGCAACATGTGGCACATCCCTTATCTGGAACAATGCTGGTTGAGTGAATTGAATGGCTGGAAGGGCTCGTGACATGATATTAATAGTAATGCAAAATATTTATATTAGAGTATCTGTAAGGTACACAATATGTATACAGTTATTGTTAGACTATATCCTTAAATTCCTTATGTTGTAGGTTAGGGGGGTGTTATTGGTCTATTTGCTCTATTTACTCTGTTTGCGCTGTTTGTTTGATGTAAAGGTGTTTTTGTTTGTATATTGTCTTTATCTGAGTGTCCTTTTGCGGTAATTCAATTTCATCTCTACAACATGTAATTAAAGGGAGTGCTCACTTTTAAACCCCATGGTTCCTATTCAATGAGGGTTCCATAGTCTTAATCTTTACCTATTACAGTTTCTGGCAGTGTCAAGTTTGTGTGAAGCATGTGTGAACTGACCCCATGATGCTGTCGATAAAGGTCTGGTGTGAAGTAGAGGTACCACTTTTCTCTGTCAAGCAAACCATATATTCGCCCACATACTTACAAAGCTTATCCAATCATAGAAATCCTAGCTATAGAAATTCCGGCTATAGTAACCCTTCCGACTATAGTAACCCTGGTTGATGTTTTGCAACGAACCCTGGTTTATGCTCTGCAATTAACCCTGGCCATCTTCATAAACTAATGTTTCTCTCTATGTGTGCTACTTGAGTCAAAGGGACCACACCAATTCGACTCACAATGTCCTCTAGAACCAAACATAACCCGAATATTCAAATATTCACAAAGATATTATGGTTCTCGGAAATTTGTGTGGTGTGCTGTTTGACAATTAATATGGTTATGCCGTTGCTTTTATATTGTTGCGAATTTAAATTGTTGCAAATTTTGAAATTCACAAAAATTCTTGCCTACGTTTTTTGTCAAAGCTTGTTCCCCATATTTAACTGAATTTATACTCTCGTCAGCCTTTGGTTCTATTTATATAATATAATACATTCTAATCACAATGAACCATACCAACTTACTTACCTTATAACCCCCTTTATAATGGATCACCTGGTCAATACTGTTAATCCTGTCTCAATGTCGTTATCAACTCACCTCCTCTCAAGCAGCATTAGTTGCGCAAACAACACAAACTTTATACGCGCATTAGAAAAACACACGGTTTTTTTTTTAAAAAAAATCTAAACAAACACATACAATAAATGGACGAATTTGATCAGAGATTGCTAGTGCTGTCCAAACTTTCACCCATCAAGCTTAACAGTAACTTGGGGATTGATATGTCTACTGATGGTATTGAAGGTACTGTTAGTCGTGAAGTGAATGGGAATGGAAATGAAAACGGTGAGATGATAGATCATAGTCATTTCTATAATGATCAAATGGCTCCTGCATCATTAAATCAATCAACATTGTTAGGAAAAAGACCTCATGGATTATTATCAAAAACTTCTAGGTCGTTAACAAACACCCCATTGGTCGGTAAAGGTTCCACGAGACTCGGTGGTAGTGAAAGTGGTGTTGGTGGTAATAATGGTGATGGATTGGATAAAAATCCTTTACCATTAACATCTCCCATTAAGAAACACCCTGATAATATAAGTAATGTGGATGATTTTAAACATATTCAAAGGATCAAGAATAGTTATAGAACAGTGAACGATAACTCTAATAAAGAAAATGTTCAGTTCAACGATAGTTTTAACAAATGGTTTTATTCTTCTCCACAATTAAATTCCCAACTTAATAATTCACAAGTTGTTAATTCACAGCTGAATTCTCAACTGAATTCTCAATTGAACTCGTCTCCCATTAATAAACGTAAAAGTCCTGATAATTCTCCTGGTCAACAAACTCATAGTCCAAGTAAAATGGCCAAGGTAATTACTAATGCTAATAATAATACTGATATGACAGATGGATTTACCGGAACCAATGTCCATACCAAAGAGAATACTAAGGATGATGATGACTTTCAGCAGGTCGACATCGTGGCATCTATGAGTGCTAAGAATTCTCCTCATCAATCCAGAACCAATTCTTCCAAAAATCCTCATATGTCAATCATTGATGATGATAATGATGATGATGACGATAATCAACTAGTAAAGACACAATCTCATGATCATATCGAAGGAATCCACCATTCAGTTGCAGATGATGATCACATAACACCCCATAATAAGTTTACCAAACCAGAAGCCAAAAGTCCTCAGACAAATCAATTTAAAAGAATTGGTACCATTGAAGAAGAAACTAATTCTCCCATAAAAGAAGGTCAAGTATACGAAGAAGGGAATGATGAACCAACAGTCAAGTTTCTTGTATCTACAAACTCTAAATTGACATTTTCTTTAAATGATATTGAAAAATTGAAGACCCAACATGATGAACAATTGAATAATTTAAATAAAATTATCAACGAGAAAAACGAAAAGATATTAAAATTATCCAGTGAATTGAGTCAAGAGAATGTTAAAGTAATTAATTATGAAACCAATAACAATGATTTAAAGAAAACTAATAATGATTTATATAATGATAACGAATATTTAAAGATCCAACTTAAACATAATGAATTTGAATTGGCTAAATCTTCTAAAACCGTTTCAAAACTTAGTCATGATTTAAATGACCTGAAGAGTACTCAAGAAGAATTAACAGATTCTAATCAAAGATATGAAGAAAAATTAACTCAATTGATTGAAGAGACCAATAGTTTAAAAGAAACCAATGTTAGATTAACCCAATCAAATGAAAGTTTGAATAATGATTATAAAAAGTTGGAAACTGAATATGAAAGTTTGAAGCAGCAAATAGATGGACATAAAAATACAAACGAGAAGTTGCAAGAAAAAGTTGATCAAGATGATAAAGTATTACAGGACCTTAGACAAGAATCCAATGAATTGAAACAACAATTGAATGAATTTAAAAAGGAATCCGAAGATTTTGAAAAAGAAAAAGATCAATTAGATAAAATTCTTGATTCATTAAAACTGGAAATGACTCAATTAAGTACTAAGAATAGTGATCTCAACACCGAGTATCAAAGTTTAATGAAAAACAATGATGAATTACAACAACAAACCAAGCAATTGACTGAGACAAATGCACAATTGCAAAAACAACTCGATGAATCTAATAAAGATAATAATCAAGACTTACAACAATTAAAATCCACCAATGAAACCTTACTTAATGATAATAGTTATTACCAAGATATGAATCAAAAATTAATTAAAGAAAAGAATCATCTAGCCACAAAAATTGAACAAATGGCTGAACAAATCGAACAATTAGAAAGTACCAATAATCATAAAGATTCCATAATTCAAGGAGATACTAAGCAAATGCAAAAGCTTGATCAACAAATGGAACAATTAAAACAACAATTATCAAATGCTAATAATCGTAGTAGTATAAATTTATCCCCATCGTCATCAACCAATGATCTCAAACTTGAAATTACTAAATTGAAAAATCAATTAGATAATTTCAATTCCGATAAACAAAGAGAAATAGAAATCATATCCGAGAAATTATTTCATCAATATAGTAAGAAACATGAGTATAAAATTAATCAAATTAAATTGAATTATTCAAGTTTAATTAATAATTTAAAACAAGAGAAGAAGAATCTTATTAAAGATATTCAACTGTTACAAAAGAAGAATCAATTTCTTGTAAAAGATAATGAACATCTTTTAAAGATCATAGATGATAAATCTAATTAGAAACCACCATTTATCCAATTATGTGTCTATAGTAGTTTAATGTATAATAGCTGAAACATTGAGGGAGGCAGAGCAGAGAGACATTTTTTCTTTTTTCCCATTTGTTTTACCCTTTGTCTGCGCGCCTTCATTCTCATGGAAACGTCTCCATATCTGAAAATTTTATAGTGTTAAGGACACAATCAGTTATTAACCATACTGATTGATCAAGTATATTTGTGGTTTATTATTGGAAGAAGCAATTCTATTATATTTTTAAAAACCAATAGAATCCATTCAAACCAACAACTGAAGGTTCTTTACGCATTTGACCGTACATAAATATACAGACTATAGGCTATGTCAAATACTGAAACTGGAAAGTTATATGAAGCAATCATTGAAGAAGTAATCAATGATTCAAGAGAAGATTTTGAGAATAATGGAGTAGATGAATTTACATTACAAGAATTAAAAAAGATATGGCAAGAGAAATTAAGTCAAGCAGGTGTAGCTAAATTTCCTTGGGATGAACAACTTGAACAAGAACAAGGATCAACTACTGGGGTTGGTACTGGAACTAGTGTTGGAACTGGACAATCACTACATGATTCCCAATCAACTGCCGCTAGTGGAATTGGATCAAATGGGATTCAAGATGAATTATTAATAAATAACGAAGGATTTGGTGATTTACATGATAATCAATTAAGTTATAATTCTACCTTAAATCAACATGTTTCACAAGGACAAAACCAAATTAATCTGAATCAATCACCAACAGATCCTTCACAAGGAGATAATGATATTGGACTTCAAATACCACAGATAGGCGGAGAGTCTGAAATAAAAGAAGAATATGATGACGATGGGGGATTAATGTTACCTACAGTAACTCAAACAGATGGAAATTTTGAATTAACTATATATACTGATAAACCAGAAGTATTAATCCGAAAACTTCAAAAAGTCAAGAAATCAAATAAATCAAACAAGTTGAGCAAAACTCAAATAGATGGAGAATTCGATGATGATGATGATCAAGATGATGATGATGACGATGAAAACTTGTTTAATGATTCAGATGATATTAACCTGGATTTAGATGATGATTTAGAAAGTGATAAAAGTGATGATGAAGATAACGAACAAGATGGTCATATAATGTTGTGTCTTTACGATAAGGTTCAAAGAATTAAGAACAAATGGAAATGTAGTTTAAAAGAAGGAATTGCCAGTATTAATGGGAAAGATTATACTTTCCAAAAAGCTACTGGAGAGAGTGAATGGTAATCCGATCAACCCAAAAAAAAAAAGAAGAATCTTTCATTTTATATCTGTAATATTATTATTATTATTTTGCTTTAGAAATTGTATAGCTTTAAACTATATTTAATAACCACAATAAACGGTTTATTTACGTTATGAATAGAACAAATAAAACGGGTTTGTACATTTTTTATATAGTCAAAAGTATCTAATGAGATCCAGCACCTCTACTGACTTTTTCTAATACAGTATCATAAGACACTTCAGAAAAGTCAGTACCTTGGATATCAGAAGAAACTCCATTTAAGGATCTTCTTAAAGCATCTTTAGAGGAAGCATAAACCATCTTATCTCTAACAGAAGCAGTATCAGGAGACCAAGTGAAAAAGACAATCTTAGACCTTTTACCTTCACCACCACCAATTTCATACTCAAAGTCATAAACAGCATATTTACAACCATTTTCCGGTAATTCGGCTAAGAAGGCTTCATAATCGGAATCAGTAGAAGTTTTATCAACGACAATTTCAGTTTTCTTATCGTTTAATCCAAAAATGATAAATTTATGTTTTTTACCTAATTTTAAATCATTGAAAGCACTTAAGGCTTCATCGGTAACAGTTACACTATAGGAAAGTTAGTAAATTAAGAGCCAGTGAATACATAGGTAGTTGTCAATACCAGCAACATCAACATCAACACCAACACCAACACCAACACCAACACCAACACCAACACCAACACCAACATCAACACCAACACCAACACCAACACGACACTACCCCACTCAATTCGAAGCATACCCTGATCTAGACTATAAGATTTGTTAGTATTCAACAGGTTAATGTGTTTAAATGGCTGTGGATACCATTTTAGAACAATCCCACATCACGTCCAATGGCAATATCGAGCAAGGCACGGTCACTAAAAAGACAACGTCAACTCTATGGACTGTATCAATTGTAGATGACTTTGACATTGATTCAGTCTAGCCAAATGATCCATTGTGATTACCTGGACCCCATTGGATCCGAGGATTGCATGCTCTGTTAATTTTGATCCAGCAAAATTACATACCATGATGATATTTTAATTGACTTGTATAAAAGAAAGGATGTTCTTTGAGACGTTTCCTGACCCTTTTCTTCGAGTAAGGGATTGTGCGCGGTGAAAAAAAATCAACAAGTGCGTTGGTGGTTACCCGCAATTTTCACTTAGAGTGATTTGACTAAAGGGGTTGCAAAATTATAGACAATAACAAAAAAGAATTAATGTATGGCTTACTAAGGATAATATGGTCCATGGAAACATACACAAGGGATTTTAAATGCCCTTATGATGGTTCTAGCTCATATGGTGGTTTACAATTACAAAGCCCTCGGAGGACTATACGAAGTGGCCTGAGGTTTAGCCATATCTGGTAACCGGATTGGCCCCGCGAACACTTACCACAAGAGATTGGCCCCTGAAATTTGGGGACTGGAGTTTCTATAATAAGCTGCAAAAACTCAGTTAAAGATCAATTGGAGGGCCTGGTAATACGTTTTGTATTTAGGTAGTGTGCCATATAAGCATATATAGTATCGCTTATACTCTTATATCCTACCCCATATGTTTTATAAAGCCATTGACCAACAATTGATAGAAATATTACATTCTAGTTGCTCTTTTTTACTGCTGAGCCTAAAATCATTAGTAACTCCTAAATACCTATACAGGGTTTTATGGAAATCTTCTCATTTGGAAAAAGAGCATCAGATATACCGAGGCTATAGGGAATATAACTATTTCCACTTGAATTGATATCATTAATTAGAAAATATTATGATCCACATTTCCGGTTGGATTCAAGTCATTTGTAGCTGCTAAACTCTAAGTTTTAGGAAGTCTGACGATACGATGGCCGAGTGGTTAAGGCGAGGGATGCAGGTTCCCTTGGGCTCTGCCCGCGCAGGTTCGAACCCTGCTCGTGTCGCTATGATTATTCAAACTTATTTTTTTTTTTACTATTATTATTTTTATTTTGTTCATCTTTTATAACATTGACTTAGTAACATAGGATTAAAGGTTGATCACTAGGTTTTGCATAGTCTTTATTATATGAATCTTTATGATCAATACACCTTTCCTTTATTCGGTTAGTGAAATAAAATGGTTGCAACAAAAAAGCATCATTTTCTCACGAAAATGTCAGGCCTCAAAAAATGAGATTTTTTCAATCGTAATCTGACCAGATATAGAGAGCCATGCAACAAGATTTGTACCAGATCTTAGGAGTTGAGGCTTCGGCAACCAGTAATGAGATCAAGAAAGCATATAGAAAACTTGCATTAAAATATCACCCCGATAAAGTCACAGAAGAAGAAAGGCTAGAAGCAGAGATTAAGTTTAAAGATATTTCCCACGCCTATGAAGTGTTAATCGATGAAGACAAACGTAATAACTATGATTTATATGGAACTGCTGATGACAATGGTGGGTTTGGAGCCGGTGGTGGAGCAGGATATGGAGGTAATCCATACGATAATTTCTTTGGAGCTGGTGGAGCAGAATTTGATGCTAATGATTTTGCCAATTTCTTTAATGGGATGGGAATGAATGGTCATGGACCAAATGGGAAGAAACCAGAGAATAAATTTAAAACTGATGATGCCAAGATGGAAGTGGAAGTCACATTAGAAGACTTATATAACGGGAAAACTATTAGAAGTACTTCTACTAGAAATATCATTTGTAATCATTGTAAAGGAACTGGAACTAAAAAGAATGCCATCAGTAAAGTTTGTAATTCTTGTGAAGGTAAAGGTTCAAACATAAGAATAAGAAGAGTTGGGCCAGGACTAGTGACACAAGAAAATGTTGATTGTAACACTTGTAAAGGAACTGGTAAAGTCAATAGACCAAAAGATCTTTGTAAGAAATGTAAAGGAACTAAAGTGATTGACGAGACCAAAATCTTAGAATTTGAAATCAAAAAGGGATCTAAAACCGGGGAATCAGTGATATTGAAAGAGGAATCAGATGAATATCCTAGGAAAAGAACCGGGGATATCATTTTAACCTTTCATTGTAAGTCACATGCCCAGTTCACCAGAAAAGGTAATGATTTATATTGTCATTATACTATACCTTTAGTAGATTCATTATGTGGATTCAGTAAAGTTATGACCAAACATTTAGATGGTAGACTCATCCAAGTATCAACACCTAAGGGGAAAGTTATAAGACCAGGAGATTTTATTCAAATTAAAGGAGAAGGGATGCCCATAAAAGATTCAGATTTATCATGGTTTTCAAAGACCACTAAAGGGGATTTATTTATTGAAATTGATATAGAATTCCCTAAGGATAATTGGTATTTGGAAAAGAATGATTTATTAAAATTAAGAAATGTGTTGCCTAATGATTTGGTTACCAACAATAATATGATCAATGAAAAGGACTTAAATCTGGTATCTGAAAATATTGACCTTTTCACTGACTTCTCTATTGTTTCAAAGGATAAATTACCACAATATAAAGAACAACAACAGCAGCAACAAAACCAACGTCATAACCATAATTATTATGAGGATTTTGAATATGGAGAAGTACCTGGTGGTGGGCAACCTGAATGTCAAACGCAATAGTGACTGCAATAGCTACCATACAAACGAAATTGCAATTCTGTATATATTTTAGAAATATGTAAATATTTTTATAAAAGAATCTATCTATTTCTGATTACATGGGTCGTTACAGAGTCATTTAAATTCGTATCAATAAGCTAAGGGATGGTGGATTTAGATTAGATTTAGAAATCTAAAAGATCATTAAGATCTTGTTCATTTAATCCTAACTCTTTATCAGCATCTAATTGTTTGTTTGTATCCATATCATTTTCATCAAGAGTATCATCAATATTAACAAGGTCAAGATTCAAATCCATTTCTGAATCTGAATGACTATGGTCATTGTCATGGTCATGTCTGAATTCATCATTGACTATACGGTTTGTTCTTAAAGGCTTATTGTTGAAAATATTCAAGTCTTCTTCTGATAATGGTGATGGTCCATCAATTGAAGTATAACTATGTTTATGAACAGGTACCGGCCCTTGTTCAATACTATCTTCATCATTGATTAACTCTTGATATAATTGATACCTAGAAGGGTCTTGGATATAATCATCCAAGGCATTGGAAGTGGAATTATTTGACTTGACTCTCTTCAATGGATCTACGTTTATAAGTTTACGTTTGGGGATATTAGAAGAATCAAGCTTAGCAGTATTAGAACTAAAAGTGTCAGGTAAAGACGAATCAATTGGAAGTGATTTGGGTCTTTGCCCTTGAATGATTTGTTTTCTTAATGAATCAGTATCAAGATCATGTTGTAATAAATCTGGGGATCTATTGGCTTGGGTTGGATTAAATATGGTATTTTTAGAATATTTGATCTGGGTATCATGCTGTTGCTGTTGCTGTTGCTGTTCTTGCTTTTGTTGTTCTTGTTCTTTTTCTTTTCTCTTTTGTTCACTTTGATGAACAAACCCTAATGATGAACTTGCCCGAGACATAGTTGGGAATTTGTTCATGGGCATTCTTTGTCTTCCAATGGGATTATGATCAGTTCTATCAGTTCTATCGATGGTGGTTTGAGATCGACTTAATGTAGGCACCGCCATGTTACGGTCTTTACCTCCCAAGGGTACTCTTTCTCCTAATGGAGCTCTTTCTCCAAATGGAACTCTGCCTAAAGATTTTCTTCTGGATTGGGTCAATTTATTGTTACTTAATCTTATGTTATTTTCATCATTATTCATAGCAACATTATTACCGTTAGTGCTGGTAGCAGCATCCTTATCTCTATTAATAGAAAAATCACGAGTGATATTCTCTTTATCGGAGAATCTCATATGGTATGACATGATATCTCTTTCCCTGTATAACTGTTAAAGTTCTTGCTTGTGTAATTGATTTGTTTATTTGTTTTGTAGTGAGGAGTTTGCGCGACCATGTTGTTTCTGTTCAGGCTCATCAGATTTTTGAGGCTATCTTGCGCGATAGTTAAATAGTAGTAGCACACACACACATACATACGTATTTAATAGATTACTAGAACCCTAGGTTATTGAACTCACAACCATACCCCCGCCATAGTTCCTATTGGAATTCATATCCAACAAACAACTCATTAATATGGCTGTACAAAACCAGTTTATATCTGTGGCGAGTCATTCCACAGAGCTGGCATCTGGTTGGATTTACTTGGTTGATTGGATCTTAGTATTAATCTTGGGAATTGCATTTGTATTTTATTTTGACCGATTATTAGGGTTTGGGATTTCATTAATATCCCGAATACTAATATGGAGAAATTGGAATGTCATGATAAACATAGAATCTGTTCGACTTTCAGTACTAGGAGGTCGATTAATGATGAAGAATTTGACCATTGCAACCGAAAATCAAACCATTTCTATACTACGAGCTAATTTAACTTGGAGATATTGGTTATGGGGGCTTACAAGACTACCCGAGTATTATATTGATTGTAAAGATGATATCGATTATGAGACTGAAGGGATTAGTAAGACTGATAATGAAAGACTCCCTTCTAGATTATTGTTAGCATTAGAAGGATTAGAAATTTTCATGTATAATAGAACATTTGCGTATGATAATATAATGGAGACTTTGAATAAAGAGAGAAATAAGAATGGAGACAATAATGAATGTAATAATGGCGATGAGTCTGTGGATCTGGATAGAAATCTAAGATATCGATTTAGTAGTAGAGGTAATGATGCTACTAATACCAACAGTAATGAAAATATTAATGATGAAACTTCATACTCAGATTCAAAAACAGATGATTCCAGTATTCAAACCGAAGTTGAACTTGAAAAATTGGAATCCAAATTGTCTAAATTATTACGGATACTTCCCTTGAGTGTAGCTATTAAGAAAGGAGTGATGGTATTGGGGAGTAATTCTACTCCTTCTTTATTAATCAATTCTTGCAAATCAGCCACGGGGATTATAGATATTAAAAAACCTGCTAGTGAATATGATATTTATAAACAGTTATTTTTCTTTGATTTGGATAATTTTCAAACGTCAATTAAACCTAACATTCTATATAATAAATCATTTGACGAATCATCCCCCACTAAAGCTAATACATTATTCAGTAATAATCATAATAAACTTGAAACCAATCTATCTAGATATGAAAAGTTTCAAGCATCATTAAATGTATTTGGAAAATTCTTTTCCAAATTTAAATTAACAAGGTCCAAAACTAATATTAATTATGAAGCCTATCAAAAATGGAGAGGATTAAGACGGTATATTGATCAAGGAGATGATCATAATAATGTATTTGACAATCTATCAACTGACGAAGAATATGCTAAATATAGTTTAGTGTTAGATACGATATCTACTAAAATAAGTTATTATTATGATATACCTGGACCTGTTAATGTAACCGAATTAAATAGTCATCCTGATTATGGGGCTGATGTTGAATTTTCTATGGCTACAATTCATTATGGTCCTTGGGCTGATAAACAAAGGATTCCTATACAAAATATGTTTTTCCCTCCATTAGCTAGAGATTCAGATCCTTCTGGTAAACCGATCCCTGGACAATTAAGACAATATGATGGATTTAGAGTTAATATTCTTACCAACGATGAAATTATTATCAGAGTGCCTACTAGAGAACCTAGTAAAGACAAACAACTTTTAAAATCATATAATAATTTTAATAATAATCAACCACATCCTTCTAATAAACAATTACGATCATTTGGTTGGTTAGAATTAAAACTTGGTCCCAATTCAAGTATTTCACTGTTTAGTTCATTTTTATGTCTGAAAGAACATGGATGGCCCAATTCATTAAATGCCGTTTTCAATCTACCAGAATTAAGATCATCTGTTAATCATGACATTCTTTATATGGCAGATATCCATACCATCGATTGTGATATAGGATTTCCTTTAAAATGGAATGGTCAATGTACTTGGAAATTTAATAATTTTAGTTCAAATGCTAAAATATTTTTTTTAAGAGAGCATACGTTATTATTTTCTGATATATTTAGTGATTTTGCATCTGGTCCTCCAACTCCTTATGAACTTTTCCGACCATTTGAATATCAAATGAATTGGAATTTACAAAATTATAAATTATATTTAAATGTTAATGATTCTAATATCATTAATAATCCATTGGATTTTAATAGTAACAAATATCTTTCATTTCAAGGGCAAGAATTAAATATCAATCTTTCATTACCTTTATTAGGTCAACTTACAAAATTTACTACTGTGAAATTTGATGTTTTTGCTCCATATTTTGATTTAACATTAGATTTACCTCCTTGGCATACTTCAAGTGCTTTTATAAGTAATACTTATATTCTTGGTAGAGCTCATAATTTCATTATTAATGGATCATATTCTTATTATAGTGATATTGAAATCAATACGGCTAACCATATAATCCTTCGATGTAAAGGGGATGATGTCACCTTAAAAATGTATGGATCTTTAGTGAAATATGTGTTTGTGGTGAGAGAAAATTATTTAGGAGATAATTTCCATTTTAAAACTTTTGAAGAATATAATAATGATTTACAGAATACTAATAATAATACTGCTACTGCTACTGCCAATAATAATAATAATAATAATAAGAATAATAGTGGAGCTGGTAGTTTATATGATACAAATTCTAGTGATAGTGAAGAAACTTTAAAGGAAGAATTTGATTATTGGAATATGATTAAAACTGATAATGACGTGGATGTGTTATTTTCCTTTGAAGTTCGAAATGGATTATTGGCCTTACCTTATGATGTTTATGGATGTAAATCGCATATTGGATTATCATTTGATTACTTTGATGCTGATATTAGATTCACTAATTATTATATGGATATGCAAACTGATTTTAGTCCTATTAAGGGAAAATTTATTAGTTTAAAGGAAGATGATGAAGATACAAAGTTACTAGATCTTTCCAATTATATCACTGAATTTAACATTAAACAAAATCCTCATATTACAATTGATGAACTTTCTATTCATGGACATAGAATGTTTGGTATACCTCCTACTGAAGTTACATATTTTTGTAATTGGAGAGTGGCTACAAATTCTATTAATATTGATGCTCCTGCAAAGTTCATGGAATATTTAGGTCAATCTGGTAGTACTTTCACTCTGAGTTTTAAAGATTTACAAAATGCTTTGAATCCAAGTATCCCGGTTGTTCATGATGCTCTTGCCTTTACCTTTGATTGTCCTATCTTTAATATTAAATTGGATTGTGATAATGGTTATATTTGTTCCGTGCAAATGAAACCTCTTTTGGCTACTATGAATGATTTTAGTAATAAAAGATATACTGGGAAAATTACGGTTGATGTTTCTTCAATTGAATTGAAAATTATTGATACTAAAACTGATAATATTTTATCGTTTTTTAAGAGTTCTTTTACTTTTGATAATATTGTTAGAAAACCAAAATTCAATGAACAAAGAAGTTTACAACAAGAACATTTAAGATTTAATGATGCTCCATTCCATAGAATCCCATATTTACTTTCTGCTGAAACTAAGAATTCAAACTATGATGAAGGATATTGTAGTATGATTGTTCCTATTTCTTTACCAGATGGGCATTATCCTATCAATAGATATACAAAGAAGATTTTTGATGCCAAGAAAGACTCGAGGGTTTCCTTATCGTCAACATTGTCAGTATCAGAAGAATCATTGGTTGATTCAATTAATATTGAAGAAGGTAATTTATTTATATCTCCTACTTTTAATTATACCGATGAAGATTTTGTTCCCGAATCTCAAAATGATGATCGATTTAAATACGATAATATGATCATGACCTTTGGGGAAGTAATTGGTTATATTACCCCATTGTCTATTTATGCCTATGCTGTGTTACAAAGGAAATTGATTGAAACTGATTTTGAAATTCTAATGGATATATTTGAAAAAGATACCGTTAAAAATTTAGCAGCACAAATGTTACAAGTCTGTATGAATGATAATTTTAGAGTGGTTTCACCTATGGCTGATATTACTTTTGGGGATCTTATCGGGAAAAACGAACAAGAATTACTTCAATCATCTAAACATGAGTCCCTGGTAAATATAATAATCGACGAACCATCAATGGCCTTATCTAAAAGTATTTTGAGAACTAAACTTGAAAATAATGAAATGGTTACTGAAGAACGGAAATCTTCGGCTTTTAGTGTAAAGAACATTTCCATGAATGTTTCAAGTCCTAATGATTTTATGATTCCTATTAACTTAAACATTAAAGATGTAGAATATTGGTCTGATAATGATAAACAAATGGATATATTTTCCATATTAGTAGAAGAGGTGGTCCTAAATTTGAATGAATGTCAATTTGTTTGGTTAATCTCATATTTTGAAAAAATGGTTGGCCAGATAGAACCGGCTTTAAAAATCCTTGAACAAAATAAAGAAATTAAATCAAGACTTCAAGCTGCTTTTGTTTATCGTCTTTGTATCGCTAATCAAGAATTAAAAATTGATCATGATCCTGAAGTGTTAACTAAGCCAGCTTATTTGATTAGATCTTTAAGACAACATATAAGGTTTTATGATACTTGGATGGTGTTAATTAGGTTACGTCATATCCTTGAAACTGCTGGTAGTGAATGGGCACAAGCTGAACGTGCTAAATTAGAAAAAAATGATTGGAAGATCCCTGGTTCTGCTTATGATGAATCATGGGGGATGTTTTCTAGATGGAGAAATTGGGATGCTGATTATCAAGAACGTGAACAATTTTTCCAAGATATTTTCAATATTAAACCATTATCCGAAACTAAAATTAGTGGTCAAGTAGTACTAAAACATATTGGAGTTAATTGGTCCAATGAAGGGATTTTGGTAAATGATTTTTTTGAATTTCATGACGTTAATGCTTCTTTTGCTGATAGAAGAACTGATGCTATATTCTCTCAAATCAATCATGATTTACCAGCTGATTTTGATGCTAGAGTCAAATCATTTGAAATGTTACTTAATTTTGCTTCTTATAGAAGTAATATTTCTCCCATCACAATAAATTTATTACCTTCATTGATTCAAGAAATCAAACGAGTATTACCCGAAAACCCTAAAGACTCTAGTTTGACAGAAAAAATCAATAATTCTGCTTTATTCTTTGTGGTTAATGTTAATGAATTTCAACAAAAATTACTATTAGATTATCTTTCATTAGATTTACATTTTAATCAACTAGGTGTTACTGGTGTTTCCCAGGTGATTGAATCTGATCAATTGTTGTCATTTGTTACCAAAATTCCTATCCTAGGAATGTCTGTCAATGCTGGTAGTAAATCTATTATCACTGGAGGCATAGAAAATTTAAATGTTATTTATGGGAATGGTCAAATCCCAAATATCATGTATTTATTGAACTTGTCTATGGAAAATTGTTTTATAGAAGTGGTTGACGAAGAGTTATCTCAAGATATAACTAAAGCTATAGATCATGATAAAAAGTATATTGATTTGATTCAACCACTCTTGGATGATAATAATCCTCATGAGCAAAATAATAAGAGCAAGAATAATAATTTTGATGGTATCTGTGAAAAATTGGCTCATATTCTTACAACTGTCAATGCCAATGTTAATGCCCAAGTTAGTCATTTTTCTTACTTGATTAAAGTCTTGAAACATGTTTCCATAGATGGTAGTATTTTCGACAATAGTCTTTCGTTGGTATTAGCGGATGGAGTTTTGGATATTGGCTCATCATTGCAAAAACTTGACACTAACACTCAATTTATGAATTCAGATTTGATCAAATTTGAAAATTCTCAAATCTTTACAAATATTAAGATTGGTGAAACTGGAGGGATCCCGATGGTTAAAATAGATTCTCTGTTTGGGTTTTCTAAAGTATTTCTCCCTAAATTGGTCAAATCCTGTAATGAATTGGTAGATTGGTATCCGACTATAAAGGAAGAACTAGTCAACTTGAGATCTAAATTTGAACAATTTGGGGTTGGTAAATCTGTTAATCAAAGTAATTCAACTTCAACAACTTCAGAAAATTGTTCTGGCAATATTTCTTCTATTCCTATTGATTTAAAGATTTCTAATGATTATGTAGGGTTGTCATTCATAGCTGATAGAACCAAATATTCGTTAGAAACTGAAGATATTGGGTTTAGATTAAGTAACGTTAAAACCCATACAAATTTTGAGACTGGGCCATATTATGGTACACTTCTGATTCCGACTATTCGAGCATCTATAGTGGATAGAATTATCCCCATGGGTCTTGCTAATTTCCTTGATATTAATTTGTCTGTTAAAGCAGTAAATGAAGAAGGTAATGATAAAGTACAATTATTAGAAATTCTGTCACAATTCTGTCGGATTTGCTTAAGTTTAGGAATCATTCAACGGATTGTTTATCTAGCAGATGAATTAACCATTCTTAGTAAGAGAATAGTTAGTCTTTTGGGATTAGATTCCAAGGCTCTAGATAGTGGTGGTAATATTAAAGAGAACCAATCTCCTTCAACTTTGGCTGAAAAACTTCCAATTCTATCAAATGCTTCAAGTATTCATTTCTTATCATATAATTTTTGTCTAGGATGGATTTTTGAAGATCCTAAACCCAATTACCCTGGTCTTATTTTAGGGGCCGAACGATTTTACGCAGTGACAGATGAGAATATAGGGAAATTATCATTGATAGAAGCATATTTGTCAGTAGCTCATGGAGCGTCATCTAATAGCTTCTTCAGTTCAAGATCAGAAAGGAATTCTTCCAATAGAGCATTTTTACCGTTTATGCAATTTGTTTATATCATTACCGAAGGTGAAGATTCAAAAGATATGAAGATAACCATAAAAGGTGATGAATTAGATGTTGATTATCTTTCAGATGCATTTCATATTTTAGACTCAGGAATCAAATCTGTTTCCAGTGTTCAAGCTCATTTTAATAGAAGAGTTAGGCCTATGGATAAATGGAAAGATGAAAGTAAAACTCATGAAGAACAACAAGTGGATTATATTAATTCTTTAAGATCCACCTTTTCTTCTATTGAATGTAAAGCTACATTTGCCGGATCTAATGTTTCACTTCATAGATTAGGTGATAATGGATCAATTGATGACCAAAGTACTAATAGTTCATTATTTTTACATTTTCCTGCTGTAAAATCTATAACCACATATATTCATGATAAAGTTGGTCCCAAGAAACATATTATAAAGAGTGAAATGTTAACGTCATCATCTGATAATAAGTTATATGCTACATGTGTACCAGTAGTTATGGATATAATTGAAGAAGTTAAAGGAATGATGAGAATGCAAGGTCCTTCAAAAGCCACGAAAACGGGACAAGAATTTCAAATGGAATCACCAGAAGAAACCAAACAATCACAAAAACATCTTGATCTTTCATCCTTATTAAATGAAACTGAATTCCATTTAGGACTTCGGATTGAGAAGCAAAAACTTTCATTTAGTTGTGAACCTACTGCTAAAGTAGAAGCAGTGGTAGGGATTGAAGGAATTTGTTTTCAGATTAATTCAGGTCCTAATTCGTCAATGAATAGTGTAGCTATGTTTGATACAATTTCTGCTTCTTTACAACATGTTTATTCTAGAGAAGTTAGTGGATCAATTGGTATCAATACCGTTACCTTATCAGGTAATATTGAGCTTGGGAAAGAAATTAATAGTAAGTTTGTGGGAGCGATTTCAAATCTTGATGGATATGTTAATGTTAAACAATATCAAGATTTAGATTTATTTAAAGATATATGGTATCCAACCCTGTCTAAAGTATCAAATGTTGAAGATTTTGAAAAGCTTAAAGAACCTGAACCACCAAAACTTGCATCTAATAAAAATATTGCTTCAAGAGTGGCAGAAGTAACCAGTACGGATGCTATTCCATGGTTTATAACATTTTTATTATCCAATGTATCTATCAAAGTTAATTGCGGACCATCATTAGGAGAAATGACATTTGGAATTAATCAATTTTGGATTGTATCTAAAAAGACTCCTGATTGGACTCAGCAACTTAAATTAGGTCTTAGTTCATTAAACTTAACTTCAGAAGGAAGATTAGGAGGGGAAATTGTGGCTAAAGATATTTATTTACATTCAGCAATTACTTGGAAATTAGAAGATGGCAGTACTTTTGATGTACCATTAATTTTGGTGTCGTTAGGAATTGAAAGTTTAAAAATGAAAAGTACCTTTGATTATCATTTATTTGCAGTGGCTAATATAGTTGATTTTTCTATTGATTTATTTAATCAAAAAAGTGAACAAATGATTCGTAAAGATCGATTATTTGCTACTGCCCAATTTAAAACTTTTGAATTATTTATGACATCATTTACGGCTTCAAATGTTTTAGATATCTATAATGCTATGCTTAGAATGACTCAAGAAAATAAAATTTCTTATAAAGAAACCTTACATGATTCTAATAATAAAGGTGCCAATAGTACTAGCGATTATTCTAATAATATTCCTCATAATAATGCTATATTAGAAACAGTTAAAAAATTAGAAACTGAATTTGAGGTTCTTGCTGGAACATTTTTAATTCATGTTTATCCTTCATCGTTTGATGATTCAAAAGTATTGGTAGTTAAATTAGATGAATCAAGTGCTAATTTCCAACAAAATGAATATAATGAAGGAATTTCTAACCAATTAGATATTCAATTTAATGATTTATCGGTTTCATTATCAATGAATACTCCCGTGTCAGAAGATTTTATTCAACAAGTTACTGTTGAAGAATTTAGTAAATACGCTCATAAAGCAAGAGGTGGTAATATATTTTTATTCCCATCATTTCAAATTTCAATGAGAACTTTCCAAAGATATAATTCTAGTTTGATTGAATATCTTTATAAAACTAGTTTTGGGGGTACAGTAGATATTCGATGGAATTTAGGATCAATTAATTTTATAAGAGAAATGTATTCGATTCATTCGAAATCATTAGCATCAAGAACTGAATTTAGGAAAACTTTAAAACATAATGATACCGTGCAATTTAAAGAAGATTTCTTTAACCCTACTAAATCAGATTCCAAATCTAATTCCAAATCCAAATCTAATTCAAATCCTAATTCCAAACCTGATGGAAACAATTCTTTAATCAATACAGATTTGAATGAAAATTCTACGGAACAAATCGATCAGGCTATTAATGAAAAAATTGATCAAGTTTCAAAAGATTCTAAATATAGTTATTTACCATTAGCTCCCCCTATAATTGAAGTTCCCCAGCTTAAAGAATTAGGTAATGCTACCCCACCATTAGAATGGTTTGGACTTCATCGAAATAAATTTCCAAATGTTACTCATGAATTAGGGATTGTTAATTTACAAAAGATTATTCATGAAGTAGAATCTGAGTATTCAAGAATTTTAGGGAAAGCATAGGGAAAGCGTAACTGCATTTTTATTTATAAGTTATATAATTAATGATAATAATGAATATTTACAAGGTGAGGAAGAAAGAAAAGGTGGTGGTTGAACTGGTCGGAGGGTTGGTGGGTTGGTGTATGATATTAATGGGTTAAATACCATCTACCTTTAGCTTTTCTTCTTTGTAAGACTTTTTTACCATTCTTGGTTCTTAATCTAGCTAAAAATCCAAAGGTTCTCTTTCGTTTTATCGTGGATGGTTGATAAGTATTACCTCTAGTTTTAAATCTTCTTTGAAGTAATCCTAACATGGATTGAAATGGAGAAATTTCTGTATTTAATTGGGATAATGGTGAATTAGAAAGGGGATTTATTTTAGGCCTTGCAGCGCTTATGGAGATTGGGGTTCTCATTAATGAGAACTGACGAGCGGTATTAAATCCATAGTTATGGATCCCAGTGGTTATACCGGATCTTATACCCTTGAGCCCAGTTAATTTAAACATGATAATGATTAGTTTTAAAGCCTTTTAAGGTGAGTGAAAAATTCGAGAGTTTTAGTGAGTGAGAAAAATCTCAACTAGATCACAGTATAACACTTACGCCTGCAATAGTTAATTTCAGAACTAACTAGAAATTTGGAAATGAGCGATGAGGTGACAGTAAATGAATTTTTCAGAATCCTAGAATCTTAGAATCTTAGAATCTTAGAATCCCAAACATATCCTCTTTTTGTTTAGTATTAGTTTACCATAACCTATACTAATTAAATAACAATCATCATAATGTCGTCATATCGTCCTAGAAGAGCAATACCTTCAGCTGTAAATACACCAACTGCCATAGATGTGGTGAAATCACAAGCAATAAAAAAAGATGAAGCCGAAAGAATCTTAACTAATTTCATAGATATGTCTGAAAATATCGCTACTACCGTCCCAGGGCAGCCATCATCTGTGAATGACTATTCCTCTGCTGACACTGGGTTAAGTAATAACACTGGTAATAATGCTATAATAAGTCAATTGAAACGTTTACAAAGAGATTTAAGAGGATTACCACCAAGTTTAAATGAGTTTAATGGGGGTGATGTCGTCAATAAAAAGAAAAAATTTGATGATGATGATGAACTAGAACAACAAAGACCCAATAAAAAGGTCAAGTTCACTGATTCTGAAGAAGATGAACAAGCTGAACCTGAATCAAAAAGTCCTAAAAAGGTGAAATTTACTGACTCAGATCAAGAAGCCCAGTCACCATCAGAAAAAGATTCTGATATAAATGGTGTAGATGGTACTAATGACGATACCATGGATGATACCATGAATTCTGTAGCCTCGGAAGCTGGTGATGAAAAGAAGGAGAAGAAAGACAAGAAGGAGAAGAAAGAAAAGAAAGAGAAGAAAGAGAAGAAAGAAAAGAAGGAGAAGAAGGAGAAGAAAGAGAAAAAGCATAAACATGCTGATGAATAAGCAGATTTGGCATTTCCATTAGCATTAAAATTAGAATTGTAAACCCATGTATAATAGTAATATAGAGAAGAGGTTAATTGAAGGCAAGGTTTCTGGTGTATAGGGGAGTGCTTACTGTATTACTCTGGTCTGGTCTCTGGTCTCTGGTCTCTACTCTCTGGTCTCTACTCTCTGGTCTCTACTCTCTGGTCTCTGGCCTCTCTCTCTCGTCCCTCTCTCTCGTCCCTCTCTCTGTCTCAAATTACGTGCTGCAAAAACCTATCAAAAATACGTGCGCGCTCCAAATGCGATGTTTGTTTACTGCAAAGCGTGTCAGCATCTATGAATTCTTACAACTGAAATCACCAACATTATCATCAATAACCATGCCCACAAAAAGGCTAAAAAGAAGAATATCACTGAGTGATGACGAACATGACTCTTCAGTTTCCGCTCACGAAACTTTTATCAATAATAGCGACTACATGGAACTGAATCACCACCACTCCACTAATGATTATAATGATGACAATGGCGCTTCTAACAACAACAATAATGATGATAATGACGAGTATGATGAACAAACTAATGATAACCAAATTGATGATGCCGAGTTGGATACTACTGAAATCAAATCTGAATCAAAGACCAATAGAACCGATACAAATGATAGTGATATGGAATCAGTGGGGATAGAGAAAGATCAAACCCCAGATATTTCTAAGGCTAATGAGACTCTGGATACCAGCGATGATATAACTAAAGAAGCTTCAAGTTCCATGCTTAAGAGTTCCAATAGTGAAATGAAAAGTGATAGTCATGGTATTCCAATTCTCCAGCCATCAGTAGAATTAAAACCTCCAGAACAACTGACAAATGCTGCTAGTGAATTAAATCATTCAGGAGAATCGAAACCTTCAATAGAGTCTAATAATACATTAATGGGAGATTCACAAGGGTCAAATGGATCAAGTGCTATTTCTAATGATAAATTAAGTTATTCCCAACAACAAGATAGTATTGGAATTTCGTCTCCTAAAAAGAGAGAATCTTTCCAAGTAAGTGTTAAAAAAAGTGAACCAAGACTTGTAATTGATAAATTAGTCTTAACTAATTTCAAATCTTATGCTGGACGTCAAATTATAGGACCTTTCAATGCATCTTTTTCTGCAGTCATTGGACCAAATGGGAGTGGGAAATCAAATGTCATTGATTCTTTATTATTTGTATTTGGATTTAGAGCTTCTAAAATGAGACAAGGGAAATTAAGTGAATTGATTCATAATTCTGCTGGTAATAGATTAGATTTTTGCCAAGTAGATATTCATTTTAATCATGTAATTGATGATCCTGAAGTTGATGGTAAAGCTGATATAGTATCTGATGGTCCTTTAATCGTATCTAGAAAAGCTACTAAAAATAACCAATCAATCTATTATATTAATGGGAAGGCTAGTAATTATACAGAGGTTACCAATTTACTTCGAGAGAAAGGGATTGATTTGGATCATAAAAGATTTTTGATTTTACAAGGTGAAGTTGAATCTATTGCTCAAATGAAGGCTAAAGCTGAAAAGGAAGGTGATGATGGGTTATTAGAATACCTTGAAGATATTATTGGAACCGCTCATTATAAAGAATTGATAGAAGAAAATTTAGGTAAAATTGATTCTCTTAATGATATCTGTATTGAAAAATCAAATAGATTTGAATTGGTTGAAAAGGATAAGAATCTGTTGGAAGAGAAGAAATCTGAAGCTTTAAAATTCTTAGAAATGGAAAAGAAATTAATGAATGCTAGATCTGTACAATTTCAAATTAATATAACTCAAAATTCAAAGCAATTAGTTGAAAAACAGCAACAATACGATGAACTTAAAAAAGATCATCAACAAGAAGCGGAAAAAAATAAAGAACTAAATGAACAATTGACTGAAGACTTAAATGAACAAAAGAAAATTAAATCCGAAATCAATGCCCTTAATAAAGAAATGGCCAAATATAGTGATAGAGTAAAATCTTTGAATAAAGCTATAGTATCTGTTGATGAAAAACTTAAAAACTTGAATAATAAATTAAAGAAATCTCTCAAAACCAAAGAACAACTGGAACATGCCTTACTGATGGCTAAAAATAAATTGAATAATCATAATGAAGTTAGTTTACAATATCAAGAAGAATTAGATTCATTCACAAAAGATTTAACTCATGAAAAGGAAGTATTGGATGAAATAAGGTCTAAAATGACTTCTAAAACTTCTCAATATACCGAAGAAATTGAAAGCTTACATGCCAAATTAGAACCTTGGAATGATAAGTTGAAAGAAAAAGATAATCAAATAAAATTGATAGAATCTGAAATTGAAATGCTTATTAATCAGAGAGAAAATAATAGTAAAACTTTGGATAATGCCAGACAAAGGTTAATAAATATTAAAACTGAAGGTAAACAAAAGGAAATGGAATTTCAAGAAAACCATGGAAAGTTAGAACACATCACAGAACAAATAGAGTTAGGTGAAGAACAATGCAGTAATGAACGTAAACAGTTACAATCCAAAAAGAATGATGTGGATAATATGAGATCAAAAGTTCAAGATGCCCTTTCAAAACATCAACATAATGATAACAAAAATCGTGTATTGGCAGGGTTAAGTCGATTAGCTAAGAGTGGTAGAATTACTGGGTTTTATGGTAGGTTGGGTGACCTAGGAGTTATAGATGATAAGTATGATATTGCCATATCAACTGCATGTCCTGGTCTTGACTCGATGGTTGTTGATTCGGTTGAAACAGCTCAAACTTGTATTCAATACCTTCGTAAAAACAATTTGGGATTTGCTAACTTTATTTGTTTAGAAAAATTAAGAAAATTTAATTTATCACCAATCAATACTCCTGGTAATCCAGCTTCTGTTAAACGTTTATTTGATTTAATTAAACCTAAAAATGAAAAGTTTTTACCTGCTTTCTATAGTAAATTATATGATACTTTGGTGGCAACCAACTTACAAGAAGCTAGACAAGTAGCATATGGAGCAAGAAGATTTAGAGTGGTCACATTAGATGGGAAATTGGTGGATACTTCTGGTACCATGTCTGGTGGTGGTAATAACTTTGCAAAAGGAGCGATGATTTTATCATCGTCAAAATTGCAAGATCAAATGGATATAAGTGATGAAGATGTTGATCAAATGAAGAATGATTTGAGAGACATGGAAGTTAGTTATGATTCTGAATATCAAGAATTTCAAAAGAAAGAATCCCAATTAAGAAGTCTTAAGGAGTTGAAACCCGATATTGAATTTAATATATCTAAATTAAAATTAGAAATTGAAGCTCTTGGTAGTGAAAAGAAGGAAGTCTCCCAATTATGTAAGAAATTAATTGCCCAAGGTGAAAATGATGAACAAACCACCAAAATTGATCATGATATCGAAACTAAACAACAAGAAAAACATGAAATAATCAAATCAAAAGAAGAATTGAAAAATCAAACTGTTGATTTACAGAATCGGGTAAATGAATTGGAAGAAAAGATAATGGAAGCAGGGGGTGTAGAATTAAGATTACAAAGTTCAAAAGTAGATTCCATCAAACAAAAAATTGAAATTATTAATGATAAAGTATCACATGATAGAATGAGTAAACGTAAAGTTGAAAATGAGATCAAAAGAACTGAAAAAACCTTAACTGAAAGTACCAATGAAATTGAAAAGACTGAACAAGAATTACAATTAATTAAGGATCATGATTCAAGTAAACAAGAAGAATTGGATGAATTGAATAAACAAATTTCAGATCTTGAAACTGACAAGGATTCAAAAGAACAAAGCTTAGAAACTGTAAATACTTCATTAGAAGAGAAACAAGAACAAATTAATAAATTTAAATCATTTGAAATAGAGCTTGAAAATAAATTAGAAAAATTGGGGAGTTTCATAAGGAAATATACTCATGAAATTGAAGAAGATCAAGAGAATTTGAATGCATTGATTGTTCGAGATACTAGTGAATATATTAGTTGGCTAGATGAAGAAGAACAAGGAAAATATAATGGAACCGAAATTGAAAAATTAAGTGAAGATGATATCGCTAACATTGATATTGACAAAATTAATGAGGAAATAGATGAATTAGAAAAGTATATGAATAATGTCAAGATTGATATAGAGATTTTAAAAGAGTATGGAAGTAAAATTTCTGAATTTAAAGTAAGGCAAGATGAATTGAATGAATCCATTGAATCTAGAGATCAAATTAAAAATTATTGTGAAGATTTGAAACGTAAACGATTAGATGAATTTATGGAAGGATTTAATACTATTTCATTATCATTAAAAGAAATGTATCAAATGATTACTATGGGAGGTAATGCAGAATTAGAATTAGTTGATAGTTTAGATCCATTTGCTGAAGGGATTTTGTTTAGTGTAATGCCGCCAAAAAAGTCTTGGAAAAATATTGGGAATTTATCAGGAGGTGAAAAGACATTAAGTTCTTTAGCATTAGTATTTGCCTTGCATAAATATAAACCAACTCCATTATATGTAATGGATGAAATTGATGCAGCTTTAGATTTTAGAAATGTTAGTATTGTGGCTAATTATATTAAAGAACGGACTAAAAATGGTCAATTCATTGTGATATCCCTTAGAAATAATATGTTTGAATTGGCTAATCAATTGGTTGGAATCTATAAAGTTAACAATATGACTAGAAGTGTATCATTACAGAATAAAGAGCTCTTATAAATATAGGTCTATGTAAATTATAAATTATAAATTATTACACGTTAGTGTATATTATTCTTATGAACTATATTGAAGATTTCTATATTATTGGTTGCTTTCTATATGGTATATCAATTCTAGTTGCAAAAACATCATCACTTTTCCTTGCCAAATCAAAATTATCATCTAACCAATCTAAGAGGTCAGTGATATTTTCTTTTAAATTCAATTCCTTAAGTAAATTTCGACTTAGATGAGCATCTAACATTTGTGATAAATGATGTTGAGTGATTCGAAATGGCAATCCATAACTCATGGCATAATGGACAAATAATTCTATGGCCATCCAAGGGGTTTTATCAAAATTATGAAATATTGCTGGGTTCTCTAAAATTCCTCTTACGGCCATCACTCCATCACATCCAGTATATTTAGTAAATTGGTCAATATCTTTATAATTGAATACATCCCCATTGGAGATTAGTGGTACCGTTGTGTATTTTCTTAAGTATTTGATGGCATCAAGATTAACAGGAACTGATGATCTAGTGGTTTTTGTTCTTCCATGAATAGTAATGAAATCCACTCCACTAGCTTCAACGATTTTTATAAAATTCACAGTTTGTTGTAAATCACCATGAATCCTAATCTTGGCATCAACACATAAATTATCTCCATATTTTTGTTTTACAACTTTAACTAAACGGGCTACTAATTCTGGTTCCATCATTAAAGCAGCACCTATTCCTTCAGCTACTTGCTCTTTTACTGGGCATCCACAATTTATTCCAATACCATCGACAAATGGATGGATCATATCAGCAAATCTTAACATATCTAGCTCATTATTGACCCCAACTTGAACAATCAATGAAGTATCCTCATTATTGGTAGAAAAATCAGAGAGTCTAGCAATATCATTTCTAACAAACTCTCGAGCTAGAATCATAGGAGAATACACAATATCACATCCAAAATGCCTTACGGTGGCTCTAAAAGGTAACTTGGAATATCTAACCATGGGTCCTGCTATTAATGTAGGTTTCCCTAAACTTTTGTTCCGGTTGATTATATTTATTGGCTTTAAATCAGGATTTCTTGGTTTTAAAGGAAGATGATTGAGGTTAAGAGTCTCAAACTTTTGGGTAACTTCATCGGTGGAAACGGGAGTGTGTTGGGGGATATTTGTAGTTCCGGCCTGCCGTATGCTTTTATCTTCTTCCACAGTCATTATAAGAAACTGATGATGGTATATAGTTGATGGGTACTGTTTTATGATTAAACAATGTAATGCGATAGTGATGAGATGAGATGCGATGGAATATAATGAGACATCAAAGAGATACAGGGCAGTGAGATGCGGTCAAGTGCGAATATGTTCGATAGTAAAGACAGGCTTACAAAGATATAAAACTATATTAGCAATATCATATTAGCAATTCTATTAATATACATTAATTATACAGAAGATAAAGAAAAGAGTAAAAAAAAAAGAAAAACTAAATTTTACTCAATTCAATTTCTTAAATTCATTATCAAAAAAAGATTACTCTTCTTCTGAACTTTCACTACTCATATCATCATCATCAGAAGATTCAACCAATCTTTGTGGTTGGTTATCTTCAAATAAACTTAATTGATTTTTCAATTGTTTTAATTTATCTGAATTAGTACTGATTTCAGCTTTTTTACCTTTACCTTTACCAGTACCATTACTATCAAATAAAAAGTTATACAACTTCAAGATAGTTTTATCTTCTAATTGATCCATATCTAATTCCACTTCTTCTTCATCATTTAATTCAACATCATCTTTAATAATTTTAATAAATTGTTGTAACTTCTTTTCATTTAAATTAGGAACCATTTCACTAACTTGTTTCTTCATTTCATAAGTTACTTGAATTTGTGGCACCAACTTAATCTTTTTAGATTTACCATACAGTTGATCTTTAGCTTGATGTTTTTTACCATGTTTAGATCTAGAATTTTTCAGATTTCTAGCATGACGTTGTTTACGTTTTAATTCTTTTTGTTCTTTTAATTTGATTAAATGATCTTGTTTTAATTTGTCTAATTCTGCAGTCATTCTAATTAATTGATCTTCTAAAAATTTAATGGCTGGAACATTAGATAAAACAGATTCATCAATTTCGCTATTTTCATCAGATTCTTCTTCCAGATATTCACCTTCTGAATTTTGTGGGGTATCTTTTGGAACTGGTTTATTAACCCATTTTTTATCAAAAATCTCTTCCAATTTATGACCCATCATATTAACATCAGTCCCTTCGGGATTAAATTTATAACAATTTTGAAAGATTAATTTTACATCATTAGCAAATTCATCACCATGTTCATATTGATTATTAGATAATTTACTTTGAACTGTAGATAAATCCATTGGTTGAGTAATAACTTCATGATAATTAGGAATATTTAAAGAAATTGGATCAACTGGTTGTAAAAATGGGAAATTATAATTGTAGTGACGTTTATTCATTAATTCTTTTAAAACTTGATTACAAAATCTTAATTCGGTAGCAAATTTCTTTTTTCTTGGACGAATATCGTAAGGTAATTCTTTAGGTTTTGGTGGATGAATATTTCTTTTAGGTCTACTACTAGCCACGGAATTTGGAGGTGGTATCTTACTTAAAGTGCTTTGATTAGAATTAGATTCGATTCTTCTCTTAGTAGTTAAATCTTGATCGTTGATAAATTTAGGAGGAAAATTTAATACATGTTTTTCAAAATAGGCTTGAATATTTTTAGCCATTCTAGAAATTGGAGAATTTTCTCCATTAAATTTAATACAATTATTAACCATTAAATTGAAATCATCAATAAATTGTTCAGGAGTTTCATAAGCATTAACATTAATTTTCTTTTCAATGGTTGATAAATCCATTGGTCTTTTAATAAAATTATAATATAATGGAACATTCAATTTCACTGTATCAACCGGTTTTAAAAATGGACCAGCATCTTTTAACCGTTTAATATTTTTGATGGTATTGAGAGCAAATTTATTTTGATGTTTTGGTAAAGGATCTTGAGGAAGATTATTCATATCAGGTTCTGGTGGTGGTGCTGGTGCTGGTTCCATGGTTTCCGGTGTAGCAAGCACTGGTTGTTCCAGATGTTGATCAACTTGAAGTGGTTGTTTCTGAGCCTGTTCAGGATGTTCAGGATGTTCAGGATGTTCAGGATGTTCAGAGGGTTGTTCCTCTGGTTTGGCTTCTTGAGGTTGTGGTTCTGATACTGGCATGGATTGTGGTTCTGATGGTGGTTGTTCACTATTTACAGGATCTAACATTTTATCATCTTTCCCATCAGAATTTAAATCATCAATATTAGTAGCAGGGGTTTCAGTATTATTATCATCAGAATTACCTTCCGGGTTTAAATTATTTGCATGACCACTTTGACTCATGTCATCACCATCTTTGAAATTAGGTGGACTAGGACTCGGATTAGGTGGACTTAAAGGATGAATAATCTTCTTATCATACTTATCAGACATAATGAAATGATTATATTTGTACTGTGAGGTGTGTGTACCGATTTAAATTAAAAATACAACAGGACACGACAGTCGCCACAACAAAAACACAAAACTGATGAGTCGGAAATAACACAAAAGGAAATAATCTCAAAAAAAAAAACAGCGAAAAAAAAGCGGGAAAAGCAAATTATTTAAATAATTTTTTTTTTTGTCATTCAAGTCAGTGCGGCGCACGATCTTTTCGTTTTTGCCAGCGAAGACTTTGCGTACAGCTGACAAGAGAAAGAGAGAAGGGGGCCTAGACCATTACGATGTCTATAACGCCACCCATCTTCTTCAGAAGAAGAGTTTTAAGAGTGACTGAAGCGATAGGACAGTTTAGAGTCGGTCACGGATGTTTGTGGGTATCTGTATAGCTGAGCATAGCCTGGGAAAGTAGGCCTTTAAAGAAAAGATGAGAATTTATCACAGCAAGTTGAAAAAAAAAAATTGTGAAAAACAAAAAAAAAGTGAAAAAAAAAAAAAGTCAGAGAGAGAAAAAGACGGCCAGCGATGAGTGAGAAAAGGGGTCAGCAAGAAGGATGAAAAAGAGTACGCGGTGGCAATCTGTGAGGGCTGGCTCTGGCAATAGTACGAAAAACCAGGAGGTGGTATGAAAATTACCGCTAAAAGTGAGACAAAAAACCACAAGATACCGGGATGTGGTATATAAAGTACGCGCACACGAGCTGATAACAACGGGGAGTGCAGAGGAACGCAGAAATGCTGGCTAGGATTAGCCCGGAACCATACGGTTCGGAAAATTAACAGCCATTTCAAGACCCGCATAATCTCACACCATCCGCATCCAAATTCACTCACAGTTATTATAATAATAGCTGCAAAAATTAAATTAGTATTAATATTATTACTACATCTATGATACAATTATATACAAATAACCCCAGGAATTCATTCTATCAATGAAATAATCAATATGTCCATATAATCAGCACCCCTATAAATGAATCGACAACAAATCATTTCCACTAAATCCACGATTACATGTTGGACATCTTCTTAATCTAGCATTTAATCGTTCTTTAGTACATTGTTGACAAAACACATGTCCACAAACAGTAATGACGGTGTCTTTCCAATTCTTAGAACATACTGAACATTTAACCATTGATCTATAGCCTTGTAATTCTTCTTCGTTATCATTCAAACTACCAAGACCTCCGTTCCCATTACCATTGTTAAGTTGGTTAGTAATTTTGGTTTTAAATTTAGTCAATTTAATTAATTCAAGATCTTTATGAGTTAATTCATTAGTCAAGTTAAGTTCAGCTTGGGTTTTATCCTTTAGTTGTTGATTTAAATCATTGATTTTATTAATCAATTTATTAATCTCAATCAGTTTTAAATTGGCTTCTTCATTCAATTTTTTATTACCATAAGTTAACTTATTAATGACTTCTTGGAAATCTCCATTGATAGTTTTTAATTGGATGATTTTATCTTGGAAACTCTTTTCAATAGCTTGATTCTTTTCAATCAATTCATTGGATTTATTGATGGTTAATTTCATGATTTTATTTTCATTGATTAAATTATCTTTCAATTTCATGATTTGAAAATATTTTTGATCGGCTTTAGTTTTCTCAATTTGATATTTCTTGATTAAATTATCTTGTTCAACTTTGCTCAAGATTTTAATGGTTATTTCACTAACTAATTTCTTATAACTATCTTCTAATTCTTTAATGAGTTCTTGTTCATTGGTGGTGCTATTTTCCTGACTATAATTCATTTTAGATAACAAATCTTCATTCAATTTAATTAATTCCTCGTTGGTCTTTTGTCTTTCGAGAATGTTAATTTTATTCAATAAATCATCTCTAGTGTTTCTGATTCTAACTAAATCAGTTTCATTTTTGGTTAATTGTTGTCTCAATTGATCATTTTCAGCTTTGATTTCTTGATTAATTAATTCGGAATAATTCTCAAGTTTATCAGTTAATTGTTTAATTAATTTACTCTTTTCAGTTAATTCAGTATCATTTTGAATGGTATTGATAGGAATTTCTACTTTCATAATCTCAACTCCTTTAGAGACTTCATTGGCAAGTTGTTGTTTTTCTTGTAATAAACTTTTAAATTTTTGTTCATATTCAGAAATAATTTCGTTTAAATGTTTAATTTCTTGGGAATCTTCTGCTGATGAATTGTTATTATTATTGTTGTTATTATTGGATCCATTGGTATTATTATCATTACTATTAATCCCATTGGGTTTAGTATCTTCACTTGTTGGTTTATTGTCATTATCTTCATTATTGGTCTGTTGATTCCCATTGTTATAAACTCTCTTAACAGATTCACTGGTCTCTCGTTCATATTTCTTAAACAAATTATTAGTAGCCTCATCTAATTTAATCTTAAGATCTTCATTTAATTGTTTCAACATATCTTTTTCTTTAGAAATAATTTCCAAGTCATTAATGGTATCATTAAACTCTAATAATCGTTGTTTATCTTGGTCATTTATTCCTGATGAGACAATCTCGTTAAGCTTAGCGATTAACTGTTCATCATCAATATCACCATTAGGATCTTCTGGATCCTCTGACTTGATCACGGGAATATCCAATTTCAACCGCTTGACCAATCCTAATTTCCAAGTCTTTAAGTCATATAACCGATTTCTTAAATCATTAACCAGTTTTTGTTGGTCAGAAACAAGCCTCTCGTTCTCTTGATGTTTCGATTTATAATACTTCATTTGTCTCCAAATGGCTTGTTTTCTGAAATATTTGACATCTTCTTGAGTCAATGGTCCATCTTCACTTAATTCATCATAGACTTTCCGTCTCTTGGTTTGTGGCTCTTCCATCATAAATGTGAACTATTATCAGCAAATGTTAACTATTATCAGCAAATGTTAACTTGTATCAGCAAATGTTAACTTGTATCAGCAAATGTGATGGCACTAGTGGTGGTAATGACAATGATGATGACGATAATGCACACCCCGAGAAACCTTGACTGTTCTCAGTACAATAGATAAAACACAAAACTAAACAGGCCTAGAGAAGTGGAGGGTACTGCTACTGTATTAGTGTTGTTCTATGTAGCAATAATCTCCCTTATAAACAATATTCCCTATGAGTTGTTGTTCTCAATATTTCTGGAATAGAATATATGCCTTATAATAGTTTTTTATGAGATAATTGTTCGGCCTTTCACTCTTCGTCCATCGCTTGTCAAAGTTTTCGCGCACAACAACAAAAAAAAAAAAAAAAAAAAAAAAGCGAGAGAGACAAAGACAAACGGTACCGGTAGAAACACAACTATTCAGGACCACTAACTAACTCAAAGGCTCAAAAGTTCAGTGGCTCAGTGGGAGCATCAATATTGAATTATTGTTTTTGCTTGGTATCAGTAGTAGAAGAAAAATGAATTGGATCAGTAGGTTGTGGACAGTATGGTTAATACTTCTGATCTCAGGAGTTAATGGTGCTAAGCATTGGATGTTTAAGACTTGTGAACAATCAGGATTCTGTCACCGGAATATTCAATATGGACAAAATCAACTTGAAGGTAGCGCCAGTGGATCATCAGGAGCTAATAATTATCAAATCCAAGGAATTGATATTGATTCTCATTGGGCTATAGTTAAAGGAGATATAGTTAAACATCTTCCTAATGCTAATGATATTTTATTAAATTTCCAAATCTCCATCTTACAAAATGATAGTTTCCGATTTACCATTTATGAAGATCGATCTAAAGTTAAACCATTGACCCCATTTGTGAATCCTAATCGATTCAATGCGTCTGAATTTATTATTGATGATGATAAGTATCATTATAAACCTATTGAGGAAGTAACTATCACGGAGTCCAACAACGGGATTAAATTCCTTACTGGACCATTAACCATAATTATTCAACAAAATATTAAAATCGAAATATTTATTAATGATAATTTGGAATTGACCATCAATCAAGATCATTTTTTAAACTTTGAACATCATAGAACCAAAGCTACTAATCAAGAGAATTTATTACCACAAGAAATTGATTATAATATGTTTGAAGATGATTTCCCCGATTCCAAAACTGATGTGCTCCCATTAGGACCTGAATCAGTTGGATTGGATTTTAATTTTAAACATTTTAAAAATGTTTATGGAATTCCTGAACATTCAAATTCTTTAAATTTACATGATGAGATTTATCGATTATTTAATGTGGATATATTTGAATATGAAATTAATTCAAATTTACCAATGTATGGATCGATTCCATTTATATTAGCATCAAAACCTGATTTATCTATTGGGTTATTATGGATTAATGCGGCTGATACCATTATAAAAGTAAATAAATATCAACAAGAAACCAAAACCCATTGGATAAGTGAAAATGGATTATTAGATTTTATAATATTTTATGGGGAAACTCCTCAAATTGTTAATGATAAATATGGTCAATTGGTTGGTTATACTGGCTTACCACAATTATTTGCATTAGGGTATCATCAATGTAGATGGAATTATAATGATGATAAAGATCTTTTAGAAGTTACCAATAATTTTGATATTCATCAAATTCCTTATGATACCATTTGGTTAGATATAGAATATACTTTTTCCAAACAATATTTTACTTGGAATTCTAATTTTCCTAATCCTCATAGTTTATTAAATGAATTAGATAATACTGGTAGAAATTTAGTGGTAATTATTGATCCTCATTTTAAAATTGATTATTTTTTTTCTAATGAGATATCTGATAAACAATTAACGATTAATAATGCCCAAAATGAAATATTTCATGGTCAATGTTGGCCAGGAGAAACCATTTGGATTGATTCATTCAATCCTAACGCTCAAGAAACTTGGGATCAATATCATCGATTAGATTATAATAATAAATTCATGTATAATAATACTAATATTCATATTTGGAATGATATGAGTGAAATTTCTGTAATGGATGGACCAGAAACTGCTAGTCCAAGAGATAATTTACATTTTGGAGGATTTGAAGATCGTTCAGTTCATAATTTAAATGGGTTAATGTTCCATGAATTAACTCATAGATCTTTAACTAAACGATTACAATCAACTCCTCGTCAAAGACCGTTTATATTAACTAGATCTTATTTTGCTGGTCTGCAGAAAACTGCTGCTATGTGGACTGGTGATAATATGGCCAAATGGGAATATCTTAAAATTTCAGTTCCAATGATTATTAATAACGGAATTGCTGGAATGCCATTTGGTGGTGCTGATGTTGGGGGGTTTTTCGGTAATCCGTCTAATGAATTATTGACTAGATGGTATCAAACGGGTATTTGGTATCCATTTTTTAGAGCTCATGCTCATATTGATACTAAAAGACGTGAACCTTGGGTTCCTGGTGATCCTTATACATCAATCATTAGAAATGCTATAAACTTGAGATATTCTTTACTTCCTGAATTATATACGGGATTTTATCATGCTAGTCAATCAGGATTACCAATCATGAAACCAATATTTTATGAATCTCAAATGTATCAACATAATTTTGATATTGAAGATGAATTCTTTTTAAGTAATAGTGGAATATTAGTTAAACCTATTACTGATCCAGATATTGATCAAGTTACGATAATTTTCCCTGATGATGAAATTTATTATGATTTTTATAATGGAGAAATTTCTAATGATATTTATACCACCCAATTAACAAAACAAGTTACTTTAGCAGATATTCCTATGGTATTGAAAGGAGGGTCAATTATTACTAGAAAAATGAGATATAGAAGATCTTCCAAGTTAATGCGTAATGATCCTTATACTTTAATCATTGCTCCAAATAAAAATAATCAAGCTAATGGGGATTTATATATTGATGATTTTGAATCATATGATTATTTACAAGATAAATACTTAATGGTTAATTTTGAATATGATAACGGGATTTTGAGTAATAAAGTATTGAATATTTATGATGTTGATAATACTATTGAAAACATCATTATTTTAAATACATCTTGCGATAAAGTTAAAATTACAATGGATACTGATGATGACAATGATGATAATGATGGATATGAAAATGACTTTGATATAATTGATGGCAATTTAGTGATTAAAAACCCTAAATTGAGAATCAATAAGAAGTGGACTATCGACTTGGTCAATGAACCAGAAAGTCATGTTCATGATGAATTATAAAAGTGTTTACGTAAGTTGGTGGCTAATAGAATTATTTTAAACCAATCTAATTTATAGTAACAATTAGGACAATCTATAACCTTAGGAATCAATTGTCTAGTTAAACAAACAACATGGAAATATTTTTCACAATTTAAACATTTAGTTACTAAAGGAATAGATTGTTTTTGATCTTCTTCTTTTTCTTCTTCCTCTTTGTCAAGAACCATATCGATCTCTTGATGACATTTTGCACAATACTCCACATTTACTAAATGTAACTTTGCTTGTTCAAATTGGGATTTGATGTCATAGAAATCATTCAAATGCTTACAAAAATCATCAAAATCCCAAAAATTCATTTCATTGTTTACATCAACCTTATACTTATTCTCATACCATATCTGTTGTATATCGTGATTGAATATATTCATTTGGAGATTTAATGGCTTGAAGTATTGACTATTCAATAGCAATCTAACATTAGCCAATTTAAAATGTAATGAAGGCCCTCTATGTTGAGATTTTGTAGTTAATTTATTTTGAATATGTCTGGTCTGATAAGCATGTTGAAAAGCATGTTCAAATTGTAAAGCACTAACTTTCGAAGGAAATCCCGATACAATCATCACCATTTCCCAAGGTCTATAGCCATCTCTCTTGGTTCTATAAGCACCTCCTTTACTTAACTCTCCATTATGTTGTCTTAACCTACGTACTGGATCTGGGGTGGATCCAATGTATAATGATCGTGGTTTACTGAGTGATCTAAGCATATAAACCCCATAAAACCCTGGTACTACATGAATATTGTTATCATTTTCCATCTACAAGAGCTTGTGCTTGTGGTTGTGGTTGTGGTTGTAGTTGTGTTTGTAAGTTAGTGGGTTTGTGAGATTGTGGTGATGACTAAATTTGTAGCTGCAATTTAAACTGTTATCAGGAAATGCGAAAAAGTCTCTCTCTTTTTTTTTTTTTTTTTTGCTTCTTGGCTGGAAAATTTCAACCTCGTTTTTATAATTAACTAATTGAACTGTTGGTTTCGAACAGGTACATAGAACCTAATAACTAGACTAAACCACACTGTAGGCCATAATCGGTAATAAAAGAGTGTGTGGGATTCCGGGTACAACTAATTGGTGTATTGATAAGGACAAGTAGACTTTTGTACAGGTACAAGGGTTAATAATATTATTACAGGAAAATTAGTTTTATTAATTTTGGGAATTTTTGAACCTTGGAAACTTGGGAAACTTTGGAAACTTGGGAGATTTGGGTATAAATACGGATACTACAAACTAATTGATTTGGGAAAAAAAATACATAATGGCTAGTCGGACTAATATGAAACAAGAAGAACCAGATATTTTGCTGTCAAATACTAGTTCTAATCAAAGTGGATCCAACGATTTTGTTAAAAAATTGTTTCAAATGTTACAAGATGATGGATATCAAAGAATAGTTCGATGGACTAAAAATGGAGATTCCTTTGTGGTTATTGATACTAATGAATTTACTAAGGAAATACTACCTAGACATTTTAAACATAGTAATTTTGCTAGTTTTGTGAGACAATTAAACAAATATGATTTCCACAAGGTGAAAATTTCAAATGAAGCAAAGAGAAATTCTGAATATGGGGAAGATGCTTGGGAATTCATCCATCCTGAATTTAGAAGAAATGATAGAGCAGCTTTAGAAAATATTAAACGTAAAGCTACATCCAATAAAAAGAATCAAAATAATCAAGGAAATGGGAATAATGGTACAGGTGATGGGAATAAATCTTTTGGTATGGGACCGAATGATATTGCTAAATCGTTTCAGGTAGATACTTCTAATTTATCGAATCAAGTTAATACTTTACAAGAGTCTGTTAATCTGATAAAACAAGAAAATACTCATCTTCATCGTGAGATTTCAATTCTACAGTCAAAGTATAAATCAGTGGTGGATAATTTGGTAGCTGCTAGGTCATTTGATGAAAGATATTATAATTCCATGAATGTTTTGGTGTCTACATTAGTTCAAGCAGGAATTAAATTACCACCATTAGATTTCCCTAATCCTCATGTAATTAACTCTAATGATTCAGGATATAATGATTCTCGTCCATCTAATCTTCATAAACCACATGGGAACCTGCTGCCACAACCTCCTCCTTCATCTGCTTCTACTACTGTTGCTGGTGGTCATCCTCGTGCTCATGCTCATGCACATGCTCCAATCAATGTACAATTTCAAAATAATTATCCTCATCATCAACGTCAACATTCTCAAAATTCACCTATTAGATCACCAAATGATAATAGCCACCCCGTGACCTTACCTCAACAAGCATCACCTACTCAAATAACCGGGAATTCTGGTTCTGTTCCTACTTCTGTTCAATCACCTCCATTAGTACAACAAGGACAAACAACCCCCCATAATGAAATGCTGCATGGGTCTCCTCAAAGTCACCAGCATCAAAATAATCAATATGGTAATAATCAAACTCCTTTACCAAAAGATTCATCTCCCGTTAATAATATCGATACAACTCCAGTAAATGGGAATGGTTCACATGCACCACTACCACCAGCATCTGGTCCTGCTCCTAATTCATCAAATAGATCGAATCATGGATCCAATCGTACTAGTGTAGATTTACCCCAAATCATTACTACTAACATACCGAACCCAAAATTCCATGTATTATTAGTCGAAGATGATAATGTTTGTATTCAATTATGTCGGAAATTTTTGGTTAAATATGGATGTCAAGTAACGGTTGTAACAGATGGATTAAATGCTATTTCCACTGTTGAAAGTACAAAATATGATTTGGTATTAATGGACATTGTGATGCCCAATTTAGATGGTGCTACTGCCACTAGTGTTATTAGATCTTTTGATACAAAGACTCCTATTATTGCCATGACTGGGAATATTGAAGATAATGATTTAGTAACTTATTTACAAAATGGAATGTCTGATATTTTAGCTAAACCATTTACTAAAGATGATTTATACTCCATTTTAACGAAACATTTGTTGAGTTCACATGAGTTACAACAATTATCGATTCAACAAGCTCAAGATCAAGAGCAAGCACGAATTCAAGAACAACAAGCAGGACAAAACCAATCATCGCCTACTGATCCCACTGTTACTGGTGCCGGTGCTGGTGGTGTTGGAGCTTCTGCTGCTGCGGCGGCAGCGGCGACTGCTGCTACGGGTTCTAATGGTACGGGAGCCCCTGGTGCTATTCCTACTGGTGCTACTGTTCCTACTGGTGCTACTGTTCCTACTGGTGCTACTGTTCCTACTAATACTACAGAAAATCAACCACATACACAATCTCAACCATCATCTACATCAAATATTCCCCCTTCTTCTATGGTTACTGGATCGGGTCCGCCACCACAAACTACCCAATTAACACAAGATACTAACCAACAGGGGAATTATTTGGATTCAGAAGAAATGTCAGATCCTCTTTTGAAAAAACAGAGACTTGAGTAACCTCAAAAACTGAAAAAATGCATATACTTAAAAACCTGCGAAAAATGAGAAGAAAACTAAAGAATGAATGTACTATATATTGTAGGATAGTGACATCTCAATGATTGATCCAGTTAAATAGATTATGTAATGAAATAACTACCTAATTGTGTTATAAATTATGTTATAAAATGAAACGCTAAATCAGTAAATGCATTTGCCCATGGCCCATTGATATGATTCAATCTAGTCAATTGGATTGATTTAAAATAGCATGATGAGTAGTCGTAAGTTATTTGAGCCGGGACAAACTTTTTATTTCTTCTCTTATTCTTACTCTTTACCACCGGGGTAAACTCATCAGAAGGTGGAGGCTGTGGATGTGGATGTTGAGAATCAACCAAGTGAACTAATAACGATAACATTTGATAATTATCATGTAATTTCTGTTTGGATAGACGGCCCGTATGAGATGTTAAATCATTCCCAAGTAGATAACAAGGCTTATAAGTCTTGATTAAATCATTTGTCACCGATAAATCAGCGTGTGGTAAGAAATATAATGTCAGAGATGGTGATGAATGTTCAAGATCAATGACGGTGATATCATTGAAATGATGAAAAATCTCATGATCATTGTCATTAAAAATTGGATCATATAAGCTGGCCTCGACTTTTAAATGGTCCATTAACTCTAAAAGATACCCAAATTGGTATAAAGAAGCATTACTGGTAATGGGAGATCCTAGAGCTAGACATCGAATCTTGGAGATACTATTAGTGGGGATGAGGTCGATGGTTTCTTGGAATAATTGACTGGATTTGATGGTTTGTCTGAACCGCAGTAATTTATCTAATCTATGTCGTATTAGAGATTCTGTATTGATATTGGTCTCAGTGGCCATATTACCTGTGGTTGTGTTAGTATGGTACTACTAGTGCTAGTGCTAGTATTGTGGTACTACTAGTACTAGTGCTAGATGAGACACACTTAGTTGATGATGATGAGGTATGTACACTACCGCACCCATTGGCCAAAGAAAACTTTTTTTTTTCTCAGTTAACAATTCACAGTATACTTTAACAAGGACAAGAATTGTTAAAGTAAAAAGTGCCACGTTGCTGCTGTCTACAAAAATTATCACTGACTCTATTGGAACTCAAAGTTCAGGTATGAGAAAGTGTAAAGTATTCGTAGGGTCATCCCATCCAGAATTAGGGAAATTGGTCTGTGATAGATTAGGAGTGGAACCAGCTCCATGTACATTAAAGAAATTTTCTAATGGAGAAACATCAGTACAAATTGGAGTATCGGTTAGAGATGAAGATATTTATATTATTCAATCAGGTTCTCCGTGTATTAATGATCATATCATGGAATTATTGATCTTAATCTCTGCTTGTAGAGGTGGATCAGCTTCTAAAATTACTGCTGTGATTCCCCAATTTCCTTATTCTAAACAAAGTAAAATGAAAAAACATAGAGGAGCCATTACTGCTAGAATGTTAGCTAATTTAATTATTATGGCAGGGGCTGATCATGTGGTATCTATGGATTTACATGCTTCACAAATGCAAGGATTTTTCACTAAACCAGTAGATAATTTATATGGGGCTCCAACTTTAGCTAGATGGATTCGTCATAATATTCCAAATTGGCAAGATGCTGTAGTGGTGTCAAAAAATCCTGGTGGAACTAAACGAGTTACTACATTAGCTGATTCATTAAAGATCAATTTTGCTATGATTCATACTGATAGAAGAAGAGCTCATGATGGTTATAGCAGTAGTAATAAAAAGAGAGCTTTAAAGACATCTAAACCTAAACCTTCAAATAATAAAAATAATGAACCATTTGATGAAGAAGATAATATTGTTAGTGAAATGCAAACCGCTAGAATTGTCCAGGGTCATGTAGTAGATGATGATTATCCAGTTGAAAATATCAATAATGGAAATGATTCTCATTTAGTTAAACCATCAATACTAGATTCTGATGCATTAGGTGGGACTTATGATGCTGCTAATTCTGATGATGATGATGAATTAACTGCAATTGCTCAAGAAAAATTAATCACTTTAGTAGGTGATGTTAATGATAAACCAGCAATTATTTTAGATGATATGATTGATAAACCAAATTCTTTTATTGCTGCTGCTGAACATTTAAGAATGAATTGTGGAGCTAAATCAATTTATGTATTAGGAACTCATGGGGTTTTCAATGACGATTGTTTAGAAACTTTAAATGCTTGTAAATGTATTGATAAGATTGTGGTTACTAATACTTATCCAATTTCCAAAGAAAGAATTGAGAACAATTCTAAATTAAATGTTATTGATGTTTCTCCAATCTTTGCTGAATGTATAAGAAGAGATCATTTTGGGGAATCTATTTCTGTGCTATTTGATTCTTTGGCTGCTATAGAGTAAGGTTAGAGTTGTGTTTGTTTGTTTGTGTGTTTGTGTGTTTGTTTGTTTTGTGGGGATTTTAAATTTTAAATGAATAAATGATAGATGTTTTAACTGTAGGTTATAATTTCTTCTTCTTCACCCAGCGATGCAATCACTTTGGATTGCAGTACTCATTTGGGGTTGATTCTTTTTGAATTGGTCCTATGATAAATGATAGTACTAACGGAGCGTTGGTATATTAACTTAAGAGGTATTGATTGTTAGTGTTTGAATTATGTGAAGAGCATGAAAACAGTTGATCTTCTTACATTCTCTGAGCGAATTATATGAGCTAATTATATGAGCTAATTATTCGAGCGAATTATTTGAGCTAATTAGTAAGGGATTTGAGGTTGTAACCACCTGAAATCCTGAAATTAATATTGTAGAGTTATTCCACTAGGGATTTATATCGATTTATATCCCCAATGTGTTTACACAAGTGTCCGGAGTAACATTCATGTCCCCTACTCCCTCTCACTTGTTTCTTGTAAAAGATTTTTTTTACTGCGATTCTTCCCTTATCTGATCCAATTTGATCGCGTGCTCATTTACCTCATCAGGTGGAAATTTCATTGCACACGTTTTCCCCAACCAGTTTTTATGTTATAACGCCTCCTTTATTGAAAAATGGCCCATCAAGACTATTGTAAAAATAGTGTTGAATCTGTTGATTCCGATAAGGACAATAGTTTTGATTCCGAAGGAATTCCTATAGATACTGGAGTACGTGAAAAATTGAATCAACCTATGTCTCCGTTGAATTTATCCCCAAAAGAAAAATCATTCCTGTTATCTTCTCCTGATACTGAAAAAGCTATTGCATCATTAGCACCGATGTTAGAAGGATTCACCCCAAAGACTAACTCTGAGGATGGAATTAAGAGTGAGTCTGCTATATTGGAGAATGACGGTGGTGCTAGTGCTGGTGCTAGTGCTGATACTGATGCTGCTACTGGTGCTGGTGCTGATACTGATATTCATCAGTTATCAGAATTAAATCTTACTGCTGCTACTGCCAACTCAAACGGTTCTAATGCTAGTAAAACCAGATCAAATAGTAATCAAGAATCTAATCAGTTGACCCCTCAAGCAGCTTCAAATAATAATTCTGTACCCCAAAAGTCTAGATCTAATTCATCATCTAGTGGTATTGGTGGCAGTAGCAATAATAATGGAGTTGGATCAGAGTTTCCAATATTAAATAAAACCATTTCAAATTCATCTAATGCTTCTAGAAAAGTTTCTGTCACTCATAAAGAAGTTATTGGTCCTAAATTACCACCTATCGGGAAAATAGGAGTTTGTGCTATGGATGCTAAAGTGATGTCAAAACCTTGTAGAAGGATTTTGAATAGATTAATTGAAAATGGAGAATTTGAAACGATTATTTTTGGTGATAAAGTGATTCTTGATGAATCGATTGAAAATTGGCCTACTTGTGATTTTTTGATTAGTTTTTTTTCTACTGGGTTCCCATTAGATAAAGCTATAAATTATGTTAATTATAGAAAACCTTATTTGATAAATGATTTGGTATTTCAAAAAGCTTTATGGGATAGAAGATTAGTATTGGCTATATTAGACCATGCTAAAGTACCTACCCCTTATAGATTAGAAATCAGTAGAGATGGGGGTCCTCAATTAGATAATTTACTTGTGGCTAAATTAGTTGAAGTAGGTTTTACTGAAGAAAGTATTAAAAAATTAACTAATCAATTAGAGCCATCTTGGGAAATGGTTGATCAAGATACTTTAAAAGTTAATGGACAAACGATTTCAAAACCATTTGTTGAAAAACCAGTTGATGGTGAAGATCATAATGTTTATATATATTATCCAACTTCTACTGGTGGTGGTGGTAGAAGATTATTCCGTAAAATTGGTAATAAATCATCTGAATTTGATCCTTCATTAGTAGAACCTAGAACTGAAGGGTCATATATTTATGAAAAATTTATGGATACTGATAATTTTGAAGATGTTAAGGCTTATACTGTAGGCCCTCATTTTTGTCATGCTGAAACCAGAAAATCTCCTGTGGTTGATGGAATAGTTAGACGTAATACTCATGGTAAAGAAATTAGATTCATTACTCAGTTAACAGAAGAAGAAGAAGTTATGGCCCAAAGTGTTAGTAGAGTTTTTAAACAAACCATTTGTGGGTTCGATTTATTAAGAGTTCATAATAAATCGTATGTTATTGATGTAAATGGATTTTCATTTGTTAAAGATAATAATGATTATTATGATTCATGTGCACAAATATTAAGAAATTTATTTTTAGATGCTAAAAAATCAAGAGATCGTCTTAAAAATAAAATTCCTCCTTCTACTAAATTACTTAATAAATCTCAATTTGAAGAAAAAGAACAAAAATGGGTTTTTAAAGGGATGGTTTTAGTAGTTAGACATGCTGATAGAACCCCTAAACAAAAATTCAAATATTCATTTAGATCTCCATTATTTATTTCTTTATTAAAAGGTCATAAAGAAGAAGTTATTATTAGAGAAGTACCTGATCTTCATGTGGTGTTAGAAACCGTTAAAATTGCTCAAGAAAAACAATTGGAAGATTTAAATAAATTAAAACAATTAAGAGTAGCATTAGAACGTAAAATGAATTTCCCTGGAACTAAAATTCAAATAAAACCTTCATTATGTAAAGATGATCCTGAAATTGTGGAAAAAGTTCAATTAATTTTAAAATGGGGTGGTGAACCAACTCATTCTGCTAAATATCAAGCTAGTGATGTAGGAGAACAATTAAGACAAAATATTAAATTATTAAATCGAGAAGCTTTAAAGGATGTTAAAGTTTATACCTCATCCGAAAGGAGAGTTATAGCTTCTGCTCATTTATCTTCTTTAGCCTTATTAGGATATGATAAAGAACAAGATGAATTGCCTGATGATTTTTTAACCATTAGAAAAGATTTATTAGATGATTCAAATGCTGCTAAAGATTTAATGGATAAAGTTAAAAAGAAATTAAAACCTTTGATTAGACAAGGAGCTGAAGCACCTCCCCAATTTACTTGGCCTCCAAAAATGCCTGAACCTTTTATTGTTGTTAAAAGAGTTTGCCAATTAATGAATTTCCATAAAAGATTAATGGATTATAATTTCTCTCATAAAGACATTGAATCCATTCAAGAAAACTGGTGTTGTGGTGAAGATCCACTTCTTTTTAAAGAAAGATGGGATAAATTATTTCTGGAATTTACTACTGTTGAAAAAACTCATCCATCAAAGATTAGTGAATTATATGATACTATGAAATATGATGCTTTACATAATCGAATTTTCTTACAAAATGTGTTTTCTTTTGATCCTAAAGATGAAAATTTAATAAGATTTTTAAATGAAACTTGTAGTGATACCATCAATTCATCTGGATTAGTTAGTGAATATCCTATAAATATATTGGCTATGAATAATTTTAAAATCCCAAATGAACTGAATGGTAATAACAGTACTTCTCAATCTACTACTAGTAGTGATACCAGTTCAAGAACTCATTCTCGTTCAAATTCCAGATCAAATTCAACCATAAATTCCCCACATAATTTACAAAGTATAACTAATACTAATACCCCAGCTTCTGCTGGATCTTTAGGTTGGGTATTAAAAGATGCTACTTCTACTATTGATGATTCATCTAATAATAATCGTTCCAATACTCGTAAGCTGGAGAATTCCAATGATAATCCATTTGATCATCCTACTTTTGCCCGTTTAAGAGAACTTTATCGTTTATCTAAAGTATTATTTGATTTTATTTGTCCACAAGAATATGGTATTAAAGATGAAGAGAAATTAGATATTGGTTTATTAACTTCATTACCATTAGCTAAACAAATATTAACTGATATTCAAGATGTTAGAAAAAATGATACTCCAGGAGTTTCCATGTATTTTACAAAAGAATCACATATTTATACCTTACTTAATATTTTATATGGATCACAACTTCCTATGCAAATTGCTCGTAATGCTTTACCTGAATTGGATTATTTATCACAAATTACTTTTGAAGTTTTTGAAGCTGATGATCCTTCAAGTCCTACTGGTAAAAAACATTCCATTAGATTATCGTTATCTCCAGGTTGTCATACACAAGATCCTTTAGATGTTCAATTAGATGATGATCATTATATTGGCTGTATTCCTAGAATTAATTTAACTAGACATTTGGATATGGATTTAGTTACTCAAAGATTAAGATCTAGATTTACAAGAGTATCATTACCTAAACAATTTACCCCTGTCAACATCACTAGTCCATTGACCAAAGGTATATAGAAATCTATCGTTTCGCAAAGTCTCAAAACAAAATAATATATTAAAAATTCTATAAACATGTAAATTAAGCAGATTCATATGATTCCCAGTTTTCAATAATCTCTTTCAATTTAGGAGATTTAGTTAACTTGTAAACTTCTTCGAAATATTCTTTAGTAATTTCAAAAGGTTTAGCAGTTAAATTAGGAATATATTTGTTGATTAAGTCTTTTGGTTTAACAGAAGACTTTGGGATCTTCTTATTTAAAAATCTTTGGAATGGTTTAACACCAGACATTAAATAAGAAGAATGGAAAGGTACTGAAATACCTTTTAATGGAATAACAGCAAATCCTCTTTCTAAGTCAATTGGTTGAGGTTTAGCTAAAGATTGAGCACTCACTTCTTTAATGATTTCATGTAAATGTTCTCTAACTTGATCTAAAGATAATTGTTCTTGTAATTTAACAATATCAATTTTATTTAATTTTAATACGTTCAATACATTTGTTAAAGTATCTAATCCTCTTAAATCACCGGCAGTAACATATTGAGTATTTTCCACATTATAATTAACGATTTCTAATAACCAACCAGTTTGTTTGTTAACTTCTTCAACAACAAATCTTAAAGCAGCATCATTAAAAGTAGGATTAACTCTAGTAGGATTAACGGCACACATACCATAATTAGATCTTCCTTTTTCATCTCTTGGAACGGCCACTTGCATAGTCATACCTCTGTAAAATACCACATCAACTAAAGATTCTACTGGCATAACATTAGCTAAAGATGATAAAGCTGAATATTCCCCTAATGAATGACCAGCAAACATAGCATCTGAGGGTACTAACCCTTTAGATTTAATATCTTCGTATGAAGCTTTTTCCATTAAAGTTAAAGCGGGTTGAGTAAATTGAGTAGCTGATAATAAACCAGTTGGTGAAACAAAAGTATACTTGGTAGTAGTTAAATCAATATCTTTAAAAATCTTTTCAGATTTAATTTCTCCGGTTTCAGCAATGGTTTCAAACATCATAGCCATATAATTTTCTCTGATTTTTCTACCTTGTTTACCATTGAAATGAATAGTTAATTCATTAGGATTATTCTTAACAATATTCAAAATAGAGAACCCATAATTATCAATAAAATGAGCATCAGCTTTATCCCAAACTTCTTTAGCAACTGAAGATTTGTTATATAAATCCATACCCATACCTTGTTCTTGAGAACCTTGACCAGTGAAAACGTAGGTAGTAATTGGTTGTTCAATTTCTGCTTCACCAGATAATACTACTGTATCAGTCTCAACATTCTTGGTTTCAATTTTAATAATTTTTCTTCCATTAATCATACCAATATGTTCTAAAGTAGTTTGTAAAATATCATTAGGTAATACCATACCAACAAAATCACATTTAAATGCTCTAACTCTTTCAGCAACTGAATTAGCAGCCCATTCTTCCACCAATGATCTAATAGAACCAGATGAATACATTCCGTGGGTAATAGTACCAGGAAGATTAGCATAATTAGCGAAAACTCTAGAAACGTGAATTGGATTATAATCACCAGAAACTTTAGCATATGGTTCATTAGTAGTTGGTGCTTTGGAAGTTAATTCTTCATTAGATGATAAAGGAATTGAATTCTCAAATATAATGGCTTGTTCAATGGTATTACCATTTCTTGATAAATAATCAATAACCGGATTACCGAATGATTTACCAGCTTCGTAATTAACATTAGCAACTTGAATGATTTCTTTAGTAGGTAATTCTAAATACACATTACCTTTAGTTATAATGGAAGAAAAGGTATCAATTGATTTGTATTTATAAACTGATTCACATCTAAAAGTTAAGGTTTGATTTAATAAATCGATATCTTCATTTAATTCAAACCATTCTTTAGATTTTAAGATAGCTAAATCTTTAGAAGATTTAATTCTTAATTCATAAGGAGTTTCAGTAACCTTACTAAAGGTATTTTCAAAATCTTGATAGTCACCTCTATATAAAAATTGAGAAGTAACTTCCATTACTGGGGAACCATCTCTAGAAATAGTACCAACAACTTCAACAAGTTTCCCACTAGCTTGATTTAATACTGATTTTATTTCAGCTCTAGTTGATACTTTATCACCAGTTTTTAATAATTTAGCCCCAGGAATCATTCTATATCCATTAGATAAATGAACTAATTTTAATAAATCACCATCAACAGTTTTAGGAAAGATAGCATTAATAATAGCTTTCCATCCAATAACAATAGCAAAATCCATAGGAGCATAACTAACTTTACCCTTTCTAGATACAAAAGCTTCCAGTTTGTTACCAATGGCATGAGTAAATTCACTAATATCTTGGGCATTAATAGTCAAATCGTCACCAATAATAGTTTCATGGACATTAATATCTAAATTAACTGGAACGTTAGATCCATACCATAATTTCCAATAGAATTGTTTAATTCTATCATTTCTATCTTCAACAACTTCTAAAATTGGAGCAAATCCATCATTAGGTTGATATTTGAATAAGAACAATAATCCAACTGGAGTATTATCAGCAGTTCTATGTTCAATTAATTGATATTCAATTAATTGTTTGGTTCCATTGAATTGAATTTTAACTACTGGTTGATAATCACCATTAATTAATTCAAAAGCAGTCAAGATTTGATCATCATGTTCAGAATTATAGTTATCAATTTCAACAATTAAATTATTAGTAGGAGCTAAAACTGAATGAATAGAATTATCCATATGATTAGAACCTTGAATAATTCTTTTATTAGTAATAAAAGCATATAACCAATTTAATTTGTCACCGGCAATTAATTTTAACCAATCATTAAGTTCAGGAAGTTTATCTTCATTACCAATTTCAATAATTTTTTTATTTCCATTAATAGTAATATTAGCAGCTGCAATTGGTTTCTTATTAATGGTATCAATATCTTGACCAAAGTATTCAACGGTTGGAATTAAAGATTCATCGTTATTATAATAATCTTTTAATAATCTATTGATATGACCTTGATGAATATTATCCATAATCTCTTTAATTGGTTCATTGACTTTATTGGTGAATTGAGCAGCAACAGGACCATGTAAAATACAAGTTCTTTGAACATCTTCATCTACAACTGCTTCTAAATCTTCACTTTGCCATAAACTATCCTTCTTGAAATAAAAGGAGAATTTTTCATCTAAAACTGGAACAAATGGACAAGGTTTTTGACCAGGTCTAGCACATAAAATAAGGAAATAATCACAATCTTCTTCATTAATTAATTGAGTTTTACCTAAGGCATATTTTTCAAAGAATTTATCAGAAAATTGTTGAGGATTTAAACTTAATTGATTATAATTTTGTAAAACAGATTCATCACCAACTTTAGCAAATCTTTCTTCGACTCTTTTTAAATAATCACCAAAAAATTTCATTAAAGTAACATCGATCCATCTATTTGATTTCTTGACATACATTAATTCAATTAATCTATTGGAGACTTCTTGATAGGTCATATCTTCTAAATCACAAGTACCTTGAGAATTTTTACCAAACCAAACCTTTTGGAAATCTTTGTTCAATCTATCAATGATATAATCTTTTTTCAGTTTTAAAGCTTCTAATAATTTATTTTTTGGTAAAGAAAATAAAGTATCATCAAATTCTTTCCATAATATAACCCCTCTAGTAGCAATTTTATGAATTGGTTCACCCATTTCAGAAGTAACAGTTAAGATTCCTCCAGTAGGTTTATTATAACTAGATTCCCAATTAGAATCAGAAACACCAGAAGTTGAAGCAATGGCTTTTTTAGCATCTAAAGAAGTGAAAGCTTCTTTAGCAACCATAACTCTTGAACCGAATAAAATCCCATCAAATGGCATAGAAGGATAATTAAAAGCATTTGACCAAGTACCAGTTAAATAAGGATAAGTATCCTCATCAGAACCAAACCCAGAACCAGCTACTAAAATAATATTAGAATATTTTCTAATTTTAGAATACATTTGTAAAATTGGTTGATGGAAATCTTCAAATGAATGATGACCACCACCTCTACCACCAGTCCATTGTAATACTATTGGGAAATGAGGATTATTTTTAGCAATAGTAACCACTTGATTAATAGCATCAATAGAACCAGGTTTTAACCCTAAATGAGTTAATTTTAAATCATTAATATATTCATTAGCCACTTCTAAAGATGGAACTCCAGCACCAATGGTAATCCCTTGAATTGGATAACCCGAGTTTCTTAATTCCTTGATTAAAGGAATGGCCCATTGCATTAATCTAGGATTTACATAGATTAAATTAATGGTAATTCCATATCCAGGAATAATTTGATCTTTGATTTCATTTAAAGCTTTTTCCAACATTTTAGCACTAAAGTAACCACCTCCACCTAATTCGATGTGATAACCAGCATTAAGAGTATCAATAACGAATTTTGGATTTACAGTAGATGGGGTCATACCTGGTACCATTAAAGGAGGTCTTGATAAAACTCTAGAAAATTTAGTATTAACAAAAATTTGACCAGATTTATTCTTGATTAAAGTTGGTTTAAATTCATTATTCCAATTAGGTTGGAATTTAATTGATGACATATCAGAATAATTAAAAAGTTCTTGTTTAAAACCAAATTCATCATTTTCTTTATTAACATGATAATCTAAAGTACCAGCTAAAATTATTCTAGTACCAGTACCATCTTTATTTTTATGAGTTAAAATCCCTAATCCACTTACTCCACCAGGACCAAAATCTAAAATATGAGTAGAATTAAACTTGGTAGCAATTTCCCAATTAACTGGTAATTGAGTAATTAAACTTACTAATCTACTAATAATTGAAGAATCTTCACTAGTTTGGAAATTTTGTCCATTAAAAGTATCAAATACCGGAATTTGTAAATCTGATTTTTTAAAATCAATATTATGTGATTTTAAATCATTTAAAATTAAATTGGTAGCATCTTTTAATAAATGAGAATGGAAAGGAGCAAAAATTGGTAAAAATCTATTAGAAAATTTTAATTTACGTTTAGAATGAGGAATTCTTGCTTGATCTAAACCTGATTCAGCCTTTTTGTTTCTTAAAGAAAGGTTTAATCCATATAAAGATTCAGGAGGACCAGACACCACTACTTGATTAGCACCATTAATTAAAGAAATGGAAATATGTTTGTCTTCTGGTAAATGTTTATTAGTTTGATCAATAAAACTTTCAACTTTATCAATTGATAAATCTCTAATACTTAACATTGGAGATGGTCTACCTTCACTTTGTTCAATTGAATCTTGTAACATTGAAGGTGGTAAAGTAGTATCAGGATAAGTAATTAAACATCTTAATCCAATAAAAAATAATAAATTAATAGCTTTAATAGAATTATTAATAAAATCTTGCCAATTATTTGAACTACTAATAGCTACAGCAGTTACTAACCCTTGAGAATGACCGGTTGATCCTTTTAATACATTTAAAAATTCCCCTGGAGTAATATTTAATACTTTACAATTGATTTGATAATGACATAATTGAATTAAACAAATAAGTGGACAACTAACTGGTACACTTAATAAATAATCTTTATTGGGAGTTTTATCGATATTTTCTAACCAAGTAATGATATTTAATCCTTGAGTATAAATTTTATCAACATTATCAATGGATTTTAATAAGTTTTGTAAATTATCATTAACAATTTGAATAAAATCTTTAATTAATGGATTATAAACTCGATATAATTCTCTCAATTCTTCAAAATAATCATCAGTATTACCTTGACCACCAAATATAGAATAAATATTAGCCTTATCACTGGTTAATAAATTGGATTTAATGGTTGGTTTTTGGGGGTTGGAGGTGGAATTGGTATTAGTATTGGTGTTGGTGATTGATGAAATATCGTAATTATTGGTTGATAATAATGATAATGATTGATAATAATGTTTGACAATTTCTTTAACTTTTGGTAAGGTGGTAGGGTATTGATCATTTTCTAATAATCCCATAATAAAACTATGAATATCCGTGTTATTAAAACTTACTGTTAATTCATTAACACAATAATTTATAATTTCTAATAATTCTTGTTTAGTTAAAGTTAAATTGGTGGTAGCGGCAATAGTGGTATTGGTGGTAGTAGCAGTGGTAGTGGTAGCGGCAGTGGTGCTAGCACCTACACTAATAGCAGCATCGTTAACAAACCCTATGAATTTAGCAAATAATTCTAATGGAGAACTTGGTTCAAATTCATCATTAAACCCTTCAGTCGGAGTTGGTAACAGTTTAGAAAATTGTTGGTTTAATTGAACAAAATTCCCATAGTTATTAGAAGGAATCAATAAAGTGAACTCTAAAGTCCCATGATTCAACTGAAAAGGTCTGGTTGTAGACATGATAGGGACGTTAAAGGTGAATATTAACTTGAAAATATTCAATGGTGGGAATGGTTGATTTAAATATTTTTAGCGGCCAAATTTTTTTTGTTGGTTTTGATAATCCTGCAGACAATAAAATTATAAGATGATATAACCAACGTAACTGATGCGTGTAAGAGATGCGTGGGTGAGAGGTGGTCCGTGGGACTGGGACATAGGACGTGGGAAATATGGGGATGTGATGTAGGAGATGCTTGTAAGGGATAGGTGTTGGGGGTGACATAGTGCCACTACTACTTGTGCTGCTGAAACAACTATTACTACTTGTGCTGATACGACTACTGCTTCTACCACTATTACCACTACTGTTGTTACTACCAGTGCTACTCTGCTGCTGCTACTACTACTACGACTACTACCACCACTACCACCACTACCACCACTACCACTACTACTACTACTACACTACTACTACACTACTACTACACTGTAGTACCACTATTACCACTACAGCTACTCTGCTATCACTACTACCACTACTACTACAGCTACTCTGCTATCACTACTGGCCCTAATTCCTCTACTCTCCGTACTTATCACCTCCCATACCCTCGTCTCCCTGTTTCATCGCAATATCCAATCCTTCGTCATCCCCTATTTCCCTTTCTCCCTCCCAATGCCTCACTGCTAAGGATTTTTTGCAACATTTTTTTCTATTGTTCTCACCTGGCCTGCCTCTAAAAATACTCATTGGCCCAAATGTTTATCAAAACGGTTTTTGGGCTCACAGACCAGTAAAGATAGGCAGGGCGTTGGGAACTCATAAAAGCCTTTAAAACTCAACCCCTTTTGCAGCCCAATACTAAACTATGGGATGATTTGATGGGGCGGGTTCCCAATGTCTTAGTTCTGGTGGAAGGATCTTAATTTGCAATGAGGTGGTTCGGATTGTTGTGTGTTCCTGTATCTAGTACTTGTTGGGAGGTCGGTTATTGTTGGTGTTGGTTAGGGGCTCGCAGACTTGCGGCTAGGGCCAAAAGTGAACCCAATGCCAACACGAGAGCCGGGGGGAAAGCACTAGCTAGAAGAGGGACCACAAATTCGCGCATCTTATGTCAATTTATTACATAACAAACTGACATTGTTAATGATAATATTCATTCGGTAACATAAATAAAACACATATTAAAATCCCTATATAAATTATATTAAACAATTCCGTTTACTTTCTAGAATATTTCTCTTTCAAAATTCTAAACAATTTATTCAATCCAAATAGTTTCCGGAAATTTGACAAAAGTATCCATCTTGGTAATAAATGCAGAAGCCACCATAATAATGAAGCTTTAGCACCTCTATAAACATTGATCTTCCCAATAGTACTAGTCTCAAAATCTTTGACTACACGTTTACTATATTCCGCAGGATCCATTGGTTTATTTCTAACGGCCATTTCACGTCTATTACTTAAAACTTCTTCAATTCCTTCTACTTCATATAATGATCCTTTTGGTAATGGTCTGGTATCAGCAATATTAGTTTTAACCCCACCAGTGACGATATTAATAACTTTAACATCAAAAGGTTCTAATTCAAATGCTAAAGTGTTAGCAAATGAATGGATAGCTGCTTTAGTACTTGAATAAATAGATGAAAATGGGAATGGTAATAATCCTGAAACCAGTCCGGTGAATCCAATGGTCCCTTTAGTTTTAATTAAATAAGGAATCATTTCTCTAGTCATTCTAATCTGCCCTAATACATTAACTTCATAACATTGTTTGGCAGCTTCATCTGTTACATCGATAGCTGGGAATGTACATGGTTGTCCAGCATTATTATATAAATACTTCAATTCTCCGTTATACTCTTTTTCAATCAATTGGCTTAATTTTTTCACGGATTCTACAGAGGTAATGTCTAATTCAATGATTCTAACTCCATAAGCTTCTAAATCTTTCATAGGTTCTAATCTTCTAGCTCCGGCAATAACTTTGTATCCTTTTAAAGCAAATTGTTTGGCAGCTTCAAACCCGATTCCTGAGGAACATCCGGTAACTACAACTAATTCACCAACCATATTGTGTTAATTTGTTGTGTGATAACTGTGTCAATTGTGACAACTGTTTTAATGATAACTGTGATAATTGTGACAAGGGGGCTCCTGTGAAAAAATAAAAAAAAAAAAGAACTCCAACTCGCACAAATCTTAACGTGAGAAAGGATGTTAAGTGGATCAATGTAACGTTACAGAGATATCTGTTCTATATCATTTCACTATCTCATATAGTTAATTCCCTATAAATAGAAATGTCATCGATCATTAATCAGATTCTACACCATTGATGGCCTCTATTAATTTATTCTTGAAAAAATAGTGCATGAACTTGTGGAAATCTTTGCCATTTTCTATATGAACTACTGGAACATCCCATCCATATTTATCATACCATTCAACATTTTCTCTTTTCATTATATCTATTTCGTTTAAATTGATGTTGGAGTTAAATTTTTCCTTACTTTCGGTTATAGCTTTCTTCAATATTTCTCGTGCATTATAGCACAACATACAATTGTCTTTACCAAAGAATGTAATTTGAACTGGGGTTTGAGTACTATAAAACCTCCAAGCTCTGGGCACATGACTTCCTATTGGTTTTATTGAGTTCATTATCATGGATGATGTTCTAAGGATATGTTGCCCGTAGACCCCAGTTATACCTTTTGTTATTATCATGGTTTTATTGCTCTATCGTATACAAATGTACTTGGACTTTTTTCATGAAAAATTACTACCGGAATTTGGCTCGCGCTGCCTCGATGCCTACAAAGCTGCAAAAAAAAAAGAACAAAATTGTCTCTCTACTTTAGTGAATTATGTCTGATGACAGTCGCTTTTTCATTGAGTAAACTCTGAACAAATTTGTGAACGCTGTAACAAAATGACTTCATCAAATGCCGTAGACCAATACAATCAACGACCATAGCAAAATTACTTCCAATCTAACAGACAAAAAAAAAAAAAAGAGATTGCAGCACGAGAGTTTCGCGTATGGTCTCCCACTACACTACTCGGTCTCGCTCTTAGCAGCTTAACTACAGTTGATCGGACGGGAAACGGTGCTTTCTGCTAGATATGGCCGCAACCGAAATGGTCTAAATCTAAGGTGTTCAAGTAGGAAGAAGAACGTGAGAATGTTATTATTACATAAGCTGATTTTGTATCAGTAGTACTATTCAACTCTTTTTCAACAGAATAGTTGCAATGACTATCAGGTCTCAATATTCGGGTTGAATAAAACAGTAAAAAATGATTCAGGGATGAATAAAGAGTAAAAAAATGATTCTGCCCAGGTTCGAACTGGGGACCTCTCGCGTGTTAGGCGAGCGTTATGACCTACTAAACCACAGAACCTTTTTATTTGTTGAACTAATCCGCTAGTCGGGGTAGAACTAAGGTGGTACCTTGTCATTCTTATTCCAAGAACGACTGTGCCACCAAGCTGTTGTTGTGTTAATTTGGGCGAAGTTGTATTGTGAGGAATTCAGAACTCGATTACTTTCATTCCCCTTAATTCATTCCCCTTAATTCATTCCCCTTAATTCATTCCCCTTAATTCATTCCCCTTAATTCATTCCCCTTAATTCATCCCCTATATGTGGTGTTGTCCTACTATTCGATCTTCCTGGTGAAAATATAGAACAACTGCAACTGTATGTCAATAGTTTCGCTCTTGTTCAAATTTTTTTGCAGCCAAATTGATAAGCTAGCTACCCTCATATTCATGGAGAACAACATGTGGTGATTATATTAGGAAATCAAAATGAAAAATGAAGGGCCTTTATGGAATAAGCTTAGTTCTATGTTAGCAGTAGCTGTGAGGTTTTCGGTAGTGGTGGGTTTGTAACTCTGTTTGTATAAACTCTCACGATGGTAAATTTCACAATTCTGGGAAAGATTGGATTGGCTAAAACAACTTAACTTGTAAGAAAGCTGAAATAAAAATTCTATCAATCACAATATTAAAGAATTCTAAGGGATTATAGCCGTAAGAGGTCTTGTTTGGATAAATTTAACATATCACAAACATCTACCACGAGAAAGAAGAAAAGGATCAATGTATATGTGGTGGAAAACCGGTGGGAACTGATTTCTATCGGTTTTCAAAGGGACAATTGATCGACATTGTTTCTGATACCTGATAACATAATTTGATAGGCTTTGAGTATCTGAAGGGATACAAATATCATGTAAGGTTTTATATACTACTGCTTAGTTTATTGAACCATAGTGTTGTTAGCATGTTTGCTTAACGTATGCAGTAAGATTTTGTTTAGCGAGATCTTCTGTTTAGATTATCGGCCGGTACTCACCCATTGCGGTTTAAAAAATCCGGTACCGTCGGTCTCGACTCATAGGCCACCACCGACCCACTGTCAGCTCACCACCGACCCACTGTCAGCTCACCACCGACCCGCTATCTCTCACCACCGATTAATCTCCGACCAACCATTGACTTATCACCAACTTTCTTCTACAAATGCTTCTACTTCCGACAAATAAACCACATACAAATGTATAATTTACAGCTAATCAATAAAAATACAACATGTAATGACCTAAAGGGTTCGTATCGACCCTGTCAACAAACAAAATCATTGCTTTTCATAAGATTCAGCCAATCTAAGAACTCCGAGTACCGGATTAATTGATGTTGCATAAAAAAAAATTCTCCCGGTAAAGGTTTCTCGGTGAACTAGCCCCGGTATAAGACCAATTTATATTTATCAATATTCAATTGAAAGACTAGAAATCACATACATTCAAGAGCTAATGGAGTCAATTAGTAGTAATACTTCCAAAGATTTAACCCTCGAGGATTTACCATTAGGTAAAGTCCAATTATCAGGATCAAGTAACGAATTTATCATATTCGGGAAGAAGAAATACTACAAACATGAATTAATGAAAGCATTTGGAGGAGATTTGAATCCCGGTTTAGCTCCTCCTCCACTGTACGGATTTGCTAATCCAGTACCATTAGGATTATCAGCTTTCTCGTTTACTACATTTGTATTATCCATGTATAATGCCAATGTTAAAGGAATTCATGTTCCAAATGTATTTATAGGACCTGCTTGCTTTTACGGGGGTGCTATTCAACTCTTGGCCGGGATATGGGATCTTATATTAGGGAACACTTTTGGGGCAACTGCTTTATGTTCTTATGGAGGATTCTGGTTATCCTTTCTGACTTTATACATTAAAAGTTTTGGTATTGTAGACGCTTATGAAGGTTACCCTGATCAATTTCGTAACGCTACCGGGTTTTTTTTATTGGGTTGGTGTCTATTCACCTTTATGTTAGTACTATGTACTACCAAGTCAACAGTGGCATTCTTCTCGTTGTTTTTCAGTCTTTTCTTGACTTTCCTCTTGTTATCTATAGGTGAGTTTACTGATAATGCCAATGTTATTAGAGGTGGTGGTGCTATGGGGATTATCACTGCATTTATTGGTTGGTATAATGCTTTTGTAGGGGCTGCTACTAGACAGAATTCATATGTGGTACCTAAGGTGATCCCACTTCCAAAGTTTGAATAGAGCCAGAGGTGTTGGAATGGTTGAAGTGCTATGAATACATACATATATATATATATATATATTTATATATATCATCAAACTTGTAGTGATAGACAATAGTAATAAACAATAATTATTGCAAAAAATCAACCCAGAGAGCCCTCGATATTAAAAAGGTCGTGCTCAGAAACAATCATTTCACTTGATAGAATACTGCGAAATCAGTCTTCAACCTTCTGCTTAGTGAGCATACAGTTATACCTAATCGTAATGAAAGTAATAGTGTTATTACTCCAATTAAGTTTGGTATTTGCTGCCTTAGATCGAATCAATGACTATACATTTGATAAAGTCGTTCGAAAATCTGGAGACTATGTGTTAGTAGATTTTTATGCTGATTGGTGTCGTCACTGTCAGAAATTAATGCCCACCATTGAACAATTAGCAGAAGAATATAAATCTATTGAAGGAATTAATATAGTTAAATTTAATGGAGGTGAAAGAAGTGGACGGAAAATGATCAAAAAGTATAAAATAGATGGGTTCCCTATGCTTGGATTATTTCATGGTGATGATGAACCTATATTTTATGAAGGTGGTAGGGACTTTGAATCTATTAATAATTTCCTTAAATTAAGTACGGGAGTCAATGAAGTATCAAATCCTAACATCGAAGAACCACTGGCTGATGAAATTTCAAAGTTAAATGGTGATGATATGCTTCTAATAAATGATAATAATTTGATAGAGAAGGTATTGACTAATCCTAAGAAGACTTTATTGATGGTATCTGGTGAATGGTGTAAATATTGTAAAGAAGTTAAACCTAAATTCATGCAATTGCCAGATATTTATAGGTTTGATGATACCATTCAATTTGGACTTGTAAATATAGATAATAAGTGGGGTACTACTGATAAAATCAAAAGTCAATTTGGTATTGATACAATTCCGCAGATTTTATTATTTGATTCTGACAAAATTGATCAAGATGGATTGAGAAGACCTATTTTTTTTGAAGGAGAAAAATCGGTGAAAGGATTAGTAGAGTTTATAAATGACAAATTGGGCTTGAATCGATTACCAACCGGAAGATTAAACTCTGAATCAGGGAAAATTAGTCATATTGATTCTATGATTAAAGGTTTTATTCATGATGAAAAAACTGTTAACGTTGACGTTGGTTATAAACTTACTCAGTTATTAGATGACTATTTAGAAGCTAATTCTAATAAAGAGTATGTTGTTAAATATTATCAAAAGATCATCAAGAAATTGATAGAACGAAATTCAGAATTTATCACCAGTGAACTTGAAAGATTAACTAAATTATCCAATGATAGAAATGTGAAAATTACTCAATTAGACTTGATTGATCTTAGGATTAATATTTTACAGAGATTTAAAGCTGCTATCAATTGAGCAATATTATTAATAGAAGTAACTGCAGAAACAGCAGTAACAGAAGTAACAGCTAAGGACGTATCCATCTACTGATATATACATATACAAATAATTATATATAGATAAATAATTATACATATTACCTATACTTTCTACCATTGATGAGGTTCAAACTTCTGAATTAACCGAACCTTATCAGGCCATATTTTCCCCCCGTTTAAAATACATTCATCAATAATAGGCTTAACATTATTAGGATTACATCTAGCTAACCATATATTCTTACCAGAATCCTTCAAATAGAGGATGACATTAGCAGAATATTTATGACCACCTATATGGTTTATATAGGCCACTTGAACTCCATTAGGGGTATCATCACCGATATCTCTATATAATCTAAGATCCCGAAGGTGTATATCCATTTCTTTCTTCATAATAGGAGCAGTGACCCCACATCTTTTATCTCTAGTTCTATGAGAACACAAAAACACCCAACTTTTGTTTGGACATATCGATACATTTATACCACTTGGATATGTATGACTCAAATCCTCAGCTGTTTTGGCCTTTAAAATATTGTTGAATACAGCTGGTAACTCTTCAAACCCAGCTTTAGAAATATCTCTTACCCATACAAAATGAGGTAATAACAAGATATCACCAGAATTACCAGAATCATCATCATCACCTTTTAATGATCGAGCTGTTGGTAATGAACATACATTTGTCTTAACATTTAACCCATTTATTCCGTTATTTGATAGCCATTTATCAAACTTATGAGCAAAAGTTTTTTTCTCAGAAAATGCATCATGACTCCAATCTGATTTACCAGTAGCTACTAATATATGTAAATCATATGGATTAATAGAATTCCATAACTTAGCAGAAGTTTCGATTTTTACACTAGATGGAAACTTGAAGGAGCAATCATCACATTCTGAAGGACAATCACTTACAGTGAACTGTTTAGCATTGATTTCTTCTTCTATCGGACCTCCCTTCCCCAACACTTTACCTAAAAGCCCCATGATAAGGTATGAATGACTGCTATGACTCTATAATTGTATGGACCTGTAAGTGAGGTTTATGACTATAACTCTAAAATACTACCTTGGGTTTAAATTTTTCAGAGGCTAATCCATCTGATAAATAGTGCATCGGAAGTTACAAAATACGTTTCGATCCGAGCCTCATCGATTTCTACACGTCGGCGGTCCGAACCTTATCGCATTGTGCCTATGTGGCACTGCGATTGAATAGAACATTAATACGAGTTTTACCTGGAACAAGAATGTCTAAAAATAGTAGATGAGTCTACAAGCACATGAAGCTATATAAACATGCTGCTACACTCTCGGGGCTTCATATTGTGTTCTGTGTTTGCATGTTTGCCTTTATGTGTTAAAAGAGATAAGACAAAAGAATGTGCCAAAATGTGCCAAAATGTGCCAAAATGTGCCAAAATAGGCCAAAAGGTATCTAAATGTGTTCCCTTCCCGCGTCTTCAGAGGGGAAGGTTATTCTTTGTCCCTCGCTCTCGCTCTCGAAGGACTGGCTCCCAGATAAGATAGTACACCAGTGACATCACCAGACACACCCATCACCACTGTCATACTGACCATAGTGCTTGACCATAGCATAGTGCAATGCAATGCTCAATCTATATAACCTATACTACTCTACTTTTAACTTATGGTTCACGTATATAGAGTCTATGATAGCCTCTGGACCACCGTTGCCCTCTCCTTAGATCTCTTAGAGTCTCTTTTACCCTGTGCTGAGGACATCAACTGCGAGAAAATGAGAAAAAAAAAATTTGTTTGTAAAATTATTCTTTGTATTCTAAAACGACATAGTCATTTGGGAAGTTTTTATTTGTTCAGGTTTATTGTACTTTTTCAAAGTATTGGAATCATAAACAACAAAAATAGATGAAATGATACAGTACGATTCACATCCTGTCACCCTAGAGAGACTACCTCTGGATCCTAATGATACCAAACAATCAAGTCACTCCCAAAAATTGTCTTATAATTTAGATGATAACCAAGACCCTAAAGGTTCTCAGGAAGTGAACCCCACGAGAAATGAGAGGGATATCACAACAACTGATAATACTATTACAGAACCACATACTACTTCAAAATTCGATACTGCGGCTGGTCCAGATCTTAATAATAACTTGAAGAAGAATTCCATATCGTCATATTCTGATAATTATCTTCCTCCTTCTACTCCAAGTTCTTTTAAGAATTTGAATACTGATATCTTAAGTAATGATACTTCACCATCATCTACCAATGAATCCAATAATACAAACCATTCTCACTTCGAACCTCAAATAGATAAATCTCCTTCGAATTCTACTTTGACTATTCATAAATCTCCTTTGCATGTCTATGAAGTTGATCCTTTACATGTACCACCATCCGCTCCACAATCATCCAATCATGTTTCTTCAAAGTTGAATAATCAAGATTCGACCGATAACGATCCTAATGATATAGATAGAAAAGCATCAATTTCAAATCAATCTGGACCCCCACCATCTCATCAATCAGCATCAGCAAAAAATCGGGAAATGTTAAACTCTCGAAGACATACTACTAATGATATTTTCACCTATAAGTTGAAAAAGAATTCCATTGATCAATCCAGTGTTAATTCTAATATCAATAATCATTCCATTAATTCATTTTCCACATCAAAAGTTCCTCAAGTTAGTAGGAAGAATAGATCCAGTTTAGATTTTTTAAATCGTCCTGCTACTACCAATGATTCTGCTAATTCAGAAATTCAAAGAATGAGAAATTCTATTTTAATAAAGAGAAATTTGAAGAAAAAACGGAAAGAATTTTATGATGATGATAAAGTTATAATTGGAAATAAAATTAGTGAAGGGCATGAAAATTTTGTCATGGCTTATAATATGCTTACTGGTATTAGAGTAGCAGTATCTAGATGTTCAGGTGTTATGAAAAACTTGACTGATGAAGATTTCAATACTTGCAAAAAATTAACTTTTAACGTTGATGGTAGTGAATTGACACCATCTTCAAAATATGATTTTAAATTCAAAGATTACTCTCCTGAAGTTTTCAGAGATTTAAGAACAAAATTCGGATTAGATCCAGCTGATTATTTAATCAGTATCACTGGTAAATACATTTTATCAGAATTAGGATCTCCCGGTAAATCTGGATCGTTTTTTTATTATTCAAGAGATTTCAGATTTATTATAAAAACTATACGTCATTCTGAGCATAAACAATTAAGAAAGATCTTAAAAAGATATCATAGTCATATTAAAGCTAATCCTAATACATTAGTGAGTCAAATATATGGATTACACAGAGTTAAAATGCCTTTACTTAATGGAGTTAAACGGAAAGTTCATTTTATAGTCATGAATAATTTATTTCCTCCTCATAGAGATATTCATCTTAAATATGATTTGAAAGGATCCACTTGGGGTAGATACACTCAAAGACCTAATTCTGATGATACTCAATTATTAAGACCCATGAAAGATTTAAATTGGTTAGAAGATCATGGTGAAATAAAATTTGGTCCTAAAAAACGCAAACAATTCTTCACTCAATTGGATAAGGATGTTGAATTCTTGAAATCTGTTAATGTTATGGATTATTCTTTGTTATTAGGAATTCATGATGTAAAGAACAAAAACAAAAATAGTGTTACTAGTACATATAATAAATTGTCAATATTTGATCCCAAATCAAGTGACAAAAAAGAGTTGATTAATACCAACCCCAGGAATATTAATGAAACAGATCTTCCTACTGATGTTTATCCAGGTCGTTCAAAGTTTATATTTTATGGTCATGATGGTGGTATTAGATCTACAAATGAAAATAATGAACCATTATCAGAAATCTATTACTTAGGGGTCATTGATTTCTTAACAAATTATTCATTTAGGAAACGGATAGAAACATTCTGGAGAACCCTTAGCCATTCCAAGGATACTATATCTGCGGTACCTGCTGATGATTATGGTAATCGGTTCTTAAGATTCATCAAAAAGAGTACTAGTAACTACAAAGAAAAGCTTGCATAATAACCCCTTTAATTCAATTTTCCGTTTCGTTCTTTTCCCTTTTCAAATACATGGTGAAATATTGTTAGACTACTTGATGGTTAAAATAACTAATGTTTACGTGTGGTTTCAAAACTTCCAAACCTGAATAGAGACAATGAAATTTCTTTCAATTCTTTTATGATAATATTGATAGGGTATTATTATTATTATTATTAAAATATTTAATTAAGATAGATTAGCATACTGTTTATAGCTTAATAGAAAGTAATCCTTGTGGTAAAGCAAATCAAAAAGAACAAACAAAAATAGAGAAATTAGTAGATGATCATTTAAGGGTAAGTTAAAAAAAGTCAAAAAAAAAGACAAATGCTCTAGGAGGGGTTTGAACCCACGACCGTCGCGTTCCTCACACGACCGTGACTTTAGGTATAACCTATTGAGTCGTCAAACGGCTATAAGCACGAAGCGCTAACCTCTGCGCCACTAGAGCATCTGCTACCGAAATTTGAGAATTGTGTTACCCAAGTCTTGCGTGATGCATGAGACTTTTTATCATCCATTTTTTGCAACTTTTAATGGATTGTAATTAAGGTCTGAACTATGAAACATGAATATGGAAGATATACATAGATACACAGTTGAAATAGGTTTTGCGTTCCATAGGAATATATGTGGCAGGGTTAGTAAGAACCGTATTACCCATTGAAGACATCATGTGTCTATCACTCAGTGGTAAGTATAGCTTTGCACCACCTTTACTCCAAAGCAAGTCAAAACCACAAACGCTCCTACATCAAGCAGAATCCAACACAAACGTCAATATTCTTCTATTATAAGATTATATGGCTGTGGCCTCCTTTAGTCACAAACCTTCCAAGAAAACATATTCATTTCGGGTTATTCTAATTCTGCAATTCAGAACAAGATCGCTGCGAAACCAAAGAAAAAAAAAATAAAGTAAAGCCCAATCACAGCACACAAAGAGTTTAAACTAGAATAAAATAAAAATGATCAAACCGTGGCAAAGTGTTCGGAATATCACTATTTCAACAGGCTCGAACCCTATTAAGACTATAGGTAAAACCATAACCTCTGATGAAAGTATCCAAAATGTGAAGAAATTGGCTAATAATGAGGCTATTGAAACCCCAAATTTAATACCTATTGACAATACGATATTATCGGTAGAATTGCCTCCTTCTATACCCATATATATGAAAAGAGGATCATTAGTATCAATCTATGGTATTTCTAACTTATCCACAAGTTCAATCACCAATCAATTGGAGTTCCAAAATGTCATGAAAATGTTTTATGGTGATTTTAATTTTGTATATTCTAAAATTATATCAACGTCTAAAATTTCAATGTTATTGACATCCAATAAAAAGAATTGGATGAATTTAAGCAAGGTAACTAATAATAAATCACTTTCAGTCTTGATCCTTGACGGATCTACCGACTGGGCATTGTTGCGTAAGAGTTTCTTACAATTTTACATTGGTAATTCTATAAAAATTTCAAATCATTTATTACCAAATACAATTTCTAAAAAATTGGCAAAGCAGCAAAATATCTCCAATTCTTCAAAAACAGGCTTACCTAAATGGTGGAATTTTAGTTATACTTTATTATCTGGTAGAGGACAATTAGGGATTACCGGTAAAGGATCCATTTATAGTATTAACTTAGTGGAGAATGAAGAGATATTAATTAACAAAGATAACTTATTAGCTATTACTGTAAATGGTTCAAATGACTTACAGAATTGCATACTCGATTATAGTCCTAATTCTCCAGATTCCAAATCACCGGAATCTAAATCTTTAAAGACTTCAAATTTTGCTTCTACTAGTTCACCTTCCTTCAATAAATTTGTCAACAAATGTTTAGAAATATTTGGCTTCATAACATTCCGTACCAAGAATTATCTCATTGGGAATCAACAATTCATTAAGGTTATAGGTCCTAGAAATTTATTGATTCAATCCGATATCAATCTCAAGATTCCTCTGGTAGCTAAAGAAGATATACAAAAACCTTTAAAGAAGTTTAATTCTAAATCCAAAGACTATTTGAATTACGTAAATGTCGATAAATCTCAAACCAAAATTACTAGTACTGAAAGTTTCAAAGATACACTTAAATAGAGTCATTAATCGATCCTTAGGTCGTATAAAAATATACATTGTAATAGAAAAAAAAACTAAATGGTAAAAACTAATGTACATATACATGAGAAAATAAGTCATAACTAGTAGATGCGAACTATGAGTATAGCATAATTTACATGCAAGAAATTCAACTATTAGCAGACCTCTTGCTATACTCCACTAGATTTTCAGAATCAATATTCTTGGAATTATGATTCTTTATTGGTGCAAGTTTAACACCACCACCAGTTTGGTTAGGAGTATTTTGTTTGTTCCCAGTATGGAAATATTCTTCTAAAGATGGCAACTTCACATTATCAGAACCTACATCACTAGGGATTGGTTTATGAGTTGGTGGGTTAAGTAAATTACTACTTGCAGAAGAACCATTGAATGAAGCAAGGTTAGATTGTTTGTTATAATGAATTTGTGAAGAATCTGGATATTGGTAATATTGAGGTTGATGATCCATTTTACCGGTTTGATCTACAGATACAGATCCAAATATTCTATTACTTTGATCTTGTGCAAAATTATTGATGTTATTGAAAGCTTTCGCTTCTGATGCTTTAGTTGGAGGATTACTATTACCAATTGATTCTCCTACACTACTGAACCCGGTATTTTGGTCTGAACCAGTATTACGATTGCTGAATAATCCAGATCCAGCGGTTTCTCTAGATCCACTAGATCCGGTATTAGAATCAGAGCCACTTTGAGAATTGGAATCTGCTGATCTACCTCCTGATGATAAACCAGGAATTATACTTCTCGTGTTTCCTGGTGTTTTACTTGGTCCTGGTCCCGGAATGGTATATGAAGGGACATTAATATTATCATTAGATGATGTCATATCATCTTCTAAAGAAGATCCTCCGTCAGCAGAATTTGAATTCTTCAGCTGACTAGAACCAGATCTACCTTCAACTTCATCAGATGATGATACAGCATATGTACTAGATGATCCACCAGTCATAGAGGTAGAATCACTAGAATCAACTTCCATATTATCTAGATTTGGATTACTCAGAGAATCAATATCCTCAGATTGTTGTTGAGGATCAATTTGTGGACGAGTTTGTGATAACTGTGATCCTGCATGTGTAAAGTCAGATTGTCTGGTCGAAGCTGCTGATGGTAAAGGAGTTTGGGTTGATTCGGATTTCATAGGCACTGGATTTGATGGTTTAATTCCATCCCTGAAAACTCTATGTTTATCATGGAAAGAAGAATATTCATTGTCTGTTTGTGTATGTTTCGATTCAACCTCTGTGTTATTGGTTGTATTCTTTTTAGGTCTATATTGTTTATATTTTAATGGAATCGAACCATTCTCTTCATCGGGACTAGTGGAATATCTACTACCATTTGTAGTACTTGCAACACTACCTTCAGTAGTAGTGATTCCATTCTTTAGATCGAAAACATTAAAATTATGACCAGCATTATTTATTGAGTTCATGGTATTGGCAGCATTTAAAGATCCTAATGAATTAAGGGGATTCATGGAATTCATTGAACTGAAATTCCCGGAATTATTATTACCACGAATATCAAATTTACCAGAACCATCATCACCATCACTATCACTTCCAACCTTGACATTTACTTTATTATTGGAAGAATATTTAGATATAACTTTGGTTAAAGCAGTAAATAAATCTGTCCATTTAAACACTTTAATATCTTTTTCAATATTTCTAGGTCTAGGATCTTCCATAGACATTAATAATTGGAAAAATCTTTGATAATTTTTATTAGATCTGGAAATGGTGTAAGGTTTCAAACTTTGTAAATTTCTACGAACCCGATTTTTTTCCTCTATGGTGAAACTTTCTTGGATTAAATTTTCCAATAATAATATAATATCAACTGAAGTCACAATATGAAGTTCTTTCTCTTTCCAGAATATACAAGAGACCACTGTAGAACCATTGGTATATTCCAGTTGTTTTATAGGTTTGAATTTTACAAGATATTCAGAAGGACTTAACCTCGCAAAATCAAATTTTACTAAACGTCTTTGATTTTCTATCTCTTCAGATGTCCAATTTTCCATCATTTCTTTGGAATCTTTCTCGAAAAGTAAATTAACTGGTGTATTAACAAGACTGAGATTTCGTCTAATATAATCAGGATCCAATGAAGAAGTCCGAATCAAATTCGGTTCTTCGTTGAACAAAATATTCTGATCACTCATTATAAATCTATTAGTTTACCTGTTATGAGTTGCAAACATTCTATGACCGCTTATTAACAAAAGCAGTCAAAAAAACTAAGATTAACTGAGTATAAAGCTAGTTAAACTTATAATCAAAAAAGAACAATAAAAATATCAACTTCCTGCCTTCGTTAAATAAAATTCGCTAACTTTCAGGCTAAGGTTTTATATTTAATATACGACTAGTGGGTTTTTTGTTTATATAGATGCAAAAAATATTAAATTCTTAGACAAAAAAATTCAAGGGGGCTAGTGAACCGTTTATATTTTGTCAAAAAAAATTTTCCTCAAATCGTGGCAAGTGATATTTTTGATGTTTGTGGTCAATTGCTGCGGGTGTGAAACATGTCATGAATAATGTGGCAAAAGGTAAACAATATCTCACAGGAGTACGATTCGACGACATTTCGGCCTTTCCATAAAAGAACTGCATAGATTTTGCCTCGAGGCTTGCTCGAGGACACAGGAACGAGGGGAGGTAAATCGATATCGGTTCTAAGTGTATGTCTCACATTTGGTGGAGCAGTGTGTGTATAATATGGGTTGCTATTTCCACAATTCGAATCCATATACCCTACAATCATTTAGATAAGTAAATGCTGCTCGAGGTTTTGTCTCGATCGAGTCCCGAAAAGCAAGCCAGCCGATCCATGACTACCAAGGGTGCTTAGGTAGAGGTTTTGATGAAACAATGTGGGTCCCATGCCTTCCATCCTTCGTTCCATCCTTCGTTCCTTCCTTCCTTCCGCCTCCGACTCGGCATACATGGAAAAAGTTGGGTTGGGCATTAGTAATAGAACGGGGGTGTCGGCGCTAACCTTATCCTTAGTTGTGGCTGGACACCCCGGTGGCACTTGTGACTGCTAGGCGATAGACTACCGGTGAGACAACAATCCTGCTTTGCCGCATCCCTGACGCATTGTCTGTGACGCATTGTCTGAGAATAATGTGGACTTTTCAAGTACGCGACATTGTACGACAAGATGACGTTATTCTCTCTTTTTCTTTTTGTTCTTCACATAGCAACTTTGGTTAGAGTTTTCTTACAGTGTTTTCAGGATGAATAACGCACCCTCTTTAAACGGATGTCGCATTACACTCAGATAGATTGCGCAACCTCTAGGCAGTAAATATCACATCCCATAAGGAAGAAAATGCCGATTGTAAATTAAATAATATCGCAAGCAGTACTTAATAAATATCACAAATTCAATTTTATTATATCTGAATCTCTTACTTAAAAAATTCGTTTTTCAACTAACCCAATATCGTTACCCTTGGGTAGAAAAAATCGTTGGCCCAATACAATA